>VWPU01016414.1:130092-487878 GCA_013398955.1 Callaeas wilsoni | reverse complement strand
GAAGAAGGAGGAAGAAGAGGAAGGGGGAGACGGCGGTGGCGCGGGGCGGCCGCGGCCATGAGCTGCTCGGACGTGGCCATGCAGCAGCCCGCCCCGGCGGCGTGCGGGGCGCCCCGCTATCTGGCCGCGCCCGCGGCGGGCTGCGCGCAGGTGAGCCGCGGGGAGGGCAGGGCTGCGCGAGTGGCCGCGGTGGGGAGGGCTGGAAGGTGCGGGGGCTTTTTGGGGAGGCTCCCCCGTCAGCGGGCTGCATGGCGCATCGCTGGCTGCCCTGGGCGGAGACCTCCGCCCCGGCCAGCCAGCGATGCGCTCCGTAGCCCCCGGCCTGATTTGGAGGTGCGGGGAGCTGGTGAGGGTGCCCCGGAGCAACGGAGCCTGGTAAGACCTTTCCTAACGAGAAAAAAGAATTTTCCCCCAAATTCTTGTATCTGGCGGGTGGATGTTGGCTCGCTCAGCTGGCCTGGAGCAGGAGGAAAAAGTTATTTCCTTACTTCTCTCCCCCTCCTGTCCGCCGTCGTTCCTTGCTTGACGGCTCTCTCTCCCCGCTCGCTCCGTGTGCCGGCGCGGAGCAGCGCCTTCGCCCCGCGCGGTGCGGTGCGGTGCGGTGCGCGGGCGCGCACTCGGGCGGAACCTCCGCCGGCGGGAGGGAACCCGCGCTGCTCCCCGCGGACAGGGCGCGCCGCGCCGCGCCGCTCACCCCGGCACTCCTCTGGAAGATCGTCTCCGGCGAGCTTCCAGCTGAATTTGGTGATCAGATGGGGTTTTTGTTGTTTTTTTTTTTTTTAAGTGAATCAGGAAATTCTTATCAGGCTGACAGCATTTTTAGACTATGCAGTGCGTGGGTGAAGTGGGACTAATATTGACTTGGCCCTAGTGTAGTCATCTGAGAATACATTTTTTGGTTGTTGCTGCATTCCATAAGGTTTTATCATTATTATCCATGAAGATTGTTTTCTCCGTACATGGGAAGTGACCCCTAGTATCAACTTGCCTGGGAGACACGAGTATGGGCTAAAACATTAAAATTCCTATCATGTGTTGCTGTTTTTTTCCTTTATTGTTGGGAGACAGAGCCCGTTTGCAGAAATGATACCCCAATGAACTTGTCCAGGTTGCTCATGTTGTTCGCTCTAAACGCGAGCTCTGGAAAACTTGTGGGTTCTCCCTCTTGGAGAGTGCCTTCACTATTATTTCTTCTCTAATCTAGGTCACAGCTTGCAGAACCTTCCATCTATTCAGTAATTTTACTTACGATGTTTGTATTTGGCTATCTGGAGCTCCAGTCCATAGCCTTCGTGATTTGGAGGGAAAATAAATAAATAATCACTAATAGCCTGATTCTCTGACTGAGAGACCTAGAAGTAGAAAACTGCAATTGAAACTTTGCGGAGCTTTCCGACATTTAACTCTGGAAGTGATTGTCTGTATTTCTCTTCCATATCTGTAGAACACTTAGTATGGGGAAATATATTAAATGATCATGTCACGTTGAAGTGCAAGTGCTTTTTATTTTTAAGCAAAAGTATGGAATTTCTCGCTCATCCAAAAGTAGGGCCATATTTAAAATGTCCTAGAGGCACCCTAATGAACACTGAAGTTTCTTGAAATTTCATTTTAAACAATCTGCATTCTTGTGGGTTATGCTGTTTAACAAGTAGAGGTAGATAACCAAGGCAAGAAACATAGCTCTGATGAACCAATACAGCTCATGAGTCTTGGCTAGCACCAGATATTACATTTCCACCTAAAAGCGTTCTAAACATGGCTATCCTACACGTTATTGATGGTTTAGTTTAATTAATCCTGGTTGTACTGGTTTTCCTGGTGCACTTGGAGCCGAAGGGTCTTCACAAGCTACTTAGATGCCTGACTGAAAAGCCGAGCTGTTGCTGAAGAAAGTGTTACACCCTCTAATTCTAACATCTGCTGACTTAAAACGGTTTATGTGTTTTCTCTGAATCCAATGTTTTATAAATTAAAAAAAAAGTAAACATAGAATGAGCTCCTCATGCATCTGATGCATCTGCAGTCAGTGGAAAGATTTATTGTTTGGGTAACGGATGATATTTTGCAAGTCTCTGTTCTTTCAGAATTGTCCTGTCAGAGATGTTTAATCAACTGGTAGAGAGGGTAAAAAAGAAAGATGAAGAATCTGTTGCCAGGTTTTTGGTTCTTACACATGTGTTCAACATGTAAAACGCTCCTGCACTCTTTGTGAGGATGATGACCATTTTAAAGAATGTTCTTCTTTGCTGGAATTAAAACTGTGGTTTAAAAATAACAGTGAGGGAAGATGAATTAGTGGGATATCTTAAAAATAAGTCTCTGCAGTGGAGATGATAAAATGGAGCTCACCCTTAAAATATCCGAGGACTCCACCAAGGCATTTTTCAGTGGTATTGTGCTATGCTGGTGTCTTTCAGTTTGTTTTCTGAGAGAGAAAGCTCTTCTGTGCTTTGCTGCTGTTGGCTTTCCTTTTCTTCTCAGGACAAGGAGATGTAGGTATGTTACCCTTAACTAAAGCCTGTGCACCTCCACAGGTATTTTGTAGCAAAGCCATCTCAAATGTGTAATTGGTTATGCCAGCTTTGGACGTCAGTTTTGCGTGCTCTAAAGAGCCAAGCAGCTCTCTAGCTGTGGAGCTGCCATTGCAGGCTCAGCTTCTGGGCCCTGGGGTCTCTCTGGAGAGCCAAACCCATCGTATTTCTGTGGGTCAGGAGCAGTGCCTGCAGCAAGAGGAAGGGGGTTCAAATGGTTGTCTCCTTTTTTATTTTTTATTTTTAATGGAAAGTCCCAGACTGCTTTTAAGTGACGGACTAGTGTGCACCTGGGTTGTGCAGAAGTGTTGCAGCTTTAGGGGGTGGTCCATCATGCCTTTTTAAAGTTTCCTCACCCTAAAGTTATTTCCGCATTTCCGTGTCTATAGTTTTTCCTCCCCTAAAACCAGCACAGAATTGATTTTTGCCTTGCACAGAAAGGCAGAATTTCTGGAAACATAGCTTTCACCGGTCCTTAGCCAGGAAAGGACTTACTGGCAAATTAATTTAGATGGGACTTTTATTTTTTTTTTTTTTAAAGCTCTTAATGGACTGAAGCCTGAATTCCTCTTGAATGTTAATGGGAGTGGAGGCTTAGCACCTTAGATCTTTGAGATTGCTCAAGTCCAGGGTGCTTGCTGGAAGGAAGTAAGCGAAACATGGATATATACATGCTCATATGGTGCCAGAATGAACTGATGAAAATGGGGTGTGGTCCTAATTTTACAGATAAATCGGGATTTCCGTACTCCTTTGCCAGAAGACAGAGCGAGTGTGTGCCGGTGTTAGGATACGAACGTGTTTCTGTGTCTGGTGGGGAGCTGTGCTGGTGTCAGGGTAAAACCCTGCGGACTGGCAGAATTAAAATGCTCTTTGCTGTCCACGTTCCTGAGGGGCTGTGCAGCTGTAATAGCGAGCTTTGCCTTTCCTATGGGTTGGGTGAGGAATGGGTGTAACGGAATTCGGAGAGGCTTTGGGAACACGTAATTGGAGCAGAATCCCATTGTATTCTCGGCACACAGGGACGGCTTGTCGTGTCACGTCATGCTAGGCACAGCAGGCTGCAGGGCTGAGGCTCAGGTGGGACTCACCCTGGCTCGCTAACACACCAGCTAAAGACCTTTGAAATGGGAAGTTACAGTAAATGGTAGTTTTGGAATTTCTCCATGGTATGTAGAGGCAAGCCAACATCTAAGCCAACACCATCCTTGCTAAATCAAGTCTTGCATAAGGAATTGTGATATGCTCAAGTCAGGCTTTCTGCTGGCAATGCTGTAGACAGACTTTGTCCAGATAAGGGCTTGTCTTCGTTAGCAATTTAGGTCACCAGCTCGGCTCTTCCTTCCAAACTGACAGAGTTGCAGGCAAGGACAGGTCACATTTAATGCTGTGTCAGCTGCCTGTGGCTAAACCCCAGTTCACATACTGTAACTTGTTTTTGCAGTGAAGTTCCTCGCATTATGTGCCCCCCCCCCAGCTTTTGAGGATGGGATCATTATACCGCTTGTGCTGTGTGGCAGTCTGCAGTGTCCAACAGCAGGTAGCAGCAGAGCATGGCTTCACATTCAGTTTTTCTAGTTCAGATTCTTTCTCAAGGCTGTTTCTTTGCTGTTTGCTCTACCAATTTCTCTGGAAGCTGTATTACCTATACAACTCATCTACTCTCAGATTTACAGGATGTAAAACCTGAGTTAGCTCTTGCCCTGTGTGTGAGGTTTTGTTGGTTGGTTTTATTTGGTTCCATCCCACGAGGCATCACTTATTTAAAAAGTTTGTCTCGCTTTACGCTCTCATTCTGACTGGGACCAAATTCAGTCTGATCTTCCTCTAGCTGCATAAAATGAGACCTTTAACTTTTAAGGGTACATCTCTGTTTATGTGTACAGCAAAAGGTGTATAAATACATTATTTTTTCACCACTTCCCTCCATCAGCAGAGCATAGCAGGCTCTCCTCCTACGAATCCAGAGGCTCAGCTGAAAACAAGCTCTCACCTTGCTCATTTGTGTGGGTAGAAATTATTGCTTCATGTTTTTAGGGTAGTTCCATAAATACATCTTTCAGGCCCAGCATTCAATGCCCTGATTGCTTCGAATTGTCTTCTTCCTTGAATACTTTCTGTGTTATCAATAGGAGCCTGCTTGGCAGACAGCTCCACAAATGGAGGACTGTCTGATGATTTGCTTTGAGTTTGTTGCTGGAATTCCTTCTCAGAAGCTTATGTCAAATGACAGCCTTTTTCTCAGGATAGGGTCATATAGTGTTTCCTCAGTGTAGTTACTCTTTATTTTTGGTTCCCGTTCTTTTTCTCATAATGGAAAATCTGTAACAGGTGGCCACAGGCACACCAGACTTTCATGCTTGGGAGCATAAAGGACCATATGCTGCATGGTGGCATATATGGAGATAATAAATTGTAGGAAAAGGCGACTAGCTTATATGAAAAATAAGAGCTGGCCTGAATTTTTGATTCAGACTTGGCTAAAGTAAAACCTTCTCTGTTCTCAAAGTGCGATTATTTTTTTGTTTTGTTTTGTTTTGTTTTGCTGGCTACTAACTGGTTGCTGCTGGAAGTGAATTTTTTTCGATTTGCAAAGAGGAATGTTCTGACATTTTTACCAGACACTCTTGAGTGAGACCCGGGACCCTTGAAGTCAGTTGGACTTTTGCCACAGACTTTAATGTGGCCAACATTTCTCTGGATGAGAACCATTTTGCTTGGTTCTGGGTAGGGTATGTCAGAAAATAACAGGAGTCTTCAAGGCAGGGATTTTGTGAGATTTTGGACTAAAAGTTTTCTTGGTCTAAAAGTGCTCAAGAAGACAGGATAATGCTTGTTTAGAATAAACTTTCTTTTTGATATTCCCATATCAGCAGTGATATGCTGTTGACCTTTAGTTTCCTTTTGTTGTACAATTTGAAGTGAAGGGTTTAAATTTTCTTTGGAATTGCCTGTTTGTGAATATATGAAAATTAATAAAAAATATATATAAAAAAATTATAATATTGGTTGAAGCTGAATTCAGCCTGGGCTGTACAGCTCTATTTACCCAGAGAGTGTGCCATTTCAGCCATGGACTAGGGTCTGTTACCTAAGGGATATAGACACTGAATTTTCCTGTTTTCTACTTAAATTCTGTATTCTGAATTTAAATTCCGTATTCTGCCTCTTGGCCAAGAGGAGATTTTGCGTGTTTGTTTTGTTTTTCAGAGGCTGCTTAATGTCAGTCTCTAGTGTAAGGACGGGAGAGGTGTATTTCATGAATATATTAAAGTATTGAACATTGACAAGAGATAACACCGTGTTTGGTCAGAAAAGAGTCTTTGTAAAGATCTTACAGATGCAGTTGGCTGCTTAAATATATGCTAGAACTCTTCATATGAAAAAGTACAAGTGAAACTGGACTTGCTGAGGTTAGTTGCCATAAACCTAACCCCGTGTTTGTGTTTTTGTTCCCTCACCCCCCATGATTGTGGGACAAATTCATTTAGCAGCTGATGATCTTGCATGGTTCTCCCCTCACACAACTGCAGTCAGAAATACTGTGAGAAGATTACTGTTAAGATCAGAACAAAAATTAGGGAATTTATGTGCAAACAGGGTATTTTAAGTGAGTTGAGGGAAAAACCCCTCACATTGTCGAAGGATGTATACAATGGAAAGAATGTATATACATTGCATACAAGGAGAACTTGGTGAGTCTCTTTCTCCTATTGTAGTCTCTTATTTAAGGAGTTTCGCAGTTACAAGCTGATAATGTCTTCCTGAAATGCAAATTGATTAGATCTGTGTCTGATCACAGGCTTGCTGTTTTGAAAAAATCTTTTAGTTTAGAACTCTCATCCTTTGCAAATAATTCGCTGCAAATCACAGCTTTGCACTATAAATAACTTCAGTCCACACACAAGGCCTTGTGCTTGTCCATCAGTCCTACTATCGTTTTTTTAAATTAAAAAAAAGGTCAGACTTAGTGTTTTTTGAAAGGAGCAAGTGCTCAGAGCATCTTGTAATGACTGCCCGTGGACTAGAGGGGAGGGAAGAGAGTTGAAATGGAAAACGAATTAGATTCTTAAGCTGTGGAAAGGGGGAACATTCCTGCGCAGAGAAGCGACTCTGGAGATAAGTTTTAATTTCCTGAGCTCCAGTCCCTGTATAGGAGCACTGAAAGACTTCCTTCCTGATGGCCGAGTCAAGCCAGGGGCCGTGTTAGCGGTGTGTGTCTGCGTATAACGCGTGCTTGTGCGCATTTGCGCACACTGCGGCACCGCTGCAGGCACCTGTAGTGATGGGAGTCACCTTTTAACGCCTGCTGCCTGTGTTCGAGGCCTGGCATCTAACAGACCTCTTCGGGTTTCTCTAAAGGCTCTCTTCCGTGCTTTGTCTCTACTTAAAAAGCGAAGCCCAGCCGAAACCGAAAATGAGAGAAGCACCCTCCCCAACCCAACCGCTTGTCTTGCGTGTTTAAGAGGATCAGAGTTGTGGCGCAGCTTTAGGAATGGCCGGGTCACCGAGGCAGGTGCGTTGCAGGTTTCCCGTGCACGTGTCTCCTGTGTGTGCAGCGCTGCTGGAGCTGTTTCTGCCCTGCTGAAGGCTCAGCGCTCCGTGATTACTCAGGCGGAGCCGTGACGCTCACTTCCAGCGATGCCCTAGTAAGCATTTGGGCAGCAAATATTAGGAGACCTTTTCTGAGGTGTTTGTTTGCTTACAGAAGGCACAAGGCATTTCCAAAAAAAAAGCGTAGGTTACCCCAAATTCTGCATTTGCAAAAATATGTTTACAGCCTTGGACTGTTTCATTTTAGCAATTCTATTTTCTAGTAGAACTGCTTTATTTTGCTGTTTCCATATTTTTGTTTTACTTCTTTTTGTAAGTGAATCCCAGCGGTTCTCCCGTAAGTCTAAGTAAGTAATATTGTGCTAAACTGAGCCACAAGATAACTTGCTTTGTGAAGCACAGATTTACTGGAATTCCAGGCCATTGCCTGGATATCCCCAGCCGAAATAAAATTGCGTACGTCCCTCACTGCAGTTCGTGCCACAGCATCTGAGTTAATGGTATCACTGAGCTGTTTTACATTTATCAGTTAACCCACTGGAATGTCAGATATGTTGCTTAAGTTGCTATGAGCTTTAAATATAATAGGTTTTAATTCCACTTGTCAATAGCTCTTTCTTACAGTTATTTTTTAAAATAACCATTCATAATTGGGACTTCACCCCAGAGCATTTATTTTGTACTACAGTGAGAGAATTTGTATCAGATTATATGATTTTAGAAAGCACCGAATTTAAATGTATTGATGGTACACAAGGTCAGAAAATGACTTTCCATTATTTTAAAATTGTACAAGCATATTTATTGTAAAAATGAAACTTTATAGACTGTGTAGTTGTTTAACTTTTTCTATAGAACTACTTCGGAAAAAGGGTAAAAAAGCCATAAACTTAAAGAGATTCTGATGGTGCTAGAGTGTTGCCAAGCAAACCATTAAAGATAAGTCAAACTGTAATTCTATAGGAATGCTATGAAATACTTCTGCATGTGGACTGTAGTTGTTTTTGGGTTCCTGAAAGTGCTTGTGTGTACAGTCAGCTGTGGAAATGGCTGGCTAGCTGAAAGCTATGATTCCTGCAGCTCGACTGTTGTGGGGAGAGGTTTTTTTTCTGTGAAAACAGTTGTAAAGTGGAACATCTGAAAAATATGTTCCATGCAAAATGGATCTTCACACACATTTATTTTGACATTTAGGTTTGATTTGAGAGAGAGAGAGGGAGAAGATTCTGAAATAGCCATTCACAGATGGCTTGTGCGGGTTTTACTTTTTCATATGCTTCTCTGTGTTTTTGGTTTGGGGTGGATTTTTCCGCATGTGTTTGCGGACTTGTCAATTCCCCTCTTCCCCCAGATCACATGTTTAATTTTTTTATGACTTGAATTTTTGTCTTTTTTCCCAAAAGCTGGTGTTAAAAAAAATTAAAAAGAAAAAAAAGGAAAAGGGAAAAAAACCCTCCCACCCCAACCTCAAAACAACAATAAACCACCCCAAACCAACCAAAAAACCAAGGTCTCAAACCCTGACCAAACCCTAATCACCACCCCAAGGTACAACTTCCTGTGATAAAAAATTCTGTCGTCAGTGAGTGAAAATTTATGCATTTTGTGGAGTTTGATAATACAGGAGAAAACTTTTCAGGAAGCAGGAAACTGTCCCATATTTACTGCTTCAGCAGCAAGTGTGGGAAATCCAGAGGGCCCGGGCTCAGCGGGAGGAGTGTGCCCAGAGAAACCTGGTGCTTGCCCAGCTGGATGTGTGAAATGCAGATGCTGTGCATCTGGCCACCCTTCCACGGGGCTGGGCTCGACCTCTGTAGCCTTTATTGATGGGAATATCCTCTCCAGGTGGGAGTCAGGAGGGAATTGTGAGAGCCTGTCTGCTTTCTTTTGAAAGTATTGAGTGAAAGCTGGTGCTGATAAATTGTGGTTGTGAAGCACGCCTGAGAAGCAGGTCCATCTGTGTGAGAGGAATAGAGACTCTTAAGTGGGCGCTGGTATTCTCTTCTTTGTGAAATGCCAGTGTAAAATATCCTGGTAGTCCAAATTTAATTACAAAATGAATATTCAGTGTATTCAGTTATTTTTTGTTAAGGAAACCATATGTTGAGCTTCCAGTGAATGCCATCGCTGATGCATCTCTTGTTTGTTTTGTTTCTAATCCCAGAAGAAGTTAGCTGTGTACAACAAGATGCAGGAGTCTCTGGAAGTGACCCTTCCCAGCAAGCAAGAGGAGGATGAGAAAGACCAGCCTGCCGAGATGGAGTACCTGAACTCTCGCTGCGTCCTGTTCACTTACTTCCAGGGAGACATTGGTTCAGTGGTGGATGAACACTTCTCGAGAGCTTTGAGCCAAGCCAGTAGCTTCAATTCAGAGACTGCCCTTTCCAAGAGCAAGGCAGGGTTGAATCCTCTGTGGAGAGGTAAGAGGGGCAGTAACTCGCTCTCTATGGTGTGGCTTTCTTGGGCTGAGTTGCAGTAACACCCACTGCATTGCAGCTGAAATTCTACTTCTCTGTAGAGGTGGAAAAATCCCCCTCAAATCAGCAAGAGCCGAGGAGCTTCTTGGGTTGGGTATCTGAGGTGTTAAAGGGGGAGAGAGGAGCCAAAGGCATGGAAGGAGCAGGCATCTCCCACTCCTGCTGTATCCTGCCTCTGCCAGGGGCTGGATGGGAGGGGGCAGAGCTCACGTGGCTTCAGAAACGTCTGCTGCAAGGTTGGAGGCTTTTTTTTTTTAGCTCCAAGTGTGAAACTTGGCCTGTGAGGCAAGAGCAAAGCTGTTTGGGGTACTGGCCTTGGACGTGAAAGAAACCTATGCAGCCTTCTCGAGTGGCTTTGCCAGGTGATTAGGATTTGTCCACGGCCGCTTTCCAGGCGGGGAGGAGCGAGCACACGATGGAATAGGCTGAGGGGCAAGCCCTGGCTCCTGTGGCTGCAGCCACGTGGTGTTTTCCATTGCAGCCTGCTCGTGGGAGAGGTACAGATGATGTTATGGCTTGCTGGGTGTAAAATGGGCATGACACTACTCTGCGTCCAAGCAGGGAGCAGAAATGTGGTCGCTTCTGCGAGGCTTTCACTTGCTTAAATAATTACGCACATAAATGCTTACACACATTATATGTGTTGGTGTGACAGAGAGCAGATCTTGCCAGAGACACTAGGTAGCCCTTACAGACAAGATTTCCAAGCTGGTGACAGGAAAAAGCATGCCAGTAAGATGCTGTTTCCATTTTGTTGGATGTGGCAGGGCAGTCTGGGTATTTTTTCAGATCCCCACCGCTGCATTATTTTTGATCAGATCCTTATGGGGGCTGGCAGAGGGGTGCAAACTAAGCATGGTGAGCAATGGCCTTACGCTGGGTTGAAGAGAGAGGTGCTGGTGGGATCTGAGCAGGAGCAGCGGTGTTCCTAATCAGCGATGTGAAGGTGAGACTGCATTGATGAAAGCCACAGATACTAAAGAGAGACGGGGGTTTTGGAAACAACTGTGACGAGAAAAATAGCACAGAAGGACTTGCTTTCCAGAAGGATGATGACAAATCCAAGGAAGTTTAAGCAAAGGTCAGCACAAGTGGCTGGGGAGCTAGAGGAATTTATGGCTTGAGCCGGGACCATTAATGTTAATGGGAAATTTTCCGTTGACTTGGCTGAGAGCAGGATTGAACCTATGCTTACTAAAAAGGAGACTGGAGCATTTATAAATGGCCCAGACAGGCTATAAATGTTTTAGCAGTGGGATCAAGGCAGTCCCCAGAGACCCCGTGCCCACAGCAAGCCCTCTGCGGCGAGCTTGGGGACGTTCTGTGCGTGGGGTCGCGCGTCTTCCCTTTGGCCTCACACACACCCTGTTGTTTTCCCCTGACTCCCTCTGTGGTTTCACAACCATCCCCAGAGGCCTCTGCAGGGGACACGGGTGGCCTGGTGTGAGGGCTCTCCAGCCCTGCTGCCTCCTGACCCTGTGTGCCCCGTGCCCTCAGTGGGGAATGGAGGGCTGTGTGTCCTGAACATCTTCTGGGAATAAAGTAAGGAGATACGCCCCGTGCCATCCCTGCACCTGCCGAAAGGGCAGGAAAATCCCTGGGGAGGCTGCTGGGTGCTGAGACAGCTGAGGGCATTTGCTGCTCCAGAGAAGAGAAGCTGACACAAGCTTTTATCAGGGCCAAATGGGTTTCTGAAACAGTCCTTCTTGAAAACAATGGGGAAGGAACAACGCTGACAGCTTGGTGGTCTGGTTCATGCACAGTATCAGAGATGCTCAGTTACAGCACACAAATGTGAGTTTGTATCCCATTACCTAAAGAAGCTAAAGTATCGTTAGCTTGAAGTTCTTCCATAAGTAACCTTCATGGGTGGTCAGAATGGCTGTCAGTTTCTTGCTCGGAGATAAATTAGAAAGAAGGATGCTTTTTGCAGTAGGCTGTTTTGGGAGGTACAGGTTTCAGTGGAAAGTGTGTGAGCATGAACTGGCTCCCCAGCTCACTGCATTTTCTCCTTTGTCTAAAAGGAGGGATTAGCAATGTTTTTAACTTTTTTTTTTCCATCTTTTTTTTCTTATTTCCTTTCTTTTTTTTTTTTATTTTTAAGATGTTCTGATGAAAACACAAACTCTGATTTTATCATTAAGGTGATATTGCAGGGGGGTTTTTTGTTTGTTTTCAGGAGGATTTTCCTTGCAGATAAAAATTAGAACCTGTTCTGAAAAGAACAAGTTTTCATCATTTGTATGTTGAAACTGCTGATCAGTTTAGGCTAAAATTAATTTGAAAACGGATTTTTAATAAAATACAGTTCCCTATGACAAGCTTGAGTAACATGAATATTCGATTTTAGATGTAGCTGCCTGAAATCTTTTGCAGGCACTAATGATACCTTGACACTAATGTTACCTTAATGGTATTCTTTTATCAACATGGTTTTTCCTTGCTGAAAGTGTTGGGTTGTTTTTCTATCTTACTTTTCTTTCCTCTTGCCTTAAGTGAGAGCTGATGCTGAACTACAGAAGGCTCCATACGTTGTCTCCTTTACAGCATGTGCATTTCTGGCATGTTTTCAGTGGGTGTTGTGAACATTTGGCTTGGCCACCATGAACATTTGCATCAGCCACAACTTCGTGGTCCCTGGGATGTTGCCTTGTCCCTGCCTCCCTCTACTTAGGGTAGGAAATTGTGGTAACTGTAGTATCTTTCTTGGCAGACGGTTTTTGTTAAATGCCTCCTGAAAGGCCATGGAAGCACAGAGATTTTTTAAATTTTATTTTCTTTCTCAAGGGCAGTGTGGAAATGCCTGTTTCCCATATTCCATAGAGGCCAGGTGTCCGTGAGCAGTTGGGATGGGTGAAATTTTCCTGCGTGTTGGTATGACGTGGATGGAGCCTGACCTTTCCCAGTGAGGGTGGCCACACTCAGTGATGTCAGTGGGGGCTGGTCCCTGACAGTGTCAGGCAGCAGCCATGGCTCTGTGAAACCTGCACAGCTTTGAAAAATCGAGGTGACCAAACATGTTTTCTGTGGCCTAGACCTCCTGCATGACTGGCAAAGCCAAGCTGTTATGCAATCTGGGATGAATTCGTGTTGGCAAATTCAGTGGTTTAAAGTGCTCTCTCCTGTTATTAAAGCTGTCCTGCACATACTTTGTGGTTTTCTGTGCTTTTTTGAAGTGCAGTGCTTTGGATTTAGGGCTTTTCCATGCAGATAACAGCCAGATAGTTTTCAAAAACTCGATTACAGAGGTTAATTTTCCAGAATACTGGCAGAGCATTGTCAAGCTGTGCTCCTCTGTTAAGTAGTGTGGAAAACAGCAGACTGGACATGAACTTTGCTTTTTTTTTGTGTCAGCCGTGCTGCGAACAGCACAAGCCATACACACTCTCCATATCAGTGTAATCCCTTTTTACAAGGAATGGTTTACAAAAAGGAACAATACCAATTTTGGAGGAATGCTGAGGCTCCTGTAATATGCTTGAAGGTCTCTCTAGTCTTCAAGCATGAATTGCAATAGAAATACATTGCTAAACACAACCCAGCCTTTTGAAGAAAACCATATTGGGGTGCAGTTTGCCAGATAAGCTTGAAGCCTCTGAAGCATTTTGGCACAAAGCATCCTCTGCGTTTGCCCATGGTATGTTTGCAAAGTTTGTTTCCAATATCGGAAGTTAATCAGACTCAATAAACTGCCTAAATCAAAGCCAATTCGTGTGTGGAAAAATTTCTATGATTTTGATGGATTTTAAAACAGAGACATGAATGTCCTAGTGATGCAGTCAGAAAACACTTTCAAGTTTTTTGCTTCCAAACTATTTTTGTGTAAGCAAAGTTCAGAGGCAGGAGCGTTTAAAGAATCTGTTCATTCTCAATGGTATCTTCACCCAAGTCTCACTCCAGCTGCTTATTAAACAAAGCAAAACAAAAGGTGATTTTAAAAAAAAAAAAAAGTACTTTAACAAACGTTATGAGGAACAGAGGATTCCTCGCCTCATCAAATATTAAACTTCCCTGGCTTTATTTCTCCATAGGCTATTTTTATGACTGTTCTTTCATCAGAGGTGAAGTTCTGTATTTTTATGTTTCCATCTTGGACCAAAAAAAAAATCCTATTGGAGCTGAGACATATTGCATGAAGCAGTACTTTCTAGCATGAGCTGGCAAGAGGATTGTGAGAATGGAGATGCCAAGACTTTCCTACACATCAAAAACACTAACTGCTCCTTCAAAAGAGGAATTTTTAGAACGTGATTTCATAATGTAGAGGTATTGGAATCCATTTAAATATAAGCTGAGCCCTAGCTGTAAGAAGCAGCAAGTATTTTATTTCTGACAAAAACCTCTTTGAGCCGTATAGATGGTTCTGTTTGTATGCTCCTATTGGGTAGAGGGCATCATGATATATTCTGTAAGGGACTAAGATAAGCTGTGTTAGATAGGACCTTTATCCCATCAAAGCATGCAGTTGGTTTGAGAAGATCAGGTATTCTTTTAGCCAAATGTTTCCTGTTCTGCAATGTGAGCTGATTTTCTCTCCTCAGAAGCATTTACAACCACAACAGCTGCCTTTCTAAATGATGTGCTCTGATCTGGGCAGGAGTTAGCCTCTCTTCACAATTCCTGTACAGAGATCCTGAGGGGGCTCTGACTCTACAGCCTGAAGAAGAAAAATCTTCTTGGGGTGGGATCTTAGGCATGTAAAAAACCTGATGAGAGGGAATGAAGATGGGGGAGCCAGGCTCCTTTCAGCAATGCTTGCTGACAGAACAGGAGGCAATAGGCAGAGATTAGAAAACAGGAAATTCCATCTGAACGCAAGAAAACTTTTGTTTTGCTGGGTTTTTTAGGTTGGTTGTTGTTTTTTGGATTTTTTTTTTTTTTGAGAGGCTGTGAAGTTTGGATCTCACTCAAAATCTGACTGGACATGGACCTGGACAACCTGCCCCAGCTGACCCCACTTGAGCAGGGGAGCTGGACTAGACAGTCCTGCTACCGGAAATGTCCTGAGATTCTGTATTTACTAAGGAAGCTTAAGTTCAGTGTTACAAACTCATTGTGAGGTTTTTGTCATGAAATGTGTTGTTCAGCTTCAGTCATCCTTCGCTTCTTTCCTCCCTACCAGAAAGCTCAACAATTTCAAGCCAAAGGAGCGGTTTCCCAACCTCGTTTTGGACCAGCTCTTACCAGCCTCCTCCTCCACCCTGCTTAAGTGGAGTGCACCCCGATTTCCCCGTTACTGCACCAGGCACCTTCCCAACACCAGATCCCAGCAGCTGGCCCGGACACGGCCTTCACCAGACTGCCCCACCTCCTCCCCCTGCTGCCTCCGAATCCTGGCACTACCCTTTAGCGTCTCAGGTGAGCCCTTCGTATGCACACATGCACGATGTGTACATGCACCGCCATCACCCTCATCCCCACATGCACCACCACCACCACCACGCCAGCTCGCACCGCGACCCCCGCTACGGCTCCCTGCTGATGCCGTCGGTCCGCGCGGCCAGGATTCCCGCTCCCCAGTGCGACGGGACAAAGACAGACCCCGCTGCTGTCACCAGCGCTACCTCAGCTTGGGCTGGAGCCTTTCATGGAACAGTGGACATTGTGCCAAGTTTTGGGTTTGATACAGGTAAGATGCTTTGATTTTTTTTTTTTTTTTTTTTTTTTTTTTGTCTGTGACTTGTTTTAGCAGGAAGAGTTTGAGCAGAGATGTGAACTCCCTGCAGCTGAAGCAGGGCTGGTTCTCAGAGCCATGTCCAAATGTATTTCCAGGTGGGAATCCCTCCTGTAATTGCTGTCAGGGCAGCTCTTCCACCCTTTTGCTGAGAGAGCTTTATCTGCCTTGGTCCCATTCAAGCCAGATGAGTTGTGACATGATCTGCATTTTTTGTTTAAATCTTGTGAGAAAATATTAATTATGCTTCCATGGGGAAGTTCCCAGCTTGTTCAGCTAGTTCATATAGGTGTTCACCAACATGTAACTCAAAAAAACTAATAACTTGCAGTACATGAGGACTGCATCCTGAGTTGGAACAGTTCAGAATTTCCTTCCTGTGTAGCATCCAGGTGTCTCATGGCGAGGAGAGTGGAGGTGCTGATTGAGCTGTGCTTGCCATCAAACTAAACATCCTTCTATAGGGTCTAGGCAGAGGTCTGTGAATTAAATTCATTTTACTGCGGGGTCTGTAGTCTGAACTGCAGACCATGAACTCCATCTGTGTCTGTGAGCTTTGAGTGGCAGGCTGTTCTCTCGGTATCGGGAGCTGTCTGGCAGCCCTCAGTGTTTGAAGTTTCTTGCGATCAGGTGATGGGTGATTGACAATTCCCAGTGCATCCATCCTGGAGCTCACAGGCCCCATTGAGGGCTCCTTTTCCCGTTTGATATTTATCTCGCAAGCAGCAATCCTTGCAGATTAATACTTCTTAAAGACAGTATGTTATCTGATTAAGTAAACACTAGGTTTGTATCTCGGTTCTCTTTTCCTTAAAGTATCTATTCCTCTCCCTTTTTGATAGCTCTCTGTGAGTGGTTCAATGTGTGAGAAGCACTTCTTTGCCTTGACTAGTGGGCAGGGGAGCAAAGAGTGGGTGGGGGGAAGAAGGCTGTTTCTTAAAGGTTAAATGCTATGAACCTAATACAAATCTGTCTCTTCCCTTTAAAGCAACTGGGATCCAATAATCTCTTCTAAATAACTATGCCACTTGCTGTCTTGATGTCAATAAAACTAAGAAAAAGCTTATCAGGATTCTTAACACTAGACAATTTATATATAAATATAATTCTTCTTGTATCACTGGTTTAACTGAAAATGTTATTTTATGCTGATAGGTACAGAATGATAGTCTAAGCAGACTGGGATCTTGAGTTTTTCTTTTGTGACAAATTCCTCAAGGGGAGTGAGCTGCCTTCTGTGCTTCACAGACTGTCACTCCACTGGTTTAAGGGACAAGCCTCCCAGACCAGCCTCAGCAGTTCACCTGCAGAGCTCTGGTATTTGACTTAACCTTTTGGGGATGGAGCCGAGAACTGTGTAAGGAATTCCGAGTCAGGAGAAACCACTACTTGGCTTAGGTACAAGTCCAGCCTAGACTGTGAGTTGTTTTTCTGTTTAAGAGCAAGTACCTCGAAAAGGGTCCTAGCACTGCCTTTAGAGAGCAAACACAGCTTTGGCTTGGTGCTGCCTGTTCCTTGTGAAAATCCCTATGGAAGGGTACAGTTGGGTGCTGATTTTGTCAGGATCCTGATTTGGCAGTGCCCTTGCACGTCTTTTGGTTTCTCAGCGTGGGAGGCAGTGGAATGGATCTGAACTGTTAACTTTTGGGAAAAAGAAAGAGGGGAAATGTGTGAGTGGTTNTCTCAGCGTGGGAGGCAGTGGAATAGATCTGAACTGTTAACTTTTGCCCTGTGCTTGATGTGTGGGTTTTAGTCCATGAGTTCCTACGGGGAAAAAGAAAGAGGGGAAATGGTGTGAGTGGTCTGAAGAAACAGAGAATCTCAGCGGACCAGTGTCTCACTTCTTTGAGACTATTCAAAAGGCTCACACACTGAAACACAACAGCAAAACCCTGTTAGGCAGCCCCAGTTTTGGAAACGATGTTTTTGGAAACGTTGGTGCAAGCAATGAAACACAGCAGGTAGTGGAAACCTGTGACATTACAATTATTTGCTCACTTCCCCTGCACACTCATCTCTCCTGTGCTTTCCAAGCAGAGGCTTGCTGGGAAGGGCAGGAAGGCTGAACTCCCTTTCCAGCCTTGCCTGCAGCTTGTGCAGTTGAGAGAAATGCTTTGGTTACAGGCACTCGAGGCGTGGAGAGAAGAGGGAGCTTAATTGCCTCAGTGTTTTGTGTGCATGTCCAGTAGTGTCATCCCAGGGAAGGTGTGGGGAGAGGAGGGGGCTGCTCGAGTACCACATGGAGTCACATCCAGCACTTGCTTCATGTGCACTTCAGGGAAAGTGAAGTACACTGGATAAATCTCCACATCACACAGCATTTCATTACATTTTAACTCTAATGTCAAACAGCTATCTCAAGAGAGAGGCTACAAACTCAAGGACCTGGAAGAGTGAACTGGCTTTTAGTGACATGAAGTGGTTTCTCCAGAGTAGGGTAAGGCCATAGTGGCAAGAATATGTCAATTCTGAAAGTGTTTGCTCATAAATCCCTGGAGAAAATAACCCGTGGAGCTGTCAATTTGTCAGATTCCATGAGTTTCGGATGCTTTATGTTAAAAAAGTTCATTTGGTCCGTACCTGGACATTGCTTTTCGGAGTCCTTCAGATACAAACTGATTCTCCCCTGGCTTACCATGGGTCACATTTCTTGTGCTACTGTCACATGCGATTATAGAAACATTTGCAAAATTCCTCACGCTGAATTATGTGGAATGATAGTGTTGGGATCAGGGCAGGCTGGCTGTAATCTTACCCTCTTCCAGCTACATTGTAACATCTCTGCCATGCCAAGCCAAATAATCCATCTCATGAAGGGATGATGCCGAATCACTTCAGCGGTTAAGAGGAGGTTCCCACCGCATGCACGGTGTAGTTTGGGAATTTATGTTTCAGAACACATTGTGTGGGACATCAGCAGAGCGCCCTTCACAGAGCTAACAAACTATTGATCTGCCTTGCACATCTGTTTGAACTTACACGGTCCTGGTTTAGGGGATGAAGAGGGATTTAGCTACCTGATTGCCATTAAATGTGGCTTAATCCTCACGTTGTAGGCTGCAAGTTAACCCTTTTAGAATCTTCTGTATCAGTACAAGTGGGATTAAAGAAAATGCTGGTCTGCATCAAGAGCTGTTAAAACCTGTTAGGTTTGTGTCTGCTGCTGTGTACTGTCTTTCCAAAGTGCACAAACTGCAATGCTCAACAGAAAAGTACATTTCATGTCAAGCATTGATATAAACGCATTGGAATAAGCACAGGTTGTTTGGAGTTTAGGCCTCAGTTCCTTGCCCTGCTGGTGTCAAGCAAAGCAAGGTCGGGCTGTCGCCAGCGCTGCCTGCGGTTCAGGGCTGCAGCCATAATCCAGTGTCACCACTAAAGCTTATGCTGAGGGCGCACAAGCCACGTCCAGCACTGAAGATCAGGGGCTGGGGAGGGGCATTTCTGTCTTGCGGTGTTGCTGGTGGTTATAGCCATCAGTGCTTCCCCTGGGAGCAGGGTGGGAGGTGTCCTGCGCACCAGGTCCCTCAGGTGAGCAGTGGGATCTGGCTGGGCTGCAGGCAGCCCCTGCAGAGCAGGGCAGAGCAACTTGCCTTGCTACTGCAGTGCCTAGGAGGATATCCTGTCCTGGTGTTGGACAGATGTGCTGGAGGAGACTTCCTGCATTTTTTTTACACTAAAAGCAAAGCAGGGCTTTGGCATGAGTGATGGCTGTAAGTCTATTAAAATTGAGATGTACATTCTTTATCCTGTAAAGTTATGCACATTGAGGTGAATAACTTCAAACTGAGGTGAATTAATCAACATCCTTTAGTCCTGGCTTACTGTGGAAAATCTCCTTTTGGAAATGCCTGTACATCATCCATTGAATTTGGAATTTGAGGGGCCAGTCCGGTCCCATCTGTACGTTTGTCTCTGTTCACACACATCCCACAAGTTTCTCACAACTCGTTACATTCGCTTAGATGTTCCCACAGAACCTGCATGATGTTTGTGTGGCAATTAGCTCTAATGTTGGTGTCCCAGGGAAGGGGAATTGTGCTGGACTGGCAGTGCTGGCTCATACAGTGCAAGTGACAACGTCCTTGGTAAGAGGAAAGCACTGCAGCACTGGCACTGCAAGTGGAAGCTCTTGGTGAGCAGCAGGGTTGGCCTTGGATTCTGTATTAGGACTGCAGCTGGCCTTGCCTTGAAGGAGATAGGAATATAATGAGGAAAAGGTGTGGAAAGTGTTCCACATTCAGTTCTGTAAACAGGGCAATGTCGGTTTTTTGGATTGTTTTCTCTGTCTGTTTAGAGTCCATAGCTATACTTTAAAGCTCCTTGTTACAGTTATTTGTGTCTTGCAAAGACACCTGCCTAGGAAGGTGCCCTTTCAGCTTCATATTCCCCTTCTACCACTTGCTGCTGTCAGGTGGAAGATCTCTTAAACACGTGTGTGTGTCATTTTTTTAAGCTGCCAGGAGCCATATAACCTGTTTCTCTTCTTACAGGCTTCCATTGCCTCTGGTGTCCTTTAGTGCTCCACTGGTGAACTTAAATGACTTCTTTATGCTCTGAAAGGCTTCTGCTGTCTGACTCCTTTTTTTGGAGGAGGGGTCATCTTTGTTTAAAAAAATTGTAAGCAGCAGGGGAAAAATAGCCCCAAATTGTCATCAGTGACTTTGAAGGAGCTTTGAAAGGAACTGACAGCAGTTCATTATGACTGTCTGCGTATGATGCTTGCAGGGAAACAAATAGCTCTTAAGCAACAAGGAGACATCTTCATTGAATAAAGAGCTTCTGAACACGTTTTTATAGGCATGGTCTAGCTGACGGATATCCCAGTTTTTCCAATCTGAAGAAACAGGTGCAAGTGCCTGTGAAATGGAGCAGAAAGCACCAAACAAGGTTTGGTGCACCATACCCGTGGGCTTTGCTTTCCCTGTCTCTTCACTGCTGGACACACAAGTGTTTGTACCCTGCTTGGGAATCCTCACGTGGATAGAGCCATATGCTGTCATCTTTTATGTGGGTGCTAATTGCTTTGCAGCTCAGCTCTCAAGTGTTGATCATCATTAAATATTTAGCTGTTGGTGCTCTTAAAACAAGGAGGTAGTTGTCAGGTCTGAGCCTTCCATGCTTGTTAGGCTTTCTGAAAACTTATGGGTCTTCTCTCGTGTTTCACTGTGTGACTGGATATGGAAATGAGGTGCATGCCTAGCACATGGATCTGTCAATTTTCACAGGTTAAACATCAAATGAACACGGAGCTCCGGTGGTTACAACATCATTGAGGTCTGGAGTTGCACCTATTTACATTAGTGGTGAAATTAACCCCAAATTCTTAGCAAGTCAAGTGCCTTGGTACACTGTATAGCAGGAATGATGATTTATGGTGGGAAATGTACCTTCATTTCATGAAATGTGATTTAATTGCCTCAGAACATCAAAGGGCAGGTTTTAAATTGTTGAGACTTGAGTGCCTTGCTACTTCTGAAAATACGTGCCTGCATCTGTCTCCTTTGCTTTCTCTTATAAAGAAGCATGAATGTATCTTCTTTGGGAAATTTAATCTGCACCTCCCCTTCTATTGTCTGGATTTGAGGTTTACACCCTGTTAGGTATGAATCTAGAGACTGAATCCCTCTGGAGCAGAGAAATCCAGATTATAACACAGGTTCCAAGTCTATAATGCTAAAGCCACAACATAGCACCACATTTATTAGATAGTCCTCACTTTTTTACAAAGGAAAAATGTTAGAGGAACTCATAACAAATGAAAGCTGAAAACCATTAATTTTTCCCATGTGGAAGCACTGGCCGTTCTTGGCTGAAAATCTTACACTCTCTAGGTGAAATTATTTGGGGTTTTTTGCGTGCTGCAGGAACAATTTCCCTCTCTCCACTGTGAGGTGAAATGCCACAGAAACTGTGAAATCCTAAAGTGTCCGAGGCATTTTCTAGAGGAGATGGTGTCTGTGGCTGGCCCCTGCCAGGAAATACTGCTCTGCTGCATACTGGATAATTGATGCAGACCTTTCTGGAGGGGTTTTTCACTCCATGCCATGCTCCACATCAGCTCAAACCAAGGAAGTGCATACAGGAGTTTTATCACCGTTTCTGAACCACTTGAGCCAGAATCAAACTTCAGTATGGTTTAATCTTACCCTTCATAAACTAAAAACTTTGGAGTGGTAACAATGTTGCTAACAAGTCCTTTAAACTGTTAAATTGTGGGGGTTTTTTCCTTTTCATTTTTCCTTTATTTGTTTTTCTAATCAAAACTTGTTTATCCTTACTTCAGTTGCTTAGGTGGGGGGAAGAAAAAAAAACCATGGAATTTATTAATTTAATTAATATTTATTAATATTAATTATTTTCCTTTTCTTTTCTGAAATGTAGGTCTACAGCATCAGGACAAGAGCAAGGAAACTGCTTGGTTCTGAAGTGCAGAGAAATTAAGACCAGCTAGAGCTGGAGTCGGCAGAGCTGGGCGGGTTAGACAGCAGTGGTTGACTCCTGCGTGGAGCAAAGGACACACGTGAAGATGAAGAGCCAGCTATTCTGGTTTTGCTGTTGAGCCTTTTATTTGTAAGGCCGTTTATGGGTCCCACAGCGTTGGAAAAAAAAACCAGAATCCTAACTTTTCTTTCTTTCCTCATCTGAGCCTGCTGCAGCTGGGCAACCTAACTCCTTTCTGCTCCTTTAACAGTGTTTCGTTTTGTTCAGCTTGATATTTTTATGAACAGTCTCAATAGTCAGGAAAGAGACTCTCCCTTGACTACAGTGCGCCTTCTTTCAGGAATACAGTATTTTGTAGCTCTTTGTGCATCTATTTTTGTAGAAATACAGAAAGTTTGGGTAAGGATTGATGGGCTATTTTAGGATGACATATTTTTTTAAAAAAAATTGTAAAATTGTTAAGTTCTGTTTAAAGAACTTGCTCTCAGAGAAGCACTGGCAAAAATGTATAAAATGCTATTTTTAGATGTCTGTGATGTGTTTGTGCATTTTGGGTTTTTTGTTTGTTACCTCAAATGTCTATCTTTCCTTTCTTTTTAAAAAGCTAAACTCCTTTGTTTTCACATTACTAGATTCTGATGTTTTTGTCCTTTCATTCCAGCTTAAGCAAGTATAATTCGCACCTAAAGTTTCAGCCAAATATTTTTTCCTGGTGTTAGATTGTAGTAAAAGTGTTTTTGTTTTTCTTGCTTCTAAAGGTGGCTTTGTGCTGTGCTGATTGTCAGAAGCTTGCAAACACCTTTAGAATAGAGCAAAGCTTGAGGTTACAGGAACTGCATTTCCAACTCATCCATTCTTTCAAAATGGACCAAATACTCTTAAATCAGACACAAATATGGGCCTCATCTATGATCCATTGAAGCTGTTGAACACGGTTCCCTGTGGGTTATGTTTCAGGCCCTCATAACGCTCATAAATATCAGTACAATCTTGCAGGCAGGACTTTCAGCTAAGCCATTTCAAGGTGGTAACTTACAACATCAATATTCAGGGAAAACGAAAAAAAAAAATAAAAATCCAGGTTTATGAGAACGTGTGGCTTGTGGAAACAGAAGGTTTTCAATTGGCTTGATCCGTGTGCTGAGCAGCTCAAGGAAAGCGCTACACTTCTCAACTCCTGTTGACTGCAGAACGCGTTTGCCTGAGCTCAGCTGCGCGGTGGGGCTGGCGGGACCGCAGCTGCAGCTCTGCGCTTCCCTACCCAGCTGCGCGTGCTGACCTGCGCGCGCCGGGCACAGGGCGGCCGCAGGGCGAGGACCTGGCCTCGGAAAAGCGGCGTGGCCGCGTGGAACCACAGCCCCCGGCCCGGGCCTTGGGTCTGACTTAATAAAGGCTTTAGTTGGAGCCAAGGTGAGCACGATCAAATCCCGAGTAAGGGCTGTGAGGTTGCCGTGCGCTGGAGCCGGCTCAGTCTCCGTGCCCAGCCCCCGGGGACTCCAGCGAGTGTCATCATGTGCTTAGATGAGACTGAGGCAAGCCCAGGATCAGGAGCTGGGTTGCTGGATCCTGGCTGTTGCTTGGAGATGTTGCCTCTCTGCTCTGGTGCACCCAGGGTCCCTCTGTAATATTTCCTATGGCTCTTACAAAGCATTGTATTTCTGTCACCACTGCTCTCAGACATCCCTGTTTGAAAGACACACCGGCCGAGTGGAAAAACCAAGATACAAACACATGGCTGAGATAAGAAAGAGTTTAATTTTAAGGCACTGAACATTGTAAATGTAGTTTTGTCAGGTGGAGACCACATGGATCTTTGTGTGAAAGGGGAGGGGGGGTGTTGGGAAGTGCCTGCCACTCCGAGGTTCAGGGCTCCCTCCCTGCACTGCTGCTTGCCTCCAGGCTTTTTGAACTTGATCCTATGAGGTGTTGAGCATTCTCCCTTGTCAAGGGAGAGGGCTTGACATGCTGGCACTGGAGGCATTAGGATTATATCACAATTTGGCAAGACCCTTAACTCTCTACCTTGCTGATTTGAAGTCTGAGACAGTTATAAATGCTGAATGGACTATGCTTAAATATTGCTTTAAAGTAATAAGGTTGTAGTCTCTGTTGGGATGATGAATTAAATGTGGTGGGGTTTTTTTCCTCATCTTTGTAGTCCATCAGTATTTCTTTCTCTCAATAAATTTCACTCTCATGACAGTTCTATACATTATTGCTGCTCTGGTGAAGCTAGCTCCTCAATTTGTCAATAAATTAATAATGCAGTGGGAAAACTGTACGGGAGGGAATGGAGTACCAGCTGCCACAGTTCACTTTCTTATCAGGACAGTACAGTTCAGGAAATACCTCAACAAAAAGAGTTCTGACTTAGGAATGTTGACAGTATTAGAAATACTGGGAGGAAAAAGAAATCTAAGAGGTTTATTTGTTGTTGTTGTTGTTGTTGTTGTTTTTTCCTTCCCCTGGACTTGGCAAAGGTGGAAATCAAAGAGACAATGTATCCTCTTTGAACTTCAGGGATGGAGAGTTTGGGTGGCAGGGGAAGCAAAAGAAAAGGCAGCACTTCATTTTGAGGTGTATTCGACTTTCTGAAATGATTTAAAGCCTAACAAGAGCAGCCTGCTCACTGCCTCCCCCTTCACAAGCTCATACTATGAGGGACCTCCTCTGGTTGCCTGTGGATGTCAAAGCAAAATGGGACAGGAAGGAAACAGGCCCACAGCTTGCACCGAAGTCTCTTTCTGGATTGTATCACTGAGTTGTTGGTTAGTGGGGATGAAGAAGTGGGGAAGCTGTTACCTCTTCCACCTCCAGGACTGCTGTTCCGCACCCAGTTTCCACTGCTGAACCTGGGAGTGAGCTGGAGGAGCTTCTGCAAACTCTGGGTGACAAGTGCCAATAAAAACCTGCTGTTGTCTCTAGCCATTTGTGCACCGGTGCCTTGACTTTGAAAGCGAAATAAATTCTTCTTTTCCCCTCAGTCACTAATTGTCCCTTGTGCTAACAAGTGAGAAAGGAAAAACCTAAGTTCATAGCACGAGCCCTGCTTCTGCGTTCTACAATTTGAGGGATGGAAAAGGGGAGGAAAAAAAACCAAAAAACATCTCTGTGACAAACTTTTAAGTTAAATTCAGCAGATTTCCTTCTCTCCCTCTTTCCCATACACGCACGCTTACACACACGCACAGAAGTGCTTATGAGAAGCAGATGGTGCCATGGTTTTGCTCTTGGAAGAGGAGGGGAGCGCTCGCCTGCAGCCCTGCAGTGGTGGGGAATCGATGGCAGCGAGAAGCAACAGAAAGGTGGAGACTGCTCGTGTTTCTGCAGATAGGAAAAAAAGGCCCTTGAAATCAGGTCACAGATAAGTTGTGTGTCTTAATGCATTACTAAAGGAGTTGTTTCATTCTTTTCATGTGTGGTGTGTTCTGATGCTGTCCCAAGAAAGCGGATGATTCATTTTGAGAGGGCTTATAAAACACATTGTACTCTGTCACTGTTTCTGGGAGAACATAGGGAAATTACTGTTTTATTTCAAGAAACTCAAAATACTGACCTCCTTAAAGTTGTCCAGGATTTTGTTTTATTCCTGTTAATGTTGAGACATCTGACATAAATTTTTATGTCTTCATTTGAAGACTGGGAGGGTTCAAGCTGTCCACCAGTTTTTGAGAGGCAGATGCCAGTTTTTTTCAACGACCCATTTCCATCCCAACAAGAAGATGGAATAGTGCAGCCACTGACTGCCCAGGAGGCTGGATTTCTGGAGAGCTGAATAAGCTGTGCTTGGCAATAGTAAAATGAACTCTGTTCTGATCTTTTTCCTCACCAGACACACAAGTTCAGGTGGTCCTCAGTGAATGGCAGTTTCCTCTCAATCATCCACACCTGCATCAAAACACTTGTGGGAACAGATCTCTCAGCACAGCTTTCGGAGAGCAGATTTGAGGGAGGGGAGTGGCACATTTCCCCCCACCTGCCCTTAGGATTGCCTTGCTGCACCCAGCCTTTCTGCTTCCAGGCTGTTAGGTATGTCCTGCTGTCCCCCTCCCTCAATTCTTCATGTGTATGTGTATATTTCTCTATAAATATATTTATACGCATCCAGGCGCAGCTGTACCTGCTTCCCTCCATTCCACTCTTGTGCCTCAAATGCATGTCCTTTTGAAATGAAGTGGATGACTTCACCACATCTCATCTGAGATGGAAAATGGAGGCATTTTATTGCATTCTCTGTTAACTCAG
This sequence comes from Callaeas wilsoni, assembly GCA_013398955.1. NCBI lineage: Eukaryota > Metazoa > Chordata > Aves > Passeriformes > Callaeidae > Callaeas > Callaeas wilsoni. The sequence goes on along the minus strand of VWPU01016414.1, from coordinate 461,950 downwards.
GAGTGAATTTTTCCCTACTTGTTAAAAAAACCCCAACACAACAAAAACACATTAAAAAAACGTTTGCAAACCACCTGATCTGTATCTGTAAAGATGACCATGAAATCAGCAGTTATGTAGAGAGGTGCAATATATTGCCTTTCAGCAGACAAGCCTATCTCTGAATATGACTATTTTAATTAATTTCAGGTGCAAGCTTTTGTTCCATATCAATGGGCCAGCAACATATATATTTCCATATAAACAATTTAGAAATATATATATTTTTCAAGTGGAATTCTTCGTTTTAGTATGTCAGCCTTTGAGCTTCTAAAGGGTATTTGGATGATGAATATTGTTTATGTGTGGGTTTTTAAAAAAAGTTGATGCATGTTGTTTGGAACTAAAATCTCACGTAAAGTGGGAAGTTATTTAAAAATAAATACTGCTTTTACATATTAGCCCTATGGGCACAATCTGAGAGTTGTGGTGCAGAAAGATGCCCCTTTAAAAAGTAAGGGTCTCTTGCCTGAGCAGGTTCAAGATTCAGGAGAGGCAGGAGTTGTCTTGGAAAGGTTGAGCTGGTGGAGCTGAGAGCAGAGATGATCCTCTCCAAAATTGTATGTACATGGTTGGGCAGTCACTGCTCAATATACTAAATTTCGGCTGTGTTAGCAGGTTTATACTTAGGAGGTGAACTGGTTGCCAAGGGGAATTGTAGATGTCCCTGGAGAGCCACATTTTAGCTGCCCTTGGGCTGCTCAGTGCCCGTGACTCCTTGTTCTTGCTCTGCAGTCTCCATGACACCACGGTGGGACCTGTGAAATCTGGGCTGGACTTCAACAAGAAATGTGCCTTTTTTTCTTTTTTTCTTTTTTTTTTTTTTTTTAGCTCCCAATAAGGAAAGTTTAGGGATGGGAGTCATTAAAACATCCCAATTATTTCATGCACCTGCTCAAAGGCTCAAGCCTCCAAGATAAATCAGCTGCATCATGGCCATTTGCTTACAGAAGCTTGAATGCTGTTTCCTCTCCTCAGCCTCTTTGGAAACCTTCGGTGGCATTGAGATGGTTGGGACCAGCCTTGAATGCCTGAATTGCAGCCCAGTGGTGGCCTGGGGGCTGGTCAGCCTTGATTCTGGTGAGCTGGGGCTCAGGTATTTGGGTTTAGAGGAGCTGAGGTTTACAGTAATCGACTGAAGTATCTGCAGGACTGTGCTGCTCTTTCCCTGCTTGCTCTTCGTAGCTGTTGTTTAAATCCATCAGACAAATCAGGGTCCCTCTCTTCCCCCCCACCTGTTTTCCCACCTTCCTTCCCTCAAAACTCCATTGAAATTTCTGGCCCTTCATCAAAACTGATAAGGGGTTGGGTGGGGGAGGGCTTTGTATAAAGAAAAGTGTCACTGTTTATTACTGAATAAATAATTTAATGTGAATTTTATTTGATATATTTTTTCTGTAGCATTTTCAGTTTGGTCTGTATTTCTCAACAATTAGCTAATTCTTTTTATTCTTATGCAACTGAAGAACTCATAAATCTCTTTGTAAATTTCTGCATCCTGAGTTTCTATTCTTTGCACGAGATTAATTTTTAGAGCCAAAGATTTGTCTTCTGTTGAAAATGTTGTAAAACAAGTGTTCTAAACTGGTTCTGTACTAAAATTAAACAGAGTGAAAGCCTTACATCGACGAGATTTCGAGCAGAGATCTCATGCAGGCGCAGGCTTGCCTTTTCAGATACTGTCAGGTGCTTATGCTACAACGTCTTCTTTTATTCTTAATATCTTTTTTTAAAATTGCATTAACACTATTTTACAATCAGACCTAGTGGAATCACAACCTGAGACTTAGTGTAAGACTCTTTCTTAATTTTATAATTTCCTGGCAGTTTTGACAGTCATCAGGTACAGATTTTCCATGCAATTTATTTACCTCAAATTGACTTTTTGGTTTTTGCAAAGTTCAGTAATTCCTGCTAAGGAGGTAACTGCCCTTGCTAAAATTATTTTAGAATTGTTTAATTAAGAAATGTTTGCATGTCTGTGTTCTGGCTCGAGGGCTGAAGGTTTGGGGTTTTTAGTCACAGATACATCATTTACTGCTCCAACAGTGGGGAAAAAACCCTCCAAGCTTTGGCCAAGCACTCAGCTTTTGAAAAATTGCCACTTGCACGCAATCAGCAGGGAGCTGTTAAGAATTTAGTTGCAAAATCCTCTGAAGATCCTGACCATATGGGATGTACTCTGTTTCACAGCATCAGGAGATGAGCAGGATTTTTCCCATACGTCCCGCTCCAGGCCCTGTTTCCTGGACCAGGCAGCGAGCAGGGCACTTTGTGCAGAGTCACTGTGCTCTTCTTTCTCAGGCTGTGAGAAAGAGATGGAGAGAGCTGGCAGCCAAAAACTGCAGGAGAGGGAGGCCAGGAAAGGATGAGAGAGGGTTCAAAAAGCTTTCTGTAGGAGAGAATGGGATTGGGAGCTCTTGGGACAGAAATCATCTCCATAGTGGAGATGAAGATGATCTAGAGTGGGATGTGACAGCTATCAAAAAATACCAGAATAATGTGAGGACTTGGAAATTTGGAAGGAAAACAGGATAAACATTGCAGGATTTTTTTTTTCTTTGAAGTAAGGTGTGCATGCTGTGGTTTAGTCAGTGAGAAGAGGCAATGGGACCCCTTTGCTTTAAGACAACCACAGTTACCCCCAGAGAGAAATGTATTTTAGGAAGCAGGAATGTGTTAAGCTGGGGAATAAGATACCTGAAGTGCTTTTTCTTCTCCCTGTAACTTCTGCTCTTGCCAGGGCTGGTCTCCAGCTGCATTGCCCCACACCTGGGTTTCCAGGTGCTCACAGGGGTTATTTCTATGCTCTCATTGCATCAAGAAATGAAAGCAGGGGAAGTTATCCATTATTTTGTGACTGATTTTATTCATGACAATCCACATCCTCCATTAATGTGAATCACTGGCACTCAGTTGGCTTTAGTGAATTTAACACCTGTGGAGAATCTTATCAGTTACATCCGGATAAATCTCGTTTTGGGTGTTATCAGCCGGAAACTGGGTCCTAGAAGGGTGCATGGGACTGTCCCTCAGAGCCAGGATCTAGCTGGGTGATCTCAGGGGTGCTCAGTCCACCTGGTGCAGGGGAAAGTCGCAGAAAAGGAGAGCAGTGGGACTGGACTCCGTGCTGGCGGGGCAGACAAGCATGGCCAGGGCTGGGGCTGGGTGTCCCTGGTGGGACAGGGGTGTCCCCAGCCTGTCATGGACATCCCAGGCGCGGTGGGGCCGGCCGTCCCGGCAGGACCTCGGGCTCGGAGGGGTTATGCTGCCTGCGTGACGTGGGAGGCCGGGTGGGGACCAAGACATCTGGTGAGAATTCCTCACGGCTGAGCTGTGCGTTGGGCTGGGATGCCGAGTAATTTAGCTGATTTCTTTTTTGGGGTTGCTGGGAGGAGGAGGAGGAGGGGGGCTGGATGCCACAGCCTTCCAGTAACTGTCTCTCCTCCAAAATATCACTTTTGCTTTCTTTGAAGACAAGTAAGAAATTATATTAAAAAAAACAAAACAACAAACCAACACCAGGAACTGCCCCAATGTGTTTGCCTTGACAATAACTGTACATCTGCAACAGTTTATCGCTATGGGAAAATGAGTGGGTAATAAAGTTTTGATGTTGGCTGTTGCATGTTCAGAGGTATCACAGGCTTTGAAAATGATTTGTTATGTGAATGCCCATAGTAGCACCGAGGTTCAAAGGGAGGTGGTTTGTTTTTCGTGCCCATTTAGTTATGAATAACACCAGATCTAATTTCCTCCTCCCACCAGCAAGCAGAGAGTCCTGCATTGGAAGCCAAATATAGCAACAAAGATTTCTATCTCAGGCCAAAACCAAAAAATCTGTTCCCTTTTAAGAATAGCACTCTATTCTTTTCTGATGGAGATGGATAAAGAGAAAATTCAACTTTAAGGAAGCCAGTTTCTCAGTGGGAAACTCCCTGGTCTCTCTCAAATGGCCAATGTAAAAGGTATGCACTTATTTTTTGGCATCTGTGTAGAAGCCAGTGAGGAGGCTTCTGTGGAACCCCATCAGTAAAGGCCTTTTTGGGGTTGCAGTCTGGATAAATCTTCTCTACTTGCTGGTGTGCTTTTCCTGTACTGCCCTGTCTGTCTTGTGAGCAACAGAGCCCAGGAGCCCATGCTGAATGGGAATGCCACAAATTGCACAACTACCCCTGCTCACCCGGCACCCTTTTCCTTCTGGTTTGCTTTTGTGGAGAAGTTAATCCCTTGGCTCTGCGGGACAGACCCCTGCTCTGCCTGACAAGGTCATGTGGAGCTGCAGCCAGCCCATGATCCCTCCTACCCCCTTGGTTTTCTAACTGGGGGAAGATGTGGGAAGCCATCCCTATGCTCTTTCCTGTGATTTTCCAGTTGTGTTGTGCCCCCAGAGAGTGACTGTGGGCAATGGGGCTGCCCAGGCCCCAGCCTGGCTGGATGGGCTGGGAGAGAAAGGATGTCGTACAAGGAAAAACCAGGAATGTTTGTGGTAAAGCGCTTCCTCAGGTGGTGATCTGACCTTTTCTGGATGGGAGTTACTACTCCCTGAAGATGAGCGTGCACGTGGCTGTCACTGCCTGTTTTTCAGCTAGGATATGCTTTTAGGAGGAGGCACACACCTGCACCCACACTCCCTTTCTGATCTTGAACTGGGTTTTTTTTTAACTTCCCTACACCATCTGAGGAGGGCTATTCAGCCTTTCCTTCGAAGGATTTATTCCCATTCCAGCCCACCCCCACCACCCACCCATAGGCAACTGGCATGTGTGACATGTGAGCAGAAAAAGGCCTTTCTCTAGTGCAGCAGCTGTCCTTGTTTTAGAAGTGTTGCTTCATTCATTTGCAGACTGCTTGGCTGAAGGCCTTTGCTGTAAGGTGAATGCTGAAGGATTACATAGTTAGCTCTTCCTCATTTGGAAAACTTTTATTTTTGAGCCTTGGACCCCTAATGCATTTAAAAAACAATGCAGGGAAGTGTCATCCAGTAAATATATTTGCACTGGATCTGTTTTGCCAGACATGTTTCTGATGAAGTTTTAAATAAACACAAGGATGTTTGGAAATATCTTGTGTATGTAAATATGTAAAATATGCAAAACAAAGCTGACAGCTGTGGGGTGTACTCATTGCTCACGTGAGGAGGCTTTGTGTAATGTTTTTTTCCATCATCCTGTCTTTTTTTAAACATCTGTGTCTCTTCCAAGAAAATCTGTGATTCCCACTGGACAGAGAGGGAGGAGGCTGGATGGGACTGAGCGATTCCCCTGAAGTCTGCCTGAAATTCTTTGAAGAACCTCCTGGTGAATGGTGGAACCGCTTTCCGCAGAGCACCTGAGCGCAGCACGCAGGAGTCCTTTCTCACTGGAGGTGGGGCAGTGCTGGGTCTGGTTGAACTTGGCCCTTCAGGAGCAGCAGTGGGAGAGCAGAGCTGTCCTTGGGCAGCGCCGCGTAACAGGCGTGACAGCAGCATTAGTCACCAGCGCTCCAAGCTCAATTTCCTGAGCTGAATCTGTTGCTTAGGAGAGGACGACAGTTTTGCAACCTCAATTTAGCCTTTATTTAGCCAGGGAGAGTTGAAGCCTACATCCTTGTGTCAGGCTTAGGGAGCTATGTAGTGAGAAGGAAAAAAAAATCACCAAACTCTTAACATATTTTTTTTAATTGAGCATTATGCTGCTTTTTAGACACCCTTCCCGAGGGTAATTCATCCTCTATGCGTAGTAACTGTACCACTTCCAAGTTCTACAGGATATTTGGTGTGACTTAGCCACCTGTTGTTTTTACTGATTTTTTTTTTCCACCTCTTTCCTTGCTGTTGTTTTCCAGTCCCACTGCTTTAAGGGCAGTGTTCCAAACTCCTGGCTCTCTGGCAGTGTGGATGTCCAGGCCCATGGAGCAGTGGGTCTGTGTCACACTTCTGTGTGCACACTGAGTTTCTCCCATCCATCAGCCGGGACACTTGGACGTGTGGATGTCCAAATGCAAGCACCTTCTCTTTGCTTGGTAGTTTCTGTCACAGCAAATGGAAGTGCTTGGCAGGAACGGCAGCCTGGGCAAAGGAAAAAGTGGAAGTAGAGCAGCTCAGGAGATTTTCTGGCTCCCTCAGGAAAAGTCCCATTTACTCTGTCCGGGGAAATAGCTTAAGTGCATCCTACACAGATTTGCTGCTGCTCATTCTCTGCGCTCCCGGGCAGTCTTAGCTGGCCTCTTTGCCTTGCTGTCACTGACATTTCTCTGCGAATATCCTCGAGGAGATCTTCATGAGATCTAGTACTGAACCTCATCGTCACCTGACCTGTGTTGTAATGTCACCTTCCCTCTGTCCCCATCACCGAGGGGACGCTCTGGCAATCTGTAGCAATTTGCAATTCCTTAATGCTACGTTCTCCTAGTTTACAGAGTGACAGGTTCCTGAACTCTTGTTTCCTCGGCTCTTATCTCACATAAAATCTTCCAGTGAGTGCATATATTCTATCACCAGTTTCACCTTGAAATGACCAGAAATTGCTACGAGTCTAGATGATGCAGTAGTGTCTTTGAACCACTGTGAAAGCCCATGGCTTAAAAAAATGTTACTGCTTTGTGGCTTGTATGCGGCCTGGTTTTCTGTTCTCTTCTGCGATGGAGAAATAGTGACTCTCTGTGTGAAAGCAGACATCAAAAGACCAGAATACCCTACTTGTGCCAGATCTGGGTGAGCCAAACAGAGAGGCAGAGGCAGAAACAACTCGAGAACAGGACACTGAACTTCTTTCTTTCCTATTCCATCCCATGCCTGCACGTTGTGTGGTAAGACCAGCACAAGAAGACATGGTGCTTCATTCTTCAGCCCCAGATCACTGGGCAGGGAGGAATTTCTTTCAGTTGCTTTGTGTCTCTGATACTTTTCGGTGTGTGCTGGTCCTGTCGAACAGGCACTGAAACCAGTTGGACAGTGCCTTACCTGCAATAACTTGATGTTCTTCATGAACAAACTCATCGTTCACAGTGGGCACTTGCAAAACAGCGTTTGTGGTGCAGGGAATCGATAACAAACTGGGAACGATATCATTTTTTTTAATTTGGATTTGAAACATGGAGAAACTTAATATTGAGGCTGAATGGGTTCCCGAAGCGTCAGATCTATCCCTTCAGAAATTCTCTTCTAATATTTTGGGCTGTATTTCTGTGATTCTTAACTTGAAGTTTCTCCTTAGTGAAGGAGAAGACACAGCTGTCATCCATGACAGACATTGTTGATTATTTTTCATGTGGCTGTTTGCTAGTTTGCAGAGGTCTTAGAGGAAGTATAGAGAACCCAGATCAACTGATAAAACCTCCAGTTCTCCTGTGCACAGTTTAATTCACCATTACAAAAACTCTTACGCAAGTCTCAGACCTGAGATTTCATATTTTCTTTATATGAAATCAGTAATCATTATAATTTCATTTCAGCTGGAATATTATTTTTCCTTTTTTTTTTCTTTGCTGTTTGATGGGTCAGATTTAAACCATCTGCAGGCAGATGGAAAGGAAAAGTGGAATTATTGTTTTCACCAAAAAATTTTGCAGCTGTCAGGGTGTGTTTGACACAAGCCTGATGGCTGAAAACAAAGACGGGACACGTTGTCCCGGCTGGATATCAGAGAGCACGAGAACTCTTCATGGCCAACTCTTACTTGGAGAACTTGGGGCTAAATGAGGTAAACAAGGTCATTATTTAGCCATATGCAAGGGCTTTTCGGAGAGAATTATTCGCTGAATTATGTACTGCTTTTGCTGGGCCTCAGAGAGGCCTTGTTGGTTTTGGCATGAGGGGAGTGGCTCTCCAACTGATAGTCACAATATGTCAGGCTGACAGTGCTTTGTGACTGTCACACCGCAGGGCAGAGGCTGCAGCCATCGCTTCCACTACCTGCCATGACATACTGCTTTTATAATCCGGGTTAATTTATGGCCCCGTCGTTAACAACCGCGGCCGATGGAAAAGGGCTGGAAGCAGAGCTTTCTAGGAGGGACACCAGGAGCTGTGGCTCAAACCCTCCCAGCAGGGGCGAGATTATTGCTTCATGTCCAACACTACTGGCTGCTGGGGGGTACCAGTGCTACTACTGCTTTTTAAAGCAGCCCTTCCCGCAGCGATTCAGTCTGTGAGAGCTGGATCCACTGCTGGGAGCTCATGCATCTTGCTGCTGGTGCTTTTGTTGTTTATTTCTTAAGAGTGGCCATTCCTTCTGCTTGCACCAAGCTGGGCATCTTCAGAAACCATAAATAAGTTTCCAAAGTGATCTAAAACTCAAATCTTATACACACCTCGGTGTCTTTGCACAAAGAAGTGCAATTCTTTGTTTTCAATGTGAAGTTTATGATTGCTAGGCCTTCCTGATATCTGGGTTTTTTTTCATTTAATGGGAGATTTTGCTGGGGTGGTGTATGTTGGTTTGTTGTTTGGAGTCTTTCAATATTGACATGAGCACCGTGGGCTAAGACAGTTAACAATAAAGCTTTTGTCCTTTTCATCATGAGGTTTGAGACTGCTTATACTATGAAGTCATTGGAAGGTGTATTTTTCTGCTCTGAACTGACAGCCCTGTATCATCTCAATCTCCTGTGGCTGACACTGTCATGTTGCTGTTTATCCACGTTGTATTTTTTTCCCCCCAAAAATAATTTGACTGTGTATATCTGTAGACAGAATGTTCTTGAACTAAGCTGGACCTAAGAGAATAAGACATTTGTGAACTGTGAGCTATTATCTATCGTTAAGCCATCTGAACCCTTGCAGTGCACAAGAATTGAGTTGCACTCCTTTATTCTGTGGTTACTGGATGTGTTGTACAACAGAACAAACTGAAAGCAATTTTGGAAATGGGTTATCAGGTACTTGTCCTCCAAAATAGCTCGGAAGACCCAACTTCACATCCATCTTTGGATCAAGGTGAGATGGGACTACGCTGCTGCAGTCGTAATAATTCGGCTACTGTGGGAGGAAGGGAAAGGCCTGAAGATGTTTCAGTTGTTTTGGGTTTTTTTTTCCCCCCCACCCATTTTGGGGGCCAGAATCCTAATTTCAACAGAAAACCCAAGAAATCAGAGATGTATTGGCAGTATTATCACAGGGAGCCCAGAAAGGGCAGATCACACAGAACAGAGGCCAAATCCTACCCATGTCACTCTCATTAATCTGGGAAGTACACTCCTGTTGGAAAGAGTAACAGGATTTAGGTTTAAATGCATCAAAACTCACTCTCACCAAGGAGTTATTTCCTCATGCACTATTCACAGCCTTAGCAGGATCGTGCGAGGAGTGCGCTGCGCTCCCTGCTCTGCACTTTGCACGGTTCTTTGCACCTGCACCAAGTGGGTGTGAAATGTCCCCGCTCAGCGCTGGTTATGCTCATTCGCACTCACTTAACGCTGACGCTAAGGAGCCTGGAAGCGGCCAAGAGGCAGAAAATCATCCCCAGCATCCTGCTGCCCCTGGCTCGGCCGGGATCCTCGGGACAGACAGACGTGGCACGGCTGTGGGTGGCATCCCTGTCACCTCTCACACCGAGCAGCGTGAGTGAGCTGAGGGAGCTGCGCCCAGCCAGCCCAGAGGGATGCTGCTGTGGGAGATCTGCTTTCTACACCGCTTTCTTTCAAGGTCTAGGGGAAAAAAAAAAATAAAAAAAAGGCAAATATTTGCTTATGCATTTATTCCTTTGCTGCCTTTTGCTTTCTTTGTAAGCAGTGAGCTGAGGCTGGCCTGGTCTCTCAGAGCTATACATTTTCCATGTGGTTTTCTGCTGTCTATATGTTTAAGAGATTAATTCCCATATAGGAAGGTGCAAGTGCCTTACTGTGATCTCTGAGCAGGTGCATCTGTAGCACCCTCCTTGAGAGGAGCACCACAGGCTTGAGTAAGAAGAGAATCTGAAAAAAATCTCGGAAAAAAAGTGCCTGAAGAGAGAGCAACTTGCTGAGCTCTGAAACGATACATGGGACATTTCAAGGAGAGAAAAATGTGAGACCATCCCAAAGCAAATGGTAGAGAAAGTGCAGTGGGATACAAATGCAAGTTGTGTCTGCTACAAACGGTGCTCGGCCTCTGAAGAAGACACAGCTTCACACAACTCCTGCAGAGAGCCAGGAGCTGTACAGGAGTGCAGCTCTGTCAGTGCTGCTCCTCAGCCATACGTGTTTGTCTCCGTATTCCTACCCCAGTCCTGGCTCCTGAAAGTTCAAATGGGTACAAGAAAACAGTTTTCAGATTATGTTTTTTCCCTTCTGCCTATAAACTGACTCACTAAAGGGAAGCTGTCTATGAAAACCTCCCAAAAGTTCAGCAAAACAATTCCTCTACTTTGTTCTTTCTGTCCTCTTCTGGAAGTGCTTTAATACCAAAAAGTTACCAAAATAAAAAAGCAGTACCACCCTCGATTCTGGCTATTTTTTGCACATCAGAGCCCTGTAACAGGTGTTGCCTTTCTCAGTACACAGCTGAATATGGATAGACTTCTTAGCACCCTGATATAATGTCTGGAGGGAGGAAACAGTGGTTAGAAACCCAGAGTGATGGATGCTGCTCTGGTTTTATAGGTGTTGGCTCACTGAATGAGCATTATTCAGTTCCAGGATAGAAATGAACATTGTATTTTGTGATCAGTGTATTATAATATAAGGAAAAGCTTAATTTTTCAATTAAAAGTCAGGGTAATTACACAGAAATATATGGCTGAGCTGACTGCTGACCAAGCTGAAGAAAGAGATAAGAGATTTTGTGATATTTCACCAGACCATTCCTGAAAAAAGATTATGACTCAGGTAAGTTGTCATCTATTTTTCACCAGTAAAATGATCTTTGTTTTCTGTAGGGTCTGGTCGGGAGCACTGAAATCAGTTAAAGCTGATACGTGGGTCTTGTATTTTCTGTGATTCTGTTGCTGAAGACCATTCCTGTGCTTGGCTTTGCTGTAACTCTTCTGCAGCTGCTCATTTAGTAAAACTTTCAGAAGTTGCCTGAGGTTGTTAAGTAGGAGGAAGCATAGAGGCATAGCATGATGTGTTTCCTGTGTTTTGTTGTACTTATGTATTTAGTTTCTTTACTGAGGGAATCATGCAGTCTTCTAGACTAGAGGTTCTTCCCAACCACTTTTTTTTTTTATTTTTTAATTTTTTTTTTCCTCTGGGCAATTTTTAGAGAAGATTGCATTTGAATCAAACCCTTTAAGGGGTGCAGTCTTTTATTTTGGTGGATGCACAATAATAGGTGTTCTTCTTGGAATGAGACAGCACAAAATCTCCTGCAGCCAGAGTCCTTGAGTAAAATTATAGCTCAGCTGAAGGTAAACATCATTTTGATATCAATTTTGATCTGCTTTCCCAAACTACTCCTGTCTAATTGTGAGATGCATGCACATTCTGTCCACCCCTTCAGAAAACACTACACATAACTTAAGGCTTTAAGCTTATTATGAGGATAAGTATCTATTTTACTTTCTGTGGACAACATGTACCAGTTGCTTGATTATGCATTTAAACTATTAATAGAGCCTGCACAGGCAAAAGGAAGTTTAAATGTGTCAGTGGACAATATTATTAATTAGTTCTCACAGTGCAGTGGTACATTTAGGGCTCTGGTATGACCAGAGTCTCACTCTGTCTTAACTGCTGCGTGTAAAATCAGCACTTTACGCCGGAAAAAATTGCGTGTGAGTGCAGCTGAGAGCAGCTGGGAGAACAGGGAGGTCCCCCTGCTGTCAGGAGGCAGGTGAGCACAGACAGGGATGGTGTGGTGCAATAGCACGTCGTAGTGCCCTGTGAAACTAGTGTCTTGCTGACAGGCAAAGACGGATAACGTTAATTACGAAGGCAGGGGATGTAAACAAAATGAGCAGATTGAAATCCTGAGACGGGATTATTTAGAGTTTACCTCTGTCAGTTTTTGTGTGGATGGTTATAATTGTAACCACTAGGCACAGCCTGCGCAACAGCTTGGCTGTTACCGTTTACAAGCAATTATTAATAACACTGTTAAATTACAAGCTGATTTCCTCTAAGGCAGCTTATGCTTGAAGCTTCTGTGATTTAAATGTGGAACAGCCCCATTATTCCTTTACTTGATTGATATTAACTGAGAGTAATTAACATACAAAAGTTAAATCCACTTTAATTAGAAAACCCTTGCTGCCACCTCTCTAATTATTATTGAAGGCAATAGCATTTTTCCTGGCACCGAACTGTTAACATGAAAAGTAGCTGTGTAACCACAGTGAAAGCAAATGGCTTTGGACTGGGTATACCTATAGAGGTTCTGTCTTCATTTTTTTAAGGTTTAGTGATTTAAACTGTAAATCTACTCTTAAAAACTGTGTACAGGCTCTCATATTTACCCACTACTTTGAGGACACCTGGACATGTATTTAGCTTTCATGGTGCACTATTACAGCAGGCTGCTTTTCTGTCCTTATCAGAGGAATTAAGGTTGAGCTAATTGTCCTGAGTGACACAAAGTCTCATTCACAGCAGGGTAAATCTCTCCAGCTGTTTATGAACTGGATATGAACAGCTGATCTCATCTAAAGAATTCAAGCTGGGAAACAAGGCAGGGGAAAGCTGTTGAGCAGGAGGTGGAATGGGTAATGATGTAACTTACTATGAAACTGGTCATTCAGTAAAGCTGGGTGCTTTACCTGTATCTGCTTTTATAGTACTGTTTGGTTTGCTTTGAGATTTTATTTTTTAACGTGATCCTTTTAACACTGCAGAATAAATCTGTGCTATTATAACCAGCTCATTATGCCAGCAGAGGCGCACAGTGTGGTCTCAGGTGTGGCCTTAAAAATGAAATTTTTTACATTGGTCAAAAATTGAGTGTGTGTGCTGGGAGGGGAATGCAACAGAGGGAGGAATGGAAGTTGTACAGCTTTTGAAGTGAGAAGAGAGCTTGCTGAGTGGGAGAGCTGCCCTGAGCTGGACCTGCAGCATCAGGAAAGGTGATGCCTGGGAGCAGCCTGTGCACAGCTGCCCATCAGAACCCTTCTAGCTGTGCTGCTGGGGCGGGGCTCAGGGAAGGGATGGGTCAGCCTCCGCTGCCATCGGTGCCATCATCCTGGGGCGTGGATCACCATGTCCTCTTGCAAGTGTTCTTTGAGATTTCAGCCTTTACTAGAAAAGGTTTTGCAGTTTGTGTTCAAACCCTCCCCACAGTCATTTGTATCAATGTTGTTGTTTATCACTTTTTGGGTTTTTGTTCTGGAAAGATCCTATTTGAACCTCTTTTGACTGGCTGCAGCACTATTAGAGAAGGCCAGCAGACCAGATTCCCTCTCTGACACGTTTACTGTGTTGTTGTTGTTTGGGGGTTTTTTTAAAATTTATTTTTTTCCTTGTAGCTCCATCTGTATGAAACAAATAGTGAACATGATTTAACTAGTCGTATGGAAATCTCTGATGTATCAGCCCATCTCCAGGAGGTTTAGTGGAAATATGCAGTCCTCTGTGTTTGAAAAGAGGAAAAAAACCAACCCTTTGCATATCTGGCTCTTTTTGAGCCTTGCATTTTGTTCATGTTGGAGAGTAACATCTTACACCATGGTTTGAAGCTCAGAAAAGGTTGTAAGCCATTGGGATGGTGTGTTGCTCTAGGTTAATGTTTGTTAGGAGGCAAACACAGCTAAGCTGATGTGCCTGGCTCTGTGGATGTGACAGGCTGAGCACACAGCACGTCCCTGGTGGCAACCAGGCAGGGGCTAGTGGCAACTGTTAAAGTTGCAGGATCTGGGTGGAAATAGGGCTCCCAAAGTGGCTTTATGCAAGTTTACCTTGTAGTTGTTAAGAGTTTATCCCTTTCTGTTTACACTTTTGGATTAAAATTACATGTGTTGTGAATATCAACTTCAGAAGCCAGCCCGGTGCAGCTTCCCTTGCAATCAAGGCATTAATAAGACCAAGGTATCTTTCGATAAAGGAAAGTGTTTTGCTCTTGTGCCCCACAAATCATTTTTTCTGAATCACTGTCACAGTGCTTCATGAGCGCCGGAAAGAAGCTGCAGAGTGTGGGAGGATACAATGTTAGTTTTTGAGAGTGATTTCAGTCTGTTCAGTGAAATCATTGGTGGAAAAACTACAATAACTAATTAACTGCTTCCAAAGGCTTCCAAAACCAGATAGACTTTAACTTCACAGCAGAAACTGGAAAAAATGTTACAGTGTTGGAACGCATCTTGATAAGCTTTAAGATTCTGGCAGAGCTTTCTGAATGCCTCTTACAATGTTTAAAATGATAGGAAATACGTATTAGAGCAGTAGAATGTATTCTCCAAATGCCTATTATGTGCAATGGTAAGAAAATAGTGAGTCATTAAAAATTAATGCCAGTTTTAAATTCCTGTGACTTGTCTCAGAAAATGTCTTCCATTGCTATAGCTGCAGATATAAATACAAAATTTTTGGTGACCAAAGGTATGCCACGAAGAGAAATGGAGCAATTGAACATTTGTTCCACGCTAATAACTGATGGGCCAATGAGACAATCTAACTCATGTAACTTTTATAGCATATTCTAAATTGCAGCAGGTATTCAAGATGACATTCTCATCTCTTGTATACATTCTCTCTTTTAATACAAATATTGAAAGCACTGAAAACAACCCTGTACACCTTCAAGAGGCCATTACTTTTGACTTTTATTATAAGGCATTCAAAGATGTGTGAGTTTTATAATATCAAGACAAAATGGAGAAGGAAGTTCAGTGGAAAATGGGAGCCTTAAAGAACTGAAGAGAACGTTAGTAGAAAAATCTTATTGAAGGATCAGTTTGGTTACTCCCTATACATTTTTTCAAACTTACTTGAGTATAAACTGTAAGCATATTTTTCTTCTATAAATTCACAGCTTTTCAGCCCATCATCTAAACTCAGGAAAAGTGTACAACTTGTATAAGTGATTGTATTGAGGCACAAGTCCTTGGCTGAATCAGGATCTTTGCTCTTAAGTAAAGCAGGTTTAAGCCACTGACCAACCAATCAACGCCACAACCAAAAGAGAGGAACCTCTCCCATCAAGAGTCGTGTTCATAAATGCTAAATTAAAAGCAGTCTTTTGGATATGAGGCCAAAATTACTTGTATGCCATGTGTGTTCATAGATAAATTGTTCTTGCTAGAACCATCTCACTTTGAAATGACAGACAATACCAGCAAAACCCTTCCTCCAGCTGAGGCTCTCATTGTGCAGCTGTCATTGAGCAGAGCTTCTGGGTACAAATAACCTCAATGCAGGGATTTAAAAATAAAAAATGCCTGTTCAGACTTGGCTTTCTTTGAACTTCCTAGGCAAGTCTTGTCTGTGGAAAAACATTCAATGCAATTTCAAAACAGAAAATTGAATTGCCAAGTATTGTGGAATAGACTCAGACAAGCACCAAAACCAAGATCTGAAAACATTTGGAAAGCTTTATTTACCTTCACTTAAATGAGCTTTGAATTCACATGCTATTATGCTTGTACATTGGAAATGTAATTTTATTTTAAAATGTCAACAACAGGGTGGTGGAAAAGACAAGATATGGAAGCTACAGAGCAGCAGGAAAAGAAATGCAGCAGAGGCAAAAAGCCCTTTTCATTACAGAGAAAGTAATTTAGGCCAAATCCAGCTGCACTGAAGTGAGGGAAAAGATACCCATAAACCTCTGTGCAGCTGGATTAAACCTTGGACTGGGATAGCTGACTTCCTTAGTGGACCATTTTCTACATCTCATTCTGTGTGTTAAGCTTTTTCATGCTGCCTTAAATAACATTGGTAGTGCCCAGCATTATTGTATATGTTATAGAGTGCATGTATAGTGCATATATATGGTTTTTTTGGTCCGTAAGCATGGGCGGTGTCACTGAGTCTGAGAAAGAACAAATCTGTCACCAGTGGTTAGAGGCTGGATAAAGCCATTGTAAACCTGTTCTCTGGATGCTGTGGGACTTGGATCACTTTGTTCAGATTTGCACAGAACCACTGACTAAAGCCCTTCAGAGTGACCATGAACTTCTGGAAATCAGAGTATCTTCATTCATCATCAGGAACTCACTTTTAGGTTCGTAACAGGTTTTGCATGTTTATAGAAACCAGGGGATATAATTGGAAAAACAGAAGAGAGGTGTTGACTGACAAAAAGATCTTTAATTTTGTTTATATATCATGAACATTACCTAAATAAAGTCGCTGTAGCTAAAGTAGGCTAGATTTATTGTAGGGGGAAAAACGTACTTTTATAATGAAAATAAGCCTATATCCCATTGCTGAGCAGTCATTAGTTTTTACAAGTTCCTTCCTTTTTCCACGTTCTAATTGGTGGCCTGTTGGGAGCCCTGAGTGCAGAGCTGTCAAAGCAACCCCCTTTTTTACTTTTTTTTTTGTCACATTCCACTATAATTAGAGAGATGATTATAGTAACAAACACAGTACCAGCTGTTTGAAGCTTAATACTATTTAAGTATTACCATGCCTTTATTTTAAAGGTACCAAAACATATGGAAATCATAAACCATTTCTCTCTCTTTTCTCTGTTAAACTAAACTTTTGTATTCAGATGCTAAGCCTGTGTTTGAAGAAAGGGGGGAAAATAGAGAATATTTCTGAAATACCCTGTAATAACTCCAACTCATCTGTCCCATTCATGCAACTCCAATTCCCCTTTCTACTCCATCTCATTCCCTGACATTATTTCTCTGGACACAGAAGAGTGGCAATAATACAGAAACAGGTTGGTGCAGCTCTGACAGCTTCAGAATCAATTAATGGCAATAAAAATAGTAATAAAACTAATGAAAATTTTTGGAATGCTCTTTTCCTTGAAAAACTCCTTGAGGCAGCAGATGTATCCTTTCTAGATGGGGCTCATGACTGCTTGGGCAGCTACTGGAACTAATTTCTCTCCCAGGATTCAAATTTTCTATAGTGGAAGTTGTTTTCAGACAGATACTTATTTTTCCTCACTTCTCCTGTATGTTTTAGAAGAAAGCTCATATAAAGAAAAGAAAGGACCGTACACCAGTAAGTAATTTAAAGATGTAATAAAAAAATTACAGCCAAACTTGCCCTGTGCAATATTACTCAGAAATCTGCAGAGCTATTCCAGGGATTAGAGTAACCACAGAGCTTGCATTCTTAGTTATACAGAGCTAGCTTTCTGCCAAAGTACTTTAAGACTTTGGCATCTTTTGCTTTCATGTAGCGGGGTATCGGGTCCTACAGCTTTATCCCCTCCACTCAGAGCTCTGTTCAGCGAAATCCCGGGGCTTTGCTCTCCGTGTTTATGACGGGTGGGAGGAATGTGTGGCGGGAGGCTCGAAGGATGAGCAAAGCCGGGGTCAGAGCTGGCGTGGTCCTGCAGGGTGGGATCAGGTCCTGTGCCAGTCACTGGGACCCCGTGGTGTCTCTCGGTGGTGGAGCAGAGGGATGGACTCAGGTGCGAGTCCCGCTGTTCCCGTCTCCCACCACAATTCATTTTCCGCTGCGTACGAGGACCGTGGGTGATTTACTCTCTTTAAACACCATTATGTTCCCATACACGAGTTCCCGAGCCAGGAAAATGTCACTGCGCTTGGAACCAAATGCCTGGGGTTGTCAGCAGGGGTTTTGTGGTGCAGGTTTGGCTGGACCCTTAGGAAAGCTGCCTTCCCCATGGCTTGGGTGACAGCACAGGCTGCCCGGCTGGGAATGTGCAGCAGGAGCAGCCGCTCCTTGTCAGCCGAGAGTCCTGCAGCGTTCCCAAAACAGTTTTGGTTTTGCTTGAACTGGAGGTTAAAATCTCATTGAATGATCTCTGCTTTTATTTCTGTCGGAGTATTGGGAGTCCTTTTAAATATGGGCTGAAAATTAGCAAAAAAGTTGCTGCTGATCCAGTCAAACGCAGAGCATAGCGCCTGCTGTTTGTCAGAGGTGCTTGAATTCAGATGGTATGATGAGAATTGCTCTGTAAGTTGTAATTAAGCCTGATTGTCTCAACCAATGCTTTATAAAAATTAGCTAGGAAGATGAAAAGAAAGAGAAATTCAAGATAGCAGGAAAATATTTTGCTTTATTTTGGGGGAAAAGAAGTTTATCACATGTCAGTGTTTTCAATAGAGCATTATGAATGGATGTTGGCTTTGTGAAAAATGAAGTGTTTTTTTCTTTTCTTTTGTGTCTTTCCTCACTTCCTTCCTACTTTAAATTTTGAAAATTAATCCTTTTCAAGAAGCTGATGTTTTTTGGGTTTTTTTTTTTGATGTAGAGTCAGTAGACAACTGAGCTATTTCACACTTGGGGAGCCAAATTTTGTCTCCTATTGCACATGTTCCAGCATAAATTTGGGCTTCAGATGTTTCGACAAGAGTACTGCAGGCATAGGGTGTACAAAATCACACTGGAGCTTGTGTAGGTACTCTGGGGAGATAATACTTTCCAGGATGGTAAATAATTTCACCTTCAGTGACTCATTTTGTAGAAAGAAATCTGGTTAAAACATCCAACAGATTTAGAGAACACAAGATGCGGTTTAATTGCTTAATGGAAGGCTGAGGCGAACTTTCAAGTCATCCTCTTCAAAGGCAAACCAAGCCTCTGGCATAAATCAGAGGAGCTCAAAAAGTGCTAGAGTTAGTGTTGAGGGTCACCACTGGCCCCGTGACACTCCTTTGCTCTGGCCTGGCCCCTCCTTCCCCCAGGATATGACCTAAGCACCACTTCAGGATGAGAAATCCAACTCTTGCTCCACAGAAATGGGGGAAAGCAGGGAACTGACTGTGCCCAGAGCTGGGGCAGTCCAGTCTCTCCCAATACACGAGATGTTGAGAGATTATGTGTTTATGGATAATAAATTTATAAATATATTGATTTTTATATATGCGTTACTGGACTTAACTGTGAGCTAAGTGCCTTTAACTTGTAGTTTGGCCCAAAGCAGCCTCTTTCATGGGGGTAGTGCAGAGAGACCTTTCAGGCAAATCCATCTGTCACTTTGTGTTGAGCAGTTGCTCGTGCACAGCCCTAAGCAAGCAAAACCATTCTCTGGAGATGCTGGGAAGGACTCTGGGGTGACCCTTGTTCTCTCTGCATAAACTGACTCCCACGAGAGAGCATCCAGCAATGGATGAATAGATGGACCACAGCGTAAAACTTTATCTGAATAATAGTGCCTTTGCCAGCTCGGCGTTTTCCTCATTTTTTAAATTATTTTTTGCCTTTCTATTTTTATTTTTTTTTTTCCCTGAAGGTTTTCTGCTAGGAATAAGACAGTCTCCTACTGGGATGATTAAAACCAGTTGGTTGCCTCTGAAGTGGGCACACCGTATAGTAGAGCACAAGACATGAGATGCTCTGAGAAAGCTTTTGCTCATCTATCTGCTCTACTATTGCACCAATTAAAAAGTGAGCAAAAAAAAAAAAAGAAAAGAAAAAAGAACTGTAGCTCCCTCTCCCCAAGAATGTTTATCTAGTGAAAGCCATGCTGAATATTGAAACTCTTGAAGTTTTTAGACATCACTCTTAAAGCTGAGCTGTGGTCGTTTAGGCTTGGCTTCTTTTAATTGTGCTAAAAGATTTTTTTTGCTATTAATTATTTTGCTAATAATTTTGCTATTTTGCTTAAAAATCTAAAGCAAAACACAGAGATTACTGATTTCTGTTCCAAGTGGATTAGAAATGGTGACTGTACCAGAGAAGTATAAGATTTGATGTTTATTTATTTACTTCAGAAAAATTCCTTGTTTTGAGGATATGCAAATGAAGTACTACACAAATCTATGAAGGACAGTATTTGGAATAATATCTGCCTATTAAAAATAAGCAGACTGTATATTCTCTCCTTCTAGAGCTGTATTCTGGCACCTTTAGTATGAAATGGAGTGAAAATCACAGCCAGCTATTCAACACTAGGAATTCAGGGAGGTGAGGTGCCAAAACAGAAGTTAAGGCCATATGAAAACACTTTAATTAAGCTGCCCAACAACTCCTTGTGAGGAGCTTTACAAAATGTGTCCTGTCTGTATGAGGGTGACCAGCCAAGTGGCTTGTGGCACACCTGACCCTCAGGGGCAACAAATTATTTCCAGTTTGGTGCACGGTAAAAAAAAAATTATTGATGCTTACTAGGTGCTTAGCTGCATTGGATGGTATAGATTATCTTATGGAAGATACCTGGAAACTTAATAGTGTCCACACTGTTTTCATAGCAGAAATTGCTGATACCAATATGAATTGCTTAGCATTTCTCTTACTGAAAGACACAGGCTTTAGTGTCTGGGTGATAAACCAGAGAAATCAAGTCTAGATCTTAAAGATGAGCCTAAGGCATTAAAAACACCTGTCTAGGGGCTGATCACAATGTAGTCGGGGCACTGGAAGCCCCACAGACTGGCTTTAGTGGGGTCAGGTCAAAGTACCAGTGGGTTTTGGCCTGCACTGAGCTCTGTGCTGTTCAAGTATCTGCACCTGAGATAATCTGGCTTTGTTCTGAACCAACCTGCAGCTGCACCTGTTTATTGGTGCATAACAGTGGGTTTGAGAGTAAAACCTGACCATTTAATTTTGCTTGGAATGGGCTCTGGTCAGAATTCAGAGATGTTTTCTCCTCTCCCTGTCTTTGAATGCTGTGAAAATGCACAATGTTGTGCATATATATAATACAGTGTTATGAGCGTGATGATAAAATTTAGTATAAGGCCATTGCCAGACATCTGAAGAGAGACAGCAATGTAACTCTTCCATTTCAAAGATGGAAATTTCATTTCAAATGTGGAATTTTTTGTGGATAAGTTTTGGTCCCACAACTCTCTGCTTAAAAGACCAGTATGGTTTCTTCTCTGGGCTTCATAGCATGACACTGGCTCATAAAACAATATATTTTAATCATGAGAGGAAAGAAAAAGATCACTTTTGCTAAGCCACAAGCATTTTGTACAGAGATGTGTTTTGATTCAGCTTCCTTCATCCACCCCAGACTGTAATTTGCTTTGCTGAAAGCTCTGTAGGGCTATGCACAGCATGTGTATATTTTTGGATAGTTATTTCAAAACAATCTTTAAAGCTTATAGGAGGCAACTTTGAATTTTAGTTGGGGAGAGAAAAGGAGACAGTGATTTGGAAATAATCATGGTACATGCCCAGTTGATGCTTTTATTCAGAATATTAGAGGTGGCTCTAAAGACCCTTAGGAACTTGGGCTAAGTCACTTTTTCAGAGTGTTTGACATAAGAAAGGGCCCCTGAATGGAACCTTGTTCAACCTTCCTGCTCAAAGAGCATCACCTGGACTTGACTGCTCAGGACTGTCCAGACAATTTTGAATATCTCCAAGGTGAAAGCCTTCACAACCTCTATGGGTTTCTCAGATCAGAAGGCAACTGCCCAAGGTGTTTTTCCCATGTTTGGGTTTGGTTTTTTTTTATTTTAAAATGTGTACTTCTGTCAGGCACTCAGGCACTTCCTTACTTTTAAGGAATCTGTCAGAGATGCCCATTGTGAGGCACTCAGGCCATATCCAGAAGTAGCATTAGCAGTTCAAGTCGATGTGAAATATTTTTGGCTGCTCGCCTTTTTTTTTTTCCCCCCTCACATATTTAATAGCTTTTTTTTTTTTTTTTTTTTTGGTAATGTCCTGGCTTTCTGGATTAGTGGAGAGACCTTGCACATGGGAGCTGAAGAGCTCTGTGTGCATGCTCATGGGTGATAGGCACAAATTAGGAGGAGTGTGGGAAAGAAGGCCCCCGACGAACAGCTGCTGTGCCATGTGCATGACTGGGTTGGGAAGGGGGAAGGCAGGTGGTTTTCTGATCAATAAATGTTATTCTGGCCAGAGCCATCTTGTGGATGCAGTTATGGATTATGTCCCTTTCACGTAATATGAATTTATGCCTCTATCCCCATAGGAGGCTTGGGCTGCAGTGAATTATACTTGCATAGCTACAGTATGGTTCAAATTATCTGAGTAGACAAGACTTATTTCCAGTTTTTAATGAAACAATAGGGGCAGATCCAAAGCCTGTCAAAATTAACGGCAGGAATCCTGTGGGTTCCTTTCCATTTATTCAAGAGCCACCTAAGAGGGCACTTTACCCTCCAGAAAGAATTTTAAATATAATTTTCTATGACTTGTGGGCTTATTTTCCCTCCCAGGCTAGTAGAAAGGACCCCTATTATTACTTTTAGGAGGTGGTTCAGATGCTGGTACTGGATGTGAATTATTTGAGAATGTAATTAGGAAATACATCACTTCAGCATTTTTTATTGTAAGCATACATCACTGTAATACAGCACTGTTATGAAATAAATACCCGATATTCTGGAAATATGGAACAATCCCATTTGTTTTAAGAACAGAAGGCAGGCAACTTTTCTTCAGGATCACAAAAATATGCTGAAAGCATGCTTTGCATTAAATTCTAGAGTCAGTGGGTCTAGGCCCACGGACGTGTGGCTGAGGGTGTAGCTGTTGGATGTGTAGCCTGTGGAGATGGCAGCAATTCTGGGAGGCTGATTAATGAAGACGGGCACCTTGAGAAGTAAAACCATCCTTTTCCCTCACAGTCTTGTAGATTTTTTTAAAAGACATCTGTACAACTCGCCTGCTTGCGATGTTTTGTACTGCTTGTGTGTGCCTTTAGAAATATCTGTCCTCGTTGTGCCCCAGGGGACACTAGTATCTGATAATGTTGCCGGTGCATTACTTGCTCTCCATAATCTGGTTTGCTGTCTCAAACCCTTTCAGTGCAGAAGAAATCACTGCCCAAGTCAGAAACCAATGACTTTTTGCATAAAGACTTAATTATCCAACACCCTTAGTTCTTTTGTGAGTTAGTAGTTTGAAGTACTCTTTGCCTGATCCAACACCACAGACCACTTGAATCTGAGTGTTTGTAGCAGGTTTACTTGACCTAGTGTTTCCTCTTTCATTGTTTGTCACCTTTGATTTTCTGCTTTTTGCTTATTTCAGTGCTGGGTACTGATGTAGCAATTATTTTTGGACAGTGGGTCCTATGAACACAGTTCTGCCTTATGCCAGCACAGCTGGTGGCTGACCCTCTCCTAGAAAATGGTCATTTGTCAAAATAAAAGCATTTAGCAGAGAAGAGTTTCAGATCTTGTTGAGGGGGAGAGGGTTGTACAGCATTTTTTAACTAAAATACTCTATTTGCTTGCCCAAAATACATATCCACAATTTCTTCTTTCCTTCTGCCCTTTGTTAACCTGTGTCTAATTGAAAAAGTAGTCAGAATTCAGCAAAAGTGGGCCTCGTTTGAACCAAATGGATATTTAATTTGGGGCCAGACTAATTATTTTCAGGATTTCTTTCAGTCTAAACCCACACTAATGGCCAATGCCAAAATGCATGCCAGCCTCTAGGTGCTTTTCTCTGAAAGCCGTTTGTCTGGTGCTATGGTGATTTACAGAGGCAACAGCCTGGCTGAGATTGTGCTGAACCCAAAAAATGGTGCCCTTCACATGCAGGTGCTGCCATGAAAATTGCTGGCTCCAGAAGCTTTGACAAAGAGCACTCAAAAGAGGTTCTTCTGTCCACCCTGGAGCACAGGTGAGCGTAAGGATCAGCACGATCCTGGAAAGATGTTGGTTCAGGCTGTCCTGCAAAACCTGCCGTAGCACCTTGCTTGGTGGGAAGGCTCTGCCGAGAAGGTGTGAGACCCAGCTATAAAAACAGTGTGGCGTCCTGGGGTAAAGCTACAGCCAGGACATGGTTTCCTGCTGAGAAATTGCAGATTATGGCAAAAACCAGAGCTATCCCAGGCTGTGGCCCCAGCTCCTGCACTTCTGGTTTGACTCTGAGTCTCCATTACCCCTTCTGTGTTTTGCCTGTGCAGTTCTTCTTGAGGAGTAGGATGAGGCTCAAAAATGAGGAGAGGAGGCAAATTTATCATTGATTTAATGCAACTCCAGACACAGTCCCATGGGGAGAGGCATACACAGTGGCAGTAGTAGCCTTTGGCCAGGAAAAGGGTTTAAATGTAACCACAGTCTTTCCCATGCATTTTAAAATCCCATTTGAAGCAAGGGTTATCTCTAGCATTGTTAGGAGCTCATAGGCCCTTGTGCTACCCTGTGAATCAGAACCAAGCTCAGTTGTCATCTCCCCCTCTTGCCTCTTTGCTGTGCAAACATGGGAGGGTTGCAGGGAACTGAAGCAACAACTAAATGTCCAAAACGCTTCTTCCTCTGAGGGGAAGGTGCCACACTGAGACATTTTTTTTGGAGGGGGAGTTCATCTGCATCCTGCAAGGAAGCTGCTCTCCTGCTTGCTCTGTGGCAGAGTTCACATTTGCCCAGAAACCAAACAGAAAGTCCCTTCTACTGTCCTGGTTCCAGAAAGCAATATGGAGAAAAAAACATAAAAAATGCCCCCTCTGAAGTGACAGATCAGAATTAAATTGTATTCTAATGCAACTGCACGGGCACCTTTAAATGATATTTGGTTATAGCAGGAGTGGTTTATTTTTATGTCAGTCTGCCCATCCCTCACTTGTTCTATCTATGTGCCTTCTCATTAGCTTGGGTTTTATGGGAAAAAAAACCCTAGTGCATAATTGATTGTTCCCAATTAATTTTGGATATGATTTTCATATTGATTTTGTCAGTTCACAGTGAAGGTCCTTGAAGTGTAGGCTTGGAGTCCTTGCTTTCTGTTATTATTTTCTTAGCAACCAAATTTATTAAGGCAGTCCATTGGGAATGGGATATTCATCTTTCAAATTCACAAGCACAAACTCTTGGGATCCCAAGGAAATTCTTTCCTGGAATATGTGGTTAACATGCATTCTTTTCTCCCCAAGGCCTGTGCTTTAGGGTGGGAGAAAAACCTCTGTTAAGACTATATATTATTTTATTATTTCACACATAACACAGTCATACATGCACCTTTACTGCATATAGCCTTGATAGCTTTGTCAGGCAAATCTGACTTTCCTTAGAGGTTCCTTTGTGCTCTTAAATCTCAGAAAGTGAGTATGCAACAAATTAAACACTGGAGTCCTAGGGTCCTGCTGCCATCTGTTATGGACTTGAACTTCCTCAGAACAACTACTCGGTGTTCAACAAAAAAATGTAATTCATCCTGACAGCCAAGCACCTGTAGTTAAAAATCCTGTTCTGTGCAGTGTCTTGCCTTTACCATGGTAGCGTGAGAGTGCCAGAAATGAACTAGATGACCTCTGTTAGTCAATTTAAAGTCAATACAGCCCATAAAGTTCTGTTACCGTCTCTTCCCTTAGAAAAGTTGCTGAGGTGTTTACTTACCTGATTGCTTGTTTTTTTAAGATCTGACTCTGTGTGCAGACCCACCAAAGTGTCAGTGCCTTAGGGTTGTTGTCAGCATGGATGCAGCTGCCACTGAATTGCATGGAATTTTGTCCTGAACCTAGCAAAGATGGAGCAGCTCTATTCGAGTGCTACCAGTGCCAAACAGAGCTTCTGACAGCAAATGAGAAAACGGTGCAAGATTTGAATGCACAGGTAGACCTAGGCCTGATCTTGAAGGCTGTCATTGAAGGCAAGACTTAAACTTCAGGATTCCTGGAGAAGAAACTGGAGACAGTCTCAGGTTTTGCAGTTTGTCTTGAGGTTACTTATTTCTAGTTCCGCTTAATTCCACATCTGTGATCTTGTAGGGAAGGACAAGAACTGGTGTAATTGGAGTCAGACTACTGCTGGTGAGGAGCCCATAGACTCTCTGACCTAACAGAGTCTCTTACAGGCAATGCTGTCTGTCAGTCACACAGGAATGCAGGTCCTGAACTTGTGGTCTGTCCTTCAGGATGTCTTGGTACACACCCTCAACCGCTGGAGACAGCTCTGCAGCAACTGCTTCCCAGAAAGGATATTTTCTCTCTCTTGCAAACATAACTCTTCCTGCTTGGGTTTGATTCTGGCCAACTCTTTCTGTGCTGCGTGATGAGCTTAACCTGGTACTCGTGGGTGATGGGGACTAAACTCTGAGCCAGGTTACTGCAGAATTCCAGTAACATCCTTGAATCACTGTTCAACTTCTTCCAATTCCCCTGAGACAGAGCAGTAAAGTAGTTGAGGAAACCAAGAAGGGCTTGAGGTTTCATTCCATAACTCTTGTGAACCNTGCTTGGTTCCTCCCTCTGGGCAGAGCATCTCACAATGGGAGGATGTAATTTTATCAGTCATGTGGTGAGACTGGATGGCCCATTAACAGGAGATATCCCCCCTAGAGGGAGGATGGGTCATGGGAGAGATAAGGAACCCTGCCCCACCTGGTTTTGACAGCTGGCCTATTAACAGAAGATAGTCCAGACAGAGGAGGCAAGGGACACAGCCCCACCTAGTTTTAACAGCTCCTGAAGATGGTAATAGAATACACTGCAACCCAGGACATCTGTCCTTCAGGATCTCTTGGTGCACACCCTCAACCGCTGGAGACAGCTCTGCAGCAACTGCTTCCCAGAAAGGATATTTTCTCTCTCTTGCAAACATAACTCTTCCTGCTTGGGTTTGATTCTGGCCAACTCTTTCTGTGCTGCGTGATGAGCTTAACCTGGTACTCGTGGGTGATGGGGACTAAACTCTGAGCCAGGTTACTGCAGAATTCCAGTAACATCCTTGAATCACTGTTCAACTTCTTCCAATTCCCCTGAGACAGAGCAGTAAAGTAGTTGAGGAAACCAAGAAGGGCTTGAGGTTTCATTCCATAACTCTTGTGAACCTGAACCAGAGTAAACCGAACACACAGTGATCTCCTCCTCCTGCTGAGGGAGCAACATTTCCTGTGCAATGCTCAGCCATCCCCCGTGGTGCAGGTGTTGTGTAGGGGTACCAGAGCAGCCATTAACTGCTCTGTTGGCTGCCCAAATTCTAGTCTAAGTTTAGGTGGCAACCCTGCTACTGCTAGGATTAACCCAGCCCTAGGAGCCAGTCTCTGCCACCTTTGCTCATGTTGACTCATATTTTGTGATGTACAGGAACTACTCACAATGAGGAAATTCAATAAAAACAGGCCTAGCTGTGCCTTCACAGAAATTTATGTGGGAGATTTGGCTTTTGGTATTTTCCGTGTCCTGGAAATGTGAAAAAAATACTCGCTTTCCTTTAAATGAAAAGCATGTTTATCAATTACCGCAGTTCAAAGCGAGTCATTAACTTACCCTGGGACCAGCTGCTTTATTTAAACAGATTTGATGGGAATTCTGAAAATTGTAGCTGCAGAGCAGGAAGCAAAAGGCAGGAGGTGGTTCTGCCTTTACTAGATTAGCTCCTGGTTGCTGGTTTTGTGTTGATATCCTTGAGTGACTTTGCTTATTATTCATGTAAAATATTAATAAAAGACAGTAAAATATTCATATCCCAATGATAATGGTTCCCTTGTAAGTGGTGAAATTTCTGGGCTGAAGCACCTGGTACAACTCACAAGACTTTTTAATAGAGCCACCTACTTTTTTTTTTTTTTTTTTTTTTTTTTTTTTTGTTACTAGCAGCCAGTCCCTGGTAGCTTCATCAAAGAATTACTTCCCTTTTCTTGCCTGATTCGCTGTCACCACGCAGGCAGAAAGATGGTTCAGCAGACTGATAGTGCCATCTTGAACAAATCAGCAACCTTTCCCTAGCCTGTAAGTAGAGACCACACTGGTATTTGTGACATGCCATATGGACCAAAAACTGCTCTGTCTAGACCTAAAGTTTGATGCTTTTTGGCAAACCAGACATCCGTCTGAAAGAATTGCAGAATTTTTCCGTGTATCAGCTCCACTGCGTAAGTGAACAAGACTTTTGCAATGATTCTTCCTTTTTTAATGAGCGAGGATAACTAAGTTAAATACTTTTGGGGGAATATTTATTAATATTGGAAAGAGTGTCTGGAAGTCTTCAGGATATAGTATACACTTGCTTTTCAAGAACAGGCTCTTCCTTATCTGCATTGAAATAGTATTGACTAAAAAGGGTCGTCCTGAGTTTTGAGGCTAGTACAGGTCCTTACACGAATTCAACAGAAGAAAAGGTTTTTCTGGAAACCATTCATATTATTCCAGGCCACAAATCTAACAAATTAATATAGGATTTACAAGGTCACATGAAATTTAGGGTTTTTCAGGGAAGAAAGGCTTGCTTTATGGTATTATAAAGTGAAGAATTTATTACCACTTTAATATTCTGTAAAAGTAACCTCAAAATTTACAGCAGATTGAAATTTAAATAGTGCCTTTGCTGATAAAATATATATAAATATGTATACACAAAGGAAATGGAGAAATTGATGTTTGGAGTTTTTTAATCAATGAATGCGTGTTTAAGGATTCACATGGGATGGGTTACATTGTGTGTATATGTATTTTGATACATATTTTAAAAAGATATTATCCCCCAAAGCATTTTTG
Source organism: Callaeas wilsoni (assembly GCA_013398955.1). NCBI lineage: Eukaryota > Metazoa > Chordata > Aves > Passeriformes > Callaeidae > Callaeas > Callaeas wilsoni. Next base: position 433,575 of record VWPU01016414.1, on the reverse strand, counting down.
AATCACGCTGATATATTCGCAACTGATATTCTGACTTCAGGATTAGTTTTGATTGCTGAGAGTTACAGAAGCCAAAAGTTGTGGACAGCTAAAGACATATGAGGAATTCATAGCTCTGTAATGCCCCCAAATTACATATACAGGAAGCTTAGAGCGAGACCAATAGTGTAGTGTATAGTATTATTATATACAAAGACCTTCTCACAATAATCTGATTTGCCATAATTTGATATATTGCTTCTTGACAAATGGGAGCTCTCTAGTTTTTTATTCACCCAAACTTTACACACACATTTCTTTAATTGTCTTTCTTTCAACAAATTTAACCTCTAGAATATTTTCAGACAAACTTAAACAGCCATATATCTAAGTTGCTCTCAGTTCAGAAGAATTATTAATATATATTCAGACAATTTAAGCACTTTAGGAAATTTGGGATAGGTAGCTTCACAGGGTTTGAGAGCTTTTACTTTTTTCTTCATCCATTATGCCAATATCATGCAGTGATGCTCTTGGATGACTTTTTCGGTAGACAAGAGCTCTCCTGAGTGCAGGATCTCCTTTATAGCAGCTCTTACCTTCTTGCCAGACCTGGACACCAGCAGTGAAATTGCCGAGGAGTGCAGCGCAGTGAATGGGTGCTGTCCATTTGAACGGCTTTAGGAACAAAGATTATTGATTTATTGTTGGGTTTGCCCATACAACAGAAGTATTTTGGAGACCCCAGCAATTATTCCCTCATCTGTAATCTACTTTTCATTTCTTCTTTATGTTTATTGCCTCGACAATCACCTACTTAAAAAAGTACTGTAGGTTCAGTGACACTTTTTGGTTAAAATCATTCAAACCAGAAGACAAACAGGAAAATAAGAATGTGGAGTGGCTTCTTTTGTGCTTGTGAGGATTTGGGACTCGTATACATGGATGCTTGACCGACTCAGAATAGGTCATTTCATGTTACCAGATGTGTTAAAATAACAATCTCAAAGATGTTTATTTAACAATCAAAGTTAGTTCATTGTTTTGGGTTTACTTTAGTAAGTCTTTAAGTAGTCTTTACTTTTAGTAGGACTTTAAGCAAGCCAGGCTGCTTATTTTGACTGAAGTATCCAACTTTCACCTCTCCTTGTGAGAGAATGGAGGGTAATCATGCTGCAGCAATGCCAAGCAAGGTCACAATATGCTTTCAGAAGGACTTTGTTATTTAGAATATTTGGGAATAGGGTCTGAGCCAATGTTTAGTTTTGCTTTTAAAGTGCCTGTCCTCAAACACCAGATACTTATACAGATGATTATAAACACAGGAAAAATATAAATAATGACAAAGCCTTTCAGATTACGCCAGATTCCCAAACATAAGTAACCAGCAAGAAGACAAACCTCTTCTAGCAATATTATGATTTACCTTGTTTCCCCACAGTTTTCCTCTTGCCAAGAGTTTCAGCAGGTAAAGTTGTTTTACAGGGCTCCTTGAAAGTTAATGGATTCTGGTGTGGTCCTGAGATGGCTGAGGGAGGGGATGACTGACCCTGGGTGGAAACATCACCCCTACCATTGTCCTCTCTGCAGCAGGGAGCCCAATAACATCGGTAGCCCTGCCTCGTTGGACTGCAGTGACTCCAAGATAATTTCACAGGCTGCTGAGTTTCAGACCACAGCAGAACTGCCAAATGCTCAGAGTATGTCTTCATCCCCTAGAATTCCTTCCTGTGTCAACCCTGCCCCTCCTGCCTGTTCAGGAGAGGAGAGAGTCCTCCAGATGTGACTTGAAGCATCCGTACTGGGAGGTTGAACTCTTGCTGTTGTCACAGGGGAGAGCCAGTGCTCAGGTAACACAGTCAGAAAATCCAACAGCCTCAGTGCGAAGCACCAACACCAGCGTCAGCTACTTGATTCCATCCATGTGAAATATGTCCTCCAGGACTGACTTTTCCCCCTGGTTTCCATGGAGATGGATGATCAATCTTCTTATTTTTAACTGCAACTCTTCTGAAAGGGGGGAACAAGAACGAAAATGCCCAATAACCTCAACCACTATATTTTTTTACTTAATTAAAAAGATATGCCCAAAGATATGCTCTTGAGACAAAGTCAAGAGATCACACTGATGACAAGCAAATTCTGGCAACAGTTGTTTTCTTAATTCTGAGTGTGCAGCAAAGGGCTAACTTTGTGTACCTTCTAATGAAATAGTCACAAATTATGTTTGGCTCCACTGAAGTCAGTGGCATTGTCCGCAATGGAGTGGACAAACTCCACTGACATCAGAGCAGCTGGGTTTTTCCCAAACTGCAGATGAGGGGATTTCTCACAGTGAACCTGAGGATGAAAATAAACATCTGCCTAGTGTGTCTTACACTTCAAGCAAACCTCTTCAAGGGGGATAACCTGTGACTGGACTGCGAAAGCCATCTCAATTGTAGAAGCACTGAAATCGTAGAAAATATCACAATGACTTCTTCAGCAGTGGACTTGCCACATATTAGTGCACATGTTGTCACTATTCAGTAGCAAGGCACATCAAAAATACGCTTTGAGTGTCAGCTGAATGAAGCTGTGCTTTAAAGTCTCTTGTTTCTGGGTTTCCTGTCCTTTCTGAACCAAGAAAATGATGAAGAGTTTTTATCATTTTGGACAGCAGTGTGTGCATGGTACAAGTTTTCTCATACAATTACCACTGAGACAGTCTTACTATTTCATGTCACTTGTGACAATAAAAATATGTATATTAAGCTCAGAGGTTTTAGGATATAGGTCAATGGATTATTTGGCTGACAAAGTTGAGAAGCTTTGTTACAATTGGCAGTTTTCTGATGAGTGTTCCTGGTCATGAAATACAAGAATTAGACATGCAGAATACGGATTGACATGCTGAATTCAGGTAAAAATCTTATGAAAAATAAAATTTTTAAGTTTCCCTTTTTTTTTTTTTTTTTTTAAAGTATCTAAAATACTAGTGCAAACTTGGGACAAAATGTGCACTTATTTTTTGCCAACATTTCTCCAAATGACAAACCAGGCAGTTTAACTCGTGAAGTCTGCAGGAAAGCCAAGGGTCTCCAACCTTTTAACCTATTACTTCACTTCACCAAATCACCACCTTTAGCAATGTGGCATGTTCACGCCTGCAAAGCTGGCAGGGAGGTTGTCTATATTTACAGTTCTATAATATTGACCTAAACACAAGCATCTTCACTGATTTTTTTTTTTTTTTTGTTTTTTTTTGTTTTTGGTCGTTGTTCATTCTGTGCATGAATGTGTGTGACTGTTTCTTGAGCTGGAGGAAGGAGATCGAAATGAGAAAGGCAAAGGTGTTTTTAACTGCCGCAGGAAGATGAGTTGGAGTAGGGGGGAAACCCTTCATTCTTTCAATAGAAAGATTTGCTTTGGAGTCATGCATCTTGCTCTGCTTCCATGAGGTCCAAATAAAAAAAGGAAAACTAATTCCATAGTTAAATTTCACTACACCTGACATGCTATTCCTGTGTTATGTGAAATGAAAATACTTCAACTGGGACAAGGCATGAGTTCAGCATTCAGTAGTAGGTACCTGCCAAATCTGAAGCCTTAGGAAAAGAGGGAGAGGAGAGAAGGGGGGGATGATTTATTCCATCTCAATAAAGAATTTAGCCATATGTAACAGCTGGACTACTTATGATTTTTTACACGTGGATGGCTTCAGGTGTGGCCAGAAATAAATAATGCTCTTTGGGCATTCAGTGAGTATGAGAAATTTTTACCCAAAACAGTAAAGGGGGAGGGGAAGCTACAAGTCTTTTTGAGTGAGGCTTTGCATGAAAATACTGTCCCAAATAGGTACTGCGTGGCAGCAGTGATACACTAATGCTAGGGGACAGCCATTATAAGCTTCACAATAGCCTCTGACAGGTGCCAAATGAAATCTCTGAATCAGCCTCTGCTTTCAGAGGCTGCATATTCCCAAAAGGAATATTCACTCTTCTACTCTTATCTCCTGCTCCATCCTCTTCTACCTGCCAACAGCTTCGAAGGCTCTAGGGAGCTGCCTAGAAAGCTCTTTGCACTCTAAATTAAAGAGGCATGTTAATTTGGGAAGACTTCTTCAAAACTCTGGGAGGTGGTGGACATGCCATAACTCTGTCTCATTCATGTTCTTGTTGTGAGGAGATCCTCTTTCAAAGCTTATATATATTGGGGCACAGCTGATGGGCCAAGGTTGATTTCCCCCTCTACTCCCCCCACCATTTCCCAGGCTAATTCCCTATTTTCTGAACAGATGCTGGCAATCTGGCACCCAGGACTGTACCCATGCACTAATTTTATTTTATTTATTTTTCTGGCACATGGTTCTATTAAGAGCATTGAAATGAAGTAGTCTTACAAAGGTGGGGATGGCTGTTCCCGTTTGGGGGAGTATGTCTGGAGCTGGAGAAAGTGCAGCCAGGATGGGAATGACAGTCCTTAGTGAGCAAGAAGTCCTCTGGGCACAATTTAGAGCAGCCTTGACACTGTTTTAACCTGTAGTATGGAAAGGTAAAATGTCTTCCAGCTGCCTGCTGGATCTGGAAGCAAGAAATTTCAGCAGCCTTCCCCTGTGAGGCCCTGCAGAAACTATGTGCAGTAGCAGAGAGAGCTGCTTAAAGGAAGAAAATACGGAAATTTTAAGAAAGGTTTCAGAAATGAAGTGCTTTGGGTTTTGAGGTTCAGAAGAAAGCAAGGGATGGAAACTCTTTGGGAAAAAAAAAATGAAAAGGGATCGTGCGAGCCTCAGTTTAGGTTTCCAAAATTACAGAGCCTGCCAGGGAGGTCTATGCAGGATTGCAGACCCAAGGGAACAACAAACCCAGTTGGATTAAACTGGCTTTCCTGCCAGCTCACTAAGACAAGTGGGAAGTCCGAGGTTTGTAATCTCCTTTTAAGTTTTCTCTGGACTTAAGTTGCTTGGAGTTTGTTTGCTTGTTCCCTTCCCCCTGCCTTCCTGCCATTTAATAAGAAAACGAAGGATAAAACGTTAAGTCTCTCCTCTCTTATTAAAATACTCCAAAACAAGCACGGAACTGAGCAGAGAGAAATAACCTCAGTGACCACTAGCCAAAACTCACAAGTAGTATGTGCATATCTGAAATAGTTGGTGCACTCGCGTAGGAAATCGCTGGATATTTTACACCTCTTGCAGTGGTTTAGTAACTGGCTGTGGAAGCTCATTCCCCACTTGAGAAAGTCATGAATTATACAGTTTTTACATCTGTTGAGCATGTTGTGCTTCTCAATCATCCAACTATACTGAGCCCTAAGTTTTCAGCCTTCACAATGAGATCACTGTTTTCAAGCACGTTCTAGCGGCATTTTGTCAAGCCATGTGTGTTTTCAGGATGGGGGCAGGGAGGGAGGAACAAAAGTATGCTGCTGTTTCACAGGATTACAATCTACTTTTCAGCCTACATAAAACTGTGGCTGACCCATCAACAAGAAATATTCTTTGTTTATTACTTCTTCTTCTCCTCCTTGAAATGGTCTGACTTTTGTTAGGAAGAAGAGCATAAAAGGAAAGAGTATGTTTTTCACTTTTGACTTCAATACCTGAATATCTTAGAAAAATCCCAACCAATGAAACAAACCATCACCAATCAAAAAAAAACCAAACCAAAGCCACAATCCTCAGTCTGCTTTAATCTTCCTCTTAATGCATTTATTTCACACTGTGAAGATTCATTTTTGCTTCAGCTGTGTGTTGTTATGAGTTAAACTCTCCTGTTGAACGAGGGCTGACCACACTCTCACTGAGAATAAGGGAGATATAGTATTTTAATTTTGTTTAGGTGTAAGGAAACCGCATACAGTAATTAGCAGGTGTTAAATCAAACCGCTCCAGGTTCGCAATAGCAGGAGATAGATTCCATACAACTAAAAATAAAAAATTCGGGAAAGGCCAAGGAGGAAAAACCTTTGTAGAAATGATCCATGGATAATCTTTCCAGTAGAGCCAAACAGAGAAATTAATAAATTTGTCTTCAGTCACCCAGGACTCATTGAGATTGCTCCAGGCTGAGCAATTCACAGGCAGACAATAATTCCTTCCACTCAATGCATTTGATCATTGCTATATTAAGAATTTTTTTTAAGTATTTTTTTCCTGGAGATGGTCACTCCTCACTTAAAAATTGATCGACCATGGTAACACTTCTCCTGGCTAAAATTCAGGTGCAAGTAACACAAAAACAATAGATGTAATGAAGGTTGACTGCTCAGTGCATAGGGACAGCTTGAGATTTATGCATTTTTTTTGTACTGGCTTTTTGGATTTGGACTAAAATCCTCTTGCTTGTGTAGTTTTTACACCATTTGAAAAAGATGAGCAGGCATTCCTATCTTAGTAGATAACAAGCACTGGTAGAAAGGCACTGAAAATTATAGCCCCCTATAAAATAAGTTGGACTGTCAGTTGGATCAAAAATGTTCTTGCTGAGAAGTAAGAGGCAGAGAAAACCATTTTAAAGGCAAAACTCCTCTAAAGCACTCAGACCCTCAGTGCTTAATTCAGGTAGTCTAAGTGACTGTAATCCATCTGTTTTCCCAGTGCTGTGAGTGTGCAGGGCCAGCTGGGCCCAGCTGGGCTGTGGGACTGCGAGGAAGGAAAAGCTCTGCTGCTCCCTGCTGTGTCCTGGGACAGATGTCAGACCTGCCTGTGGTTGATGTTTTCCCCACTGCCCAGGGCTGTGCAGAGGAATGGACAAGAAAAAAACTGGGTTAAATAGGAGCCACCCAGTGATCTCTTCTTCTCCCTGAGCTGCCCTAAGCCCCTTCCTGGAATGCCCAGATCAGATGCTGCTCTGTGGCTGTGTTGATGTGCCCAGAGAAGTGTCTTGGCTGGGGGAATAATCTTGACAGGGAGATCTAGCTTAAGTTTGGCTAAGTGGAGTCCACACCCCCCCAGCTAAACCTGACCCAATCCATCAGTTTTCTCCATTAAGCTCAGGATAATCCTCACTCTGCTTGGACTGGAGAAACTGCACTCCTATCTCTTAGCCCACTTGTGGAATACACTGAATTTTCTCTTCTTTCACATCCTATTAGCATATTCTAGCTAAGGTCAGCAGCATCTCAGTGAAATTTTTAGGAGGATCAAAAATGAGTTATGTTTACCCTGCTCAGGGGCGTGATTGTGTGACCCTGAGATCGGCTTAGCCGGTTAGGGCATGCTGTTAATAACACCGAGATTGGGGTTTCCATCCCTCTATGGGCCATTCACTTATGAGCTCATGATCCTTGTGGGTCCCTTCCAGCTCTGATACACAGAGGGTCCTGGTAAACCATATTATTGATCCATGGCTACCTCTCTGCCTACAGAGAGACCCCGTACCAGCAGTTTCCACAGATGCCCTAAAGAGTGGTGACTTGTTATCACCCAATAATGTCACTGTTGAAGAGCTAGGGCAAGGTATAAGGAAAAAAAATATCCCTCTTTGGGCACAATATGGCTGTGGTTGATGTTTCTAAAAATGCTTGCCTGCCTGCAGCTAAATGCAACCTGCATCTTTTTTATATTCTAATTAAAGAAGCAAATCCCTTTCCATACAGAACATAAAAAGGCTGAGGTCTGCTACACCTAAGTGTCCTCGCGCTGAGTTTAAGTTTTAGCTACATAAGCTCTCTAAGAGACTCTGATTAAACTTTAACAGCTGTGGGGCCTCTGTACCTTCTGTTTACCTCATAACATTCAGGGTTTCCATTATCTGTATGGACAATACCCTGACCCTTGTATGATTTCTTTACCCTATTGAAAAACGTTCTATGCAGCCAGTTTTGCCGGGATGCAGAAATACTGTTAAAAGTAGGGAAAAATAGTCTGTGATTGGAATTCTACTTGGCACGTATCAACTGAATGTAAATGGATGTATAAAAAAGCTGGCTGGAAAAAAAAAATCTGAAAGGAGGTGAGGCTCACCAAAGAGAATTATTCACTATAGATTACTGAACTATATTTTAATTTTATGGTGTTTACGTTGAGCTCAGTCACAACAGAAGTTAAGAGAAGGGGTGAAGACTGGAAGAGGGCGGCCTATGGGTTAATATTAGCTGCACTGTTTGCTCCAGGACCCTGTCACAGAGAGGATGAGTAGCTAAAGCATCTTTGGTATCACCACTTGCATGCTAAATGGGATTCCCTCCTTGAAGATATTTTTTGCGTTGTCAGAGGAAGGAAACAGCAGCTGCGAAGCCGGGCTCGTCTCATGCCGACCACAGCCCCACCCCCCTGGAAATCTATGCCAGATGCAGGAAAGAATGAGCAAGGTTTTCAAAGTGGACACTCAGCATATGGGAGGGAATGTTTTAGCAACTAGAAAGCCTCGGATTATTTCAACAGCTCTTGGTACTTGAAGCAGTTCTTCAAGACAATGAGGCCCAAGTCCCTCAATGGTGTAAAATGAAGAGCTGTATGTCTTCTTCCCATCTATGTGGAAACCAAGTTTAAGAGCAGGCTGCTGAAAGCCTCTTTTGATACGTTGTCTGCATGCTTGCTGTGAAGCAGAACTAGTAAGTGCTGGCTTTGGAGGAGCAGCAAGCTGAGGAGAGGAGGGATCTACGAGAAAGCAAAGATCTTTGACCAGCCTCTGAGACAATTTGGCCATTTTGGGCTCACTGTCTTCAGAAGGTGCCTTGATTCCTCAGCCCAAAGGCATAGCTGTTAAAACTGGGATTGATTAGAAAATGGTAAGCGATTTACATGCAGCAGGAAAACTTAAGAAATGTTTTATTTTAAAATAGCAACAGAAAGGTTCAACTAGAATAGCTAAACACTCAGAAGTCCAGCTTTATTTTCCAGTTATTTTGAATGTTTCGATAAAATCCTGTCTTTTAGAAACATAGTTGAAATATTTTGGGCTCCTTTACCTATATACAAAAGAGAAAAACTGGAGCAAAACACAGTGTCTCCAAAAGGATCCTTTTCAGGAGAGGCCTTTCCTTTCTTTTGCAGTAAAGTGCTTTGGTTGAAAAAATGCAGCTACCTGCATTATTGCACTGAGTATAGAAACTTAACAAAGGACATCTTGGCCCTGCCATGAGCACTCCTGTTGGGGAAGATGAAACAGGAAAGCCTCATAAATAGGATTGCCTGGCAAAAGATGCTGAGAATAGGGAAACTCTAAGTGAGATGGAAATGAAAGCGAGCTTTGAGATACCAAGCCTTAGTTACTGAACAATTGGAAAACAATGGTATGTCCACCTGAAGGTAATCTACTCTCTGTTGAACAATACCCTCTGCTTGCAGACAGCTCCAAGGGTCAGAGCAGACCCTACTAGCTTGGCAGCAGGGGTCCAAAGAGTGGTTTCTAGAGTTTAAAATGTAATGCAGTATGGTAATGTAACAATTCTTATCGGCTGTATGTAAATGCTATAGGATTTGTATCTTCTACTAGATTGGTTAATGAAAATTAGAATATTCAACACAGAAGAAGATTTATTGTATTGTAAATGAGAACCTCGCTCTCTTTTACTACTGCCTCTTCTCTTTCTTCTCCTACTACTTCTACCACTACTACTACTTATACTTCTTCTTGCCCTTTCTCTCTCTTGCTCTTACCTTTGCTTTTCTTGCTCTCTTACTTTTCCGGCCTGCTTCGAGCTGCAGCTGGCAGCTCCAAGCAGGGCCCCTACACCCATGCCCTTCGTAATAAAACTACATGCTCTAAGACCTAACCTCAGAGATCTCTCATCCCTAGTTGTCCCGACCGTCTAAAAAAACCCGGGAACTTCCTACACACTCCGAGTGAAAGGGCTCACTCCATCCCCCGCTTTGGACCAAACTCACCAAGCGAACTCAGCCTGTGCTGTGCTGCACAGCCACTAGTGCATACAGGCTTAAGACAAAAAAACATGAAACAGGTGTGTAAGGAAGCAAAGAATGAGGGCAGACACTGGGATGAGATTATAGATCTGCTGAGAAAGAAGATGATTCTTCAGCTAGGAAGTAAATTGCAAGTTGAAAGGAGAGAGAGAAAACAAGGTCACATGCTTAAAGGAAAATGTATGTTTTCTGGTTCCTTCTCGGGTTTCAGTAATAGACTTAGGTTCTCTGGTCCTCCACCACAGCCATCTTTTTAGTGCTCTAATTTCTTGACTCACTAACTGATAAACAATTTTAATGACATAGTACTAGGGATGTTTTCTGAAGAGCTTTTCATATTTTCTGTCTTCCAGTGTTGTAGCAAATTGCAGTTATTTAGACACAGCTGCTGCCTGCTCCAAGCTTGTTTATAGTGTCAAGGTAGGCTGGATGTTCAAATCTGAAGGTTGGGTCAGAGAACTCCTGCCATCTGTAATACACTTGTTTTTCTCTTGTACAATGTACGCCTTACTCTTCTTCATGAACAACAGATTGAAGCTATACCCTTATTCCAATTTACGTCAGCATTGGATGTTAGTGGAAATACTATATATATCATTGTGGGTTGAGACATTAATTCTTATATTTGGTCATCTGTCTATCGTGGATAAACTTCATATCTGAGCTGAACACAACGTAGGAAATTATATTAGGAATATTAGGAATATCTCCTTTCTTGGGTTTTCCAGGTGGACAACATCAATCTTTTCCTGTAAGCCATACCCAGGAGATCCCGGGCACTCGGAATCAATAGGATGCTGCAGCCCTCTGGTTGCAGAGTTGGTCTTCACAGGAAAATTTTGCTTTGCCTTTCATAGTTGACAAGGACAAGGACTGCTTTTCTGAAAATTACCCAGGCTAAATTGTGTGTTAGAATCTCTTGCCCAAATAGTTCCTAACAGAGTTCGAATACAGCAAACATTAGCTTTAGTGCTGTGGTCTGCTGGCTGAGAATTGCACTTCCAACAATCATTTAAACAGAAGCATAAACAGAGGCATTCCCTTAGTTCAACACAAAGACACCCAATTATTAAAAGTGATAGAAAATGGTGTGCAGTCTGGGGAAAATAGTTATGATCATATGTTTGAATGCACATGAGCATGAAGCGTTAAACTGCTCTGCCAAGTCCTCTCCTTCTCTTTGTTGCCATGGCCATTTGTAATTTGGGTTGTACTCGGTCCAAAACTATTCAGCACCTTCTTGTGGATCTGTGGGTTTTGTGGATCATCCTTGGTCTTCCTTTGGGAAAGCTTAATTCTGTAATGTCAGGTTGTGGGAAAAACAATAATACCAGTAACTAATCTGTAAGCAGTATATTTCTAAAAGTTAGAACTTTAAGGGCATCATATGCAGGATTCTGCTTTTATTTGATCCATGGCTTTTTTAAAATCCTTTTTCTTCCACACCTTTTGAAATCCCTCCTTTGTTGTCATAGAGTTGTAGGTGTGAAGGCTGAATTAAGGGATACAAAGAAACATTTTTTTTCTGAGGCGCTTTCTACCTGCAAGGTCTGGATACTGGAAGTGAGCCTAGCAAAACTATCAGTGGAAACAGTACAGTAGCAAAACCATACATTTTGTCATGCTTAAACGCTGTATTTCTCACGGTCTTGCTTACTTAACTCTCAGATATAGAGGACAATGCTCTTAAAATTTAAATGAGGTGGAGTCTAGAAATAAAGACTGTATTTTGACCAATAGCATCTAAACATAGAATGATGCTAGTAAAAAAAGAGAAAAATATCCCTGAGAAAGAGCTGTTTCTCTTTATTTTTAATTCTTTGAGTTTTCTCCTTTTTCCCCCTCTTAGTAGTTTTAAGTTCAAAAACTTAATACCTTTTGCAGAAAAAAATCCACAATATTACAATAGCAAAACCACCATGTCCTTTATAATGGAACACCTATTCAGGATATCAATAAGTTAGATGAGCCTTTCATAAAAGTATAACCAAAAAAAAGGGAGAGCTGTGCTTATCATCTATAGGAACACCTCCCAGACAAATTACAAATAAGGGCAACTCTGATACTGCATTCCATTTCACTGGCTTCTACCAAGTATATAGAAAAGAGCATGCTCATGATCTGGATTAAATCAGGAAGGTCATCTAAAGACAGATTTAGATCTAAGGAGAAGTAGGACTTAGAAAATTCACTTTAATCTGGCCTGTGATACTGTAACAGCTTTATAAAGAAGGTAATTTGAGTGACTTCTGGATGCTGCTGACCTGAAATAAAAGTTCTTTGGGGTTCTTTATTTCTGTTAAGAGGAATGCCCCCTTCTTTTTATTAGATGGTTTAAAAGAAAAATTGTTTGGCAAACCACAACCTGTAGGCAATAGAGTATTTCCATGAAAACTATTAATGAAAAACGCTATGATTTCCATATTCTTCCTTCACTCTCTTCTGCCTTTAAGAGAAAATGAAAATCTCACTAACATTATGTGATTAAAATAATTCTCCTGGAAGAAGAAAGATTCTGCATGAAATGTGGCCTTGCACTGCTTTTAATATAAAATTGCATCAAGTTGTGACAGGGATGGAGTAGAGACAGTGAATTCAGCAGATATTATTCCACTTCCCTTGGACTGTAGTGGTATTTGCCATAAAGCGCAAGGGCTGGAAGTTCTTGTGTGTGGTACTGAAACCTTGAGGACAACATATTCAAGTAAAAACAAATCAGAACCAAAACCCAGAGCCCAAAACAAGCTAGAAGGGTTCTTTCAGTCATCAGATGGATGAAAGATGATCATCGTAATCTGGTTTCGGTTTTTACCCAACTGATATATGATTAATCCTCTCTGCACCTCCTCCCAAGTCTCTCTTTCCAGGATACTTGAAGAACATGACAAATCAGGCCAGGTGGAAAGCAGACCACCTCTTCACACTCTGCATACAGAGTTATTCCTGTGTGTAACTTCCCTGTGTGTTACAAAATTAACCTTCAGATAGTGAGCTGAACTTTCTCCACAGCCCTTAATGACACTGGAATGGTCCAGATGGAGCTGTGTAGGGCTCGAGATCTTGGTATCACCTAGTTCCCTTCAAAATACTTCTGAGCATTCCCACTTTTGTGTCTGTATTAATGGCCCAGGTATCATTTCTGGGTGAAGCCTCGTGCTCGAATCTCCTCTGCTATGCGATCTGCTCTTCAGCACGTTGGCTTCAGTGTGAAATAAGCACGAACTAAAGAGCTGCTATGAATGGGCCCTGCTCCAAAATAGGGGCCTTCCCTTAATGTTCAGGGCAGCCTTTCTAACTGGCCCCTGTGATTATTCTCTAAGCACAAATACCTTGCCTTATAAAATTGCCAAAATCATGGATAGCAGGAGTTTTTCCTCACATACTGTTAAATCAGTCATGCAAGTAAAACTGAAGTTCTGCATCCAGATCTGCAGGAAGTTCGAAGCACAAACTGGATGAAACTTACTTGGATTTAGGTTTTCTTTTCTTCCTGTTCTTTTGGACTCACATGTGTTCTCACATATGCCATATGACTATGGTAAAGCAGAGCCAAAAATTAAAGTGGTAGTTAGTGTGCCATTTTTCTTTTTCTGCCAAAATTAAAATTGTTTGGCCCTACACATGCTTTCACAAGATGTTACTGCTTTTAGTTTAGGCCCTCATTGTATTAATAACTTATCTCTGATAGATAATTAATTTTTGAGGGCATTGAAACCAGGATTTGTGTAGAGAAATGGTCTCAGTCAGAGGAAAGTTAAAGGGTTGATTTAGGAATTAGGTGATGCAAACCTGTATCCTCTGTTAGCCTGTGATGAGTTGTCCACTGCTGTGCTTTCTCACTTAAGCAGCAGTGAATCTATGAACAGTAACAATACCAAGTATTCAGTCTGGCTTCAGCTGTGTTCCAAACTTTGTCTGCAAGCAAACTCATTTGCACTTACATTTTATACACCTCAGTCTTTGTATTTTTCCTGCCTAACCAAATGCTAACTTTCTGTTGTTAGAAATGAAACAACTTCATCAATCTGCTGTCACATTTTGATTGTACTTGCACTGGTAGCTCTCCTGAGGAATGCCCCTCCAGTGAGAACAAGGGAACCTGAATACCTCACGGGGTATCCTCAAACCCCCTCTGTTTAAGTTGTAAGTGATAATCACCAGAAAGAGCATCAAGTGCTCCATTTATGACATTAAACTCACCCCACAAATCTACCCATTAGCCCAAAACCTCTGAGGCTACCTGAAGGTTTTCACAAGTTTCATCAGGCTCCAGATCTTGCCTGAGCAGGCTTTGGTCTCAAAAAAGATTAATACCAGTCAAAACCACTGTATCACCCAGCTACCCTTCAGCTGCTCATAGCAGTAACCTTGTCAGATGAGCACTGGTGGGCAAGGAGAGGGACAGAAAAGCTGTCTGCTCCTTGGGCCAGCTGAAAGCAGTAGTTAGATAAATTTCTGGAGTATACTGAAAAGGTGTGCTTCTTACTACCCTTGGTGATTGCACTGTAATTAATGTGTTTTAACTAGGCATCAAATAAGCTGCTGTTTGCTCCCAGGGTATTCATCCCTCAACAATATCTCCCCAGCAGCAGCTGCATCAAACAAATTTTATTTTCACAGCAAAGGTATATTAAAAAGGAGGAAAAAAAATCCCACCCCGCAAAAGAGTACTAACTTTGCTAAGGTTGGCCTGGCTGAGAGGTGAAACTCGATGATCAATAACAACAGAAAACACTGGGTTGGGGGGGGAAAGCATGACGCATATCCCAAGAGGAACAAGAAAGTATGCCCTGCTTATACGGTTAATCTTCTCTGTAGGCTTGCTCTGCAAATTTAAGGAAGATTAAATTTCAGATATGCTGTTTCTTGTTTTTTCTGGCAACAATAAACTTCAATTTGAGAGAGGTGGGGGAGGGAGAGGCTGAGTGAGGAGAAAGAGCCACAGTAAAGTGTCTGCTGTCCATGTAGTTTTGCCAGACTGCTGTCTCAATTGAGAGCTGTGATCGAGATTTATTGGGCTTAAAATATGAAACAGACCTTTCATGTTGGAATTCTAAATATCTTCTTATGCAGTAGTGAGTAACACCAAATGCTTAAAGGCAACACACTAGAGTTCAAATCCACACAATAGTTTCTTCTCTCTTGTGAGCCAGCAGACTGTAAGAATCCTGCTCCATCTTCTTATTTTTGAACTGGGGAAAGAGTATGTTGAATGCTATTACCCTTGTCTGAAAATCACTTTGTCTTTTTATATTAGATGTTGGCTCAGATGGTCGAGATTGCTTGTATTTGAACATGTGCATTGAATGGGCAGGTTTATCACTTAAGTTAATAAAGAAAATGCTTGAATGCATGCAAGATGTTTGCATCTTGGTAGCACGTTTTATTAAACTCTTAGTTACGTAGTGGGAGCAGGAACAGCTTGGAAAAGATCTGGGCTGCTTGTTTCATACCGTTTTGCCAGCCTCCTGTTCTTCTGTTATGCCAACAGTGATGTTCTACGGGAAAAATAAAGCTGCCTGTCGGAGAAATAAATCCAGAGCCAAAGTTTTCTCTGTGGACCTCAGGGGTTAGAGAGCAAAATGCAAAACCTGCCTTCTCTCACTATCATTATGTTTTATAAGTATATTGAGAAGAACTCATCTTCTCCTTCAGTTTATTTAAGAGGTGCAGCAATGAGAATATATTAGAATTGCTAGGCTGTACAGCATTGTTTATGCTGACATTTGACCAGGCTGCAGGTCAGGTAGAAGTTACGTTGAATTTTTGGTACCAAATATTTGATTATTTCAGATTTAATCATTGAATGGAGTTCCAACCAGAGCCTGAATAACAGCTTTTTTAGTAACTTGTAAGAAATGGGTCTTCAGTAGCAGTTGTATCAATTATGTGTGGACCAAGTGACCTGTTGGGTGTCCACTGCACCTGCACTCAAGGGCTTTGTTTTCACCATCCCAGTGGCACAGGATAAGAGAGAAAACATAGGCGAACAAGTACTATAAGCCATAGGAACAAGCAAGAGTAGAAACTTCTATATTTTTCTTTCCTTCATGAAGAGTATCACTTGGAAAGAATGAGAGAGAGAAATGAGTAGAAAAGTCCCTTTCTCTGCTGACTGGTAGATACACAACATCTGATCCACAGGATCCATCACCTGAATGGAGTTTCTCCTTTGAAGGTGCTGTATTTCAGCTATGCCCAAAAGACTTTTACATCCCTTTTTGTTGCCAGGCACACCCTTTCAGAAACAAGGCTATATCATTTGATTAGTCCATGTTAGTCTTCCATAATAGACTAACATGAATGCAGAGGCTTTGTTCCAAGCAATTCAGTTGTTAACTCCTGAAATAAGCAATATTGACGTGACTCCTTGGGTTGAAAAGGCCGCCAGTAAGACCTTGGAGGTGTTATCCAGACCATTTCTAGCTGGAGATTTGATGATGCCTTCTGTGCAAGGACAAATCAGAAGTTCTGTATTCCTCATGCTTTAGAATTTTGCACCAAGAATGTAGCACACAGGTGTTCTGTAGTTTCCCCTTCCCGGGGAAAAAATGGTGGGCTGAATTTAGGTTTGCTTAAAATAGATTGAGATATTTTTAGCTGAAGGATGATGATACTTTGAAGCTGACTAAAATCCTGTGAAGAATCCTTCACTCTGTAGTTCACTTGCCGCCACTGCTCCAGGGCCCAGGTTTGTTAACATTCCAGGCATGCTGCAGAGCTCATAATTTACACAATATTTTCATTTGGAGTGGGTTGAAGAGTGAAGATAGAATGGATTCACTGTAATTGTTGTTTATTTTAATCAGTTGTACATCTCTTCTAGTTTGGATAGCCTTCATTGGGCAGGTCATTTAAGGTTTTGCATTGTAAGCTTTATTCCTTTTCTTTATTTGCATTTGTTGGGCCAGATATAGAGCAAAAACCATTGTCCTCATTAACCGGACAAAACATCCTTGCAGGATGGACTTCAGTTCTGTCTGTCGTAACTGGTATTTCAAGTCATGATAGAATTACCTGGTTTCTCCAAAATGAGTGTGTGGTTTTCTTTACACCATACTTTATATGCTGTTTCTGTCAGGATACGAAAAGTACTGCTCAACAGTTAGCAAATTCGATGTGAATAAAAACCCCATGGAAAGCCAAAGCTCCTGTGAATGCTATAGGAATGGAGAAATATAAGTTTTCCGTGCATATTAAGCACTGTGGATGTGCTGCATTATTCATTCATCATCACTGGAGGAAGGCTTAAGGTTTGCTGTAGAGTAAATAATAAATAAATTGCAAGGAAAAGAAAAAAAAGCACAGAGAAAGCTCCACGTGTGTTCGATTCATTCTCTGATTTCATGTGCACAACTGAGTCTATGGTGGTCCAATTATTAGTCCAAAATGTTAGGTCTGGGATAATGAACATACTTTGGACTCGTTGCATTCCCTATGCAATGACCCTGATCCGCTTCTCATTTCTTGTGTAATGTATGCTGCGTGGCACTATAGCTCCACAGTGGTCTGACATTTGGATTGGCAGCAGTAGGATTCCTGGATATAGGAAGAATGACAATAGCCAGTGTGGGAAGGAATGGGTGACAGTCAGGACACCAAACAGATGTAAAATATCTTGTCATTCCTCTTAACAGCTGTCAATCACAGGCCCTTACTAAATCAGACACCCCTGAGGGGGAGAGACTCTGTTGTCTTCTTATCTTCACAGAAGCTTCCCAGCAGGAAGCATGGTGGGACAGCTTACCTGGGAAACCCAGGCTCCTGCAACCTATATCTTTCTAGACAAGTCCAAAAACAAACAAGCGTGGAAAGTGGGAGCTCCTTACTCTTTGGGAAGGCCTCTTGGCACACACGGCCTCACTGGAGAATGGGACACAATGGAATTAGCATCCAATTTGTATCAATTCCCATTAGGGTCAGATCAACTCGTGTTATCCTATTAGCTTGCAGCAGCTAGAGAAACACACAGATGGGTCTGTGTTCTGAAGGCCAGGACAAAGCCTTGTTATGCTTTTTTTTCCCCCCTCTTCCCTCCAATGGGATTACAATGGTCCCTGTTGTCCCTCTTTGTTTCAGTACTCCTTGATTGACAATACCCTGGGAGATGTCACTGTCCTTGCTCCGTGCATTGTAATAGCCTGGAGTACCAAGGGTGCTTTAGGACCTTCGTCCCCTCTTTTTTTTCAGGTGTTGTAAACATCTGTCACTGCTCCACAATGACGACCTCTTGTTGAGCTTACATGTCTGATGCTCTATCACTCAGTGTCTGAGGAAGATGCAAGAGAAAACTTTAGGTAGTGACATGAATAGAGGGCAAAGAAATAGGGCAACTTTATTATGGACTATCATCTCAAAGTAGCATGTGTGGAATGTCAATTTAATAATAGAATTGACAGCTTTTCTCTGGTTTCCGCAATGCCACAAGTGTTTCTTTGACAGTTTAAAAAATAGGCCCTTTGTGGCAGGCAGTGAGTGGCACTACATACATTTGTGAATGCCCTGCATAACTGAGATTCCCCCAAATGCCACTGTCCTAAGACCAGCCCCAAGAATCCTTCTGCATTGGCTCGGGAAAGTGGTGCATGGAGATCTGGTGAAACTAGGCAATGTAAAATGTGGTGTACAGTAGCTGGGAGGATGCAGAACAGCTAAAGAGGTGCTGAGTTACCATTCTGTCAGGAGCGAGTTTCTAAATCAAAGAGGATGCATGTGCCATGGCAAAAGTTGCTAAATAGCTGGCAATAAATTTTCAGATGACTGACATTTTTTTTCCCATTTTTCATTCAATGAGCACTCACAGAAATCTTCCACTTGTTCACCGTAGAAAAATACTAGTGACAAAATGAGAGGTTCGTAACTTTTTTCTGTTTTTCAAACAAAAGGTGAAAGAAATAAAAAGGCAGAAATGTACATTATTTTTCTCTGGTTTATGTTTTATCTCGGGAAGAAATTCTAAATAGTTCCTCTGGTTTTATGTTCATAAGTACAGCTGTTCTGGAAGGGACATAGTCTGGGGAATAATATTGCACCTCTACAGGCTGCAAACACAAGAATAAATCAGAGATCTCTCTTTTTTTAATGTGTTCTTTTCAGTGTTGAATCTGACATGAATTATCTTAGCAGAGAGCAAAGCACAGTTTACAACCTGTTTGCAATTCTAAAACCATGAACCTAAAGATATTTCTTTTTTAATTGCAACTCTAAAATGGCAAGTAGAGACCACATTTTTGTTTTTGTATCACCTGAGGAATTTTTCTTCCTCTTTGGAGGATCAGGATCATTCTAATAAAGAAAAGGTGACTGAGCAGAGTGGAAAATAGAATAAAATTAAAACAGTAATGTCTGTATTTTGGAAATGATTCCTCATAGCATAATTTACCTGTGGGCATGGACTTTATAATTAATTTTGGCTTCTAAGTTTGGACAGTTTATTTGTCTGTAAATCTAAGGAGAGAGCCATCCAACTAGCTTTTACTCATTTTCCTGTAACAGTTTTGTAACATGTACTGGCAAATATATGGGAAACTTATAACTATATGAAAAAGAAAAATTCTGTTTCTTTACCATTTCATGCCTGTAAAATTGATTGTCCTTCTTGGATGAAATTTGCAGTGACTAGTTGAAATTGAAAAGAAACTAAGACAAGGGAAACACATCAAAACTGAGAGCCCTTATACATCCACACGGCAAAGCTAAGCAAACAATCTCTGTTTATTCTCTGTGATGTGTTGGCAGAAAGCAATAATTGTGTCTGAATGAAAATTCATTTGTTCAAATGATCTGCAAAATAACCTTAAGTTTTCATCCTGTGGCAATTTCATGAGGAAAGCAATTACTTGTGTCTGTTATGAGATTTGTCCTATTTCTCAAATGGCAGGTACACATGCTCTACTAAGTCAGACTATTTGGTAACTTTTTAAATTTTGAATGACTAGCACTTGGACTTATGACAGAAAGATAGCTTAAGGATATGTTCATTCTTCTGGAAGAAAGGGATCTTTTAAGGTCCCTGGGATGTCAAAATTTACTAATAGGTGCATTTTCTTTTCTTTTTTTTTTATGATGGTTTTATACATTATGAAAGAGAAGTCTTCCTTTACCTGGTTCTCAGAGGTTAACATGACTGTTGCTTCTCTGATTCTTTCATTTATTATAGTTTAGAATTAGATCATTAGTGCACTTGTCAAATATAATTTACATCATTTGTTTCCCTTTTAAACAGTCAACATCTTTGAAGTGAAAGCTTAAGTCAGACAAGTTTAGCTCAAAAAAAAAGGCATAGCTTTACAGTGCTGTCACTACAAGGAGCTGAACCACAGCCAGTTTAGGCAGTATTATATCATTGGAATTAAACTGGTTTCCTGTCCTCTTGAGAGAAAGTCTTTAAAACAGACAGAGAAGAAGAAAACAATATTCTTCTTGTTTGACTTTTCAGCTTTATGGCCCTGTGCAGTCCCCTTGTCACTTCCATTATCCAAAGTACATTTCTTTTTTCAAGCATCCAGGGCTTCTAATTGGATGTTGTCTCTGTTGAGGTCCTTATGGCTACATTTCATGAGGTAGTTGTGTTGTGTTTAGCAAGAAACCCATCCCCACGGTAGCTGCAGGAGAGGTTCTGTCACTGGTGGAAGCAAACTCCCTCAGAACAGATTTTTGGATTTTTTTTTTAAAATCCTTTTTGTCAAAGGCTGCGGTCAGAATGGAGGAGCACAGCATCGGACCCTTCAGGGCTATGCCCAAGACACCACCAGGAACTGGCAGGCCTGGACAGGCTTTTTCCTGGGCCATAAAAATTGGTGCAGAGTGTGCCTGTAAATCCAACTTGCTCATAGTGCAATCTGTTCCTGCCAAGGAGTTAAGATCAAAATGCCCTGTGCTGTCTGGATGGATACAAATGTTCTCCAAATAGCTTTGTTTTTTTTTTTGAGTCTAGAAAGACAGAGAAGGCATGAATTAACTTTTGGATCTGATCACGTTTTGGGGGGCTGACAGGACAAAGAAAACCAGACAGTCTAGCCCTTACTCATGCCTCTCTGGTCAGGAAAAAAGTCGATTCAAGGAACAACTAAGAACACACTTCTGAGAGTTTTAGTCTGCTTCCTGTGTGTAAACAGAAGAAAAAGGAGACTGTATCAGAAACGTTCCTCACAAAACAGTTTGTCTATATCTAATTTGGAGACAGGGTTTCAGTCAGCTTGACCTCACAGTTAAATAGGCTGGTGGTCTCAATCTGACACCTAATTAGTATTTCCCCACCTTGCCATTATACTGTCTGCAGTTTGGCATGATCTGTGATTTCTCCTCAGGAGACCCCAAGTTGTGCAACGCTGAGGCTCATTTGGGTTGGGAGAGGAAGCTCAGCTGAGCTCCAAAGGGAAGTTTATAGAGACTCCGTCCACACTCAGCCACCACCATCAGTCTCACATTTTCACCATTAAACTGGAAAATAACCAATGAAAGCCTGGAGACTGCAGTTTAGCTCCAGTGAAACGGGACATAGCTTGCAACAGTTGGGGAGACTGAACTCCCAGCAAGCTGTGAGAAGCTTCCAGGGCACAGCTGCTCCTTCACTGCCCATTTGCTCCGTGCCTGGAAGGTTGCTGGACTCCTCACAACTGCTAATTGGCAATGATAGCACAGCAAGCAGAACAGGGAGGCTTGTGGAGAGCTCTCCACAAGTGCCAGTAAAGCCACTCTGGGGTAAAGAGCTTGACATCCCAATTCACAGAATTAATTTTGTACATTTTATCTATGGGGAGAAAACAAAGGTTTTCAGACTAAAATTAGTGTTCATATCCTTATTCTTTAGTTTTTGTGGGCTTTTTTTCTTTTAATTTTATTTTAACCTTATTACTTTGCTTTACCTGGGTAAAATCAGGGCTTTTGCTGAAGCATAAAAATTCTTTTTAAATCCTTAAAGGTTGTACGTGGGCAAAATGTTAGCACTTGCCACTTCATGACGTAAATTTGATGTATTGAATGAAAGGAAAAAATCCCTTTCAAATAGAGAAATTTCTATAATCTACCACTTAGGACTTGTGTAGTACATCCTTCAGGCACAGGGTGAGGTGATGATGATTGAAAGTTATTGGAAAATTAGAGAAAAACTCACCTGAACCAGCACAATGAACAAAATAGTCCACCAAAGGAATGCAGTTCTAGTCACAGACTAGTAGGAAGGGTACTGACCCTGATTCATCCAGTCTTAGTCCTTGCTTCCCAACAAGAAAGCCTAGGAATCACTCCTGTTGGCTGGACTCAAACAGTGATCACTTTGTCTTAAAGAGGATAAAACTTTTGGTCTTTTTACCCTGAAAAAAACCTTTGCTGTCTTATTCTGCATTCCCTTTGCTGTGAGGAAAGCCATGCTCAATTCTTCCTTTATCTTCTAGGCTAACATGAATTCAGTTCTTTCTAACCTTAAAAAATACACCCTTTCTGTGCAGATTCTGCCATTATATCCCTTAAAATCCTCCTTCTCCTCTAACATATACTTCATCTTCTACTCTCTTGCCAGTAAAATAGAATCACAGGGTCGTTTAGGTTGGAAAAAACCTTTAAGATCATTGAGTCCCATTGTAAACCTTACATGGCCAAGTCCACACTAAGCTGTGTCCCCAGGTGCCACACCCACACTGTTTGAACACTTCCAGCCCTGAGCCTTCTTTTCTCCAGGCTAAACACCCTCAGCCACTCCTGATCAGCCTTGTGCTCCAGCCCCTTCCCCAGCTCCCTTCCCTCCTCTGGACTCGCTCCAGCCCCTCAATGCCTTTCTTGAAGTGAGGGGCCCAAAGCTGGACAAAGGACTCAAACTGTGGCGTCACCAGTGCTGAGCACAGAGGGACAATCGCTGCTCCTGCTCCTGCTAGTCACTTTATTTGTGATACAGGCCAGGATGCCATTGTTGGCCTTCTTGGCCACCTGGGCACGCTCTGGCTCATGTTCAGGCACTGTTGACCAGCACCCCCATGTCCTTTCTTGCCAGGGAAAGATCAGGTCTGGCAATTTCTAGCAGATGCGATCTAGAGACAGCTGGTTAAAGATTCAACATGCCCACCAGGTCACTAAACCCTGCTGGCCTCACTTGTCATACGAGGTCTGAGGGAGGAACAGGCTGGGGTCACACAGCACTGTCCTCACACCAGCAAATGCCTTGGGTAAGGAAGATCTCCTCTTGCAGAGAGGATTCTCCAACTCATAAACACTCACCTGCCCTGTACTCCCACTCAATTCCTCCGTGCATTTTAAATCCCTTAGGTTAGAGAACTTGAGCATTTGCAGACAGAGGGCCCTGTTGGCAGCTAGTAATCACCATGTGCAGCGCTTCCACTGTCACCAAATTCACTCCTCGACCTGGCACTGACACTGGGGCTCACACTGGAGTGTGTTGGGTTATTTCTGCCTGCTTTCCTGTAGTCTTTGCTGAGATTTCAGCTGGTTTTCCCCTCTGCAGCTGATAGCCCTTGTGCTGGAGCACACTGGGAGCCCTCCCAGCTGCACTGGAGTGGGGGACATTGCTGGATATGAGGAAGGCCAGGCTGGGGTGCAGCCCCTGCCACGGCCACGCCGCAGAGCGCTGTGCCTCCTCCTTGGGGCCCTCCTGCACCAGGAGCAGCTGGTGAGCAGATCTCAGATGAGAGAATCAGCATAACATGTGAGGTTAGAGAACAAGAGAGTGTCTGCTTTGCTGCAACACAAACGCTAAATGCCAGGATGACTTTTTCTGGGGGAGGAGGGAAAAGATACTTAAGGTGGTGCTAGGTGAGGAGGTCTCTAGAGCAGCACGTGTGATTTGACACAGACTTTCTTTGTACCATATTCTTTAGAAAGAGGTGCTTATTTCTGAAAATTAAACGCTGAGCAGTGCTGCACGTGCAAGCCTCTTGCTTCTTGCTAGTGCTAAATCTTCTGAAACTTCATGGAAAAAAACATGGAGATAGAACACCAGCCATCTCACAATAAACTCACCAAGAAGATGAGGTTAAGACACTCATGTGCAAACTCTCCCTCTGTAGAACAAGACATACCTGTGCAGTAAACCCATTTGTCCAGTGCCTGTGTAGGGCTCTAGCATTTGTAGCAAGTGCATTGTAGCCCATGGCATGTTTACCCTCAGAACATCCCCACGAAGTAATGAATGCTCACAGGGGATGTGGTACGAGGCTTAGAGAGTCAAAACAGGGCACCAGATTTGGCCAGCTTCTTGCTTCATGAAAATCATCTCCCCACTTCCCTTGGGCTGGTGGAATTCATCTGACACTTTGATGAGTCCAGGTGATTCTGGTCTCTAAACCGATATGAATGTGTTCTTCTCTCTTGCTGATTGATTTTCTGTCAGTGGGATTAAGAAAATAGCTAATGTGAGGGCAAGAGAGGTGATGGCAACTTGAAGCAAAAAATATGCATGAAGTGGGGCTATTTGAGTTACAAAAAGAATCTTTGTTTAGTAGCGGGTAATGATTTTCTGAAGTGGGGCTTTTCTTAGCAGCACTCCCACTTGTTCAAAAGCAAAAAGGAAGAAACCATGTTGCAAAAACTCCTCCTACAGTGCCTTAACTCAGGTTGCAGCAGGGCACCAGTGGCTTAACAGACTGGGTTTGAGATTGAATTCAGCTCTTGAAGGGTAAGGATGACACCGTACCTTTGGGATCATCCTTCCTCCCTCTCCTAAGCCTTTATTCTATTTTGTTGTTCTGAATTCCATAAAAGGAGACTACAGGAAGAGAGAATTTTCCTGACTTGATTATAGTTCCATTAAATACACATGCTCCCAAACATACTCAGTGCCTTCTACAGTAATGACTCATCAAGCATTACAGTAGAAAATAGTTATGTATTACATGGGGCTGCTGTGGAGAGCAGAAAAGAATGTGATTGTGCAATTAAAGTCTCTGTATTCGAGCACTTGAGATGGAAAGCTAAGCTAAAATTACATATAAAACATTAATTTATCCATTTCCTGGCTATAACTCTTTGACTGCCCAAGCAGATGGTTGCATTAACATGGGTGGGTGGGTTTTTCTCATGTAAAATAGCAAGTCGTACGTTGTTCCTAATAATTTAATTATTACTGTATCCTTAACCACAAATAATTTCATTCATTAACTTCAGTCTTGGCTTTCCCTAGGGTATGATTATTCTGAAGTAGACCATATTTTAATCTGATGAAATGTTCCACACATTAAAATAATACGGATATTTGCAAACCATATAAGTTATAGGTCTGAGTAAATTCAAAGTGACTTATCCAAATTTTCATGTTTGGTTGAGATGTCCGTATTTTGGGAAGGAGGGAGGCTGATTTGAGAGCAGCTGTTTGGAAATAAACACCCTCAGACACTGTGTTTTGTAACTACTAATCAGATATTCCTGCTCCAAGAGAGGCTTCTTTCTTACTAAAAGAAACATGTTGTCTGAAGCAGAATTTTTCTTAGCAGTATTGTCATTTGTTAAAGAGCAGAACAAAAATATTTAAGTGATTTTAAATGAATTTCACATTTACCTAGAGAAAAACTCCAGCCCAACCATGTGCAGGAAAAGGCCACTATAATTCACATTTCTATAAACATGCTGTGATGACAGGATTTTTAATACTGCACCTGAAGTAAAAAGATAGTGTACAAATGTAGTGCACCTGCTGGCTTGGGTGTTTATATGATCAGCTAAGCAGGAGCTCTTAATACTTCCCAGCAGATCTCTGCCAGTGGGTCTGCTATAAATCCCTCCACAGCCAGACAAGTTGGCCTTTATTTTTTTCATATTGCTCTGGGCATCTCACATGACATTCCCAAAAAAGGAATTGTGCTACAAGCCTGCTCTGATTGCTAGTAATGACTTAACTGCAGAGGAATTATAACAGTATGAATAACAGTGGTTTGCACTGTGAATGCCTGAGCTACTCCAAAAATGCCAGAGCAACCAATATAATGTGCTTCTCACTCATAACTTTGAAATGGGAGAGAAAGTCAGGGCACTTTACAACTGCTGCTAATCTGTAAACATGGGTCGTTCATTCAACAGCAGGAAGCAAAAACAAATGGAGAGCAAATAGTGTTATTAGCTGTTATTGGGTGTTATGGAAGCAAAATTATGCAAATGATTAAATCAAAAAATATAGGAAGGGAAATAAAGATCCCTCTTGTTTAAAAAGGACAACTTGAATGGACAAAAAGTTTCTCTGTGCATGCAGGTCCTATTAAATGGCATTAGGTTTCTGACTCCTAGCTCAAAATAAGCCAACACTGTTTGTATATGAATTAACACTGCAAACTCCCTGGGGACAGAATCCTCTTAATTGTTTTGCCTTCCAGCTTGTTTAAACTGGCCTGTAAGTTTGGCCTGTGTTTGTAAGCTGTTTCTAGAGAGGTATCTAATACAAGATACCAACAAAAAGACTGTAGGTTTGAAATATTTATAAAGGCAATAATCAGATTTTAAAAAATGTGACAGGTATCTTCAGCAAGGCCACTGAATTATATGTAGAGCAGGCAGGTGCTTACAAATGGGCACTGCCTCTCGGTGCTTGTTCATGGAAAAAGCTGGAAACTGCTGATGTGTGTGGAGGGGATGTGAGAGGAGGGGAAAGTCAAACCAAAAAGCAATTTGCAAATCAAGCACAGGGAAGTAAGGAAAGCTTAGGTTTAAGCTCAGCAGTTCACAAGCGATTTCAGCCACTCTCCAGGCATGATTTAAGCAAATTCTTTGGAAGGGTTTCACCTGCAATTGCTACTGTGCTGGTAATGAGTAAAGCAGTTTCCCTAGCTGTGGCTGGCGCTGCCTGGCAGCACTGGAGGAATGAGAGCCAGAAAGGGCTGAGGGGAGAGAGGGGGGATGTTGGAAAGGTTTGTGGCAGTCTAGGGTGGTTTAGAGTCCGTTGTAGCAGCACTCTGGTGGGATCTTAGCCAAAACCAGCCCCCTGAAGGATGGACTTGACCTTTCTGGCAGGGGATGCTGTGTGGGAAGCCGCAGGCTGCTGTGGGTGCTTCCCTGCAGCACAGTGCAGGGATACATCACCTGCCCGAGTGAGCTGGTGGCTTGGGTGGGCAGCTCCGGCCTGGAAGGAGCCAGTGTGTCTCTGCAGGGCTGATGCAGCCATCCCCAGGAAAGCTTCAGGGCTGATGTCGGGGCACCCCGCATAGCCCTGCTGGTGCCTATCCTGCCACCCCGGAGCGGGCAGACCCTTGCCACAGGCAGCTTTGCTATTTGGAGCTACGGTGAGAAACCAAAGGAATTCCTCCTTCCATGCTATAAAAACCTGCATTCCTTTGGGCGAAGCAGGCTGGATTTCTCCTTGTCTGAATCCTCTGACTTAGCTGTACAATTTGCCAAGAAGTCTGCCTCCCTGGAAAAGAGCAGTTACCACTGATTGTTTTGCCTGAGAATCACTCTTACGAGTTGTCAACCAAAGCTGCCTTCTGGCAGCTGCCCAGGTTGCCATAGTTCTAGACAAAATTAAAATTTTGTTCAGTGAGGCATCTGTATCTAAGTGAGAATTGATGGAAATATCAGTCAGCAAACCTTGTGATGTTCTGCCTAGGAGTAGCTGTGCCTCAGTACTTTACACTATTGAGAGAATGGTGCTTGCACAGAGGATGAAACTGTGAGAGCTGGCCATGGATTCATAACTCCATATAAGGAAAAATTCCATTTTTTGGATTTCATTTTCCTCAAGATGAAGCGTGCCTTGGGTTAGAATCACTGTTTTCTCATGTACTTGCCTACCTGAGCAGAAACACAAGGGAAGAAAGATCAATGCTTCATAGCTTATGCATTAGCCTTCAAAAACTTATTTCTTTGGAGATTTTATCAAAGCCCCTAAAATAGAATCTTTACTGTTATGAGCAAAAATTAGAAACAAAATAAAATCTGGAGCAGTGTCTTCTCTGGGGTGACACTCTGCTCCACCACTTAAAAAATTGTCAACTAATTGCTGAGAATTTTTAGAGAGGTTCACCATGGTATGGTAGGATATTTAGTAATTTGATAATTTTTCCTTTAAGAAAAGAAAATGACTAAAAAAAAATGCCTGAAATGATGGAAATATAATCAGCATTAAAAAGTAATTTTGTAAGGAGAAGACAAAGTTGAACTTAGATTAAAAAATCATTGTTTTAATCACAGAGGAAGATCAGCTGATATGCCTCTTTTTCCCTGTGGTGATTTTGTTTCTAATGGCTGACATGCAAACCATTTTGCCAACAAAAAAATATGGTGATTTACTTTGTGTAGTTTGACTCATTATCAGAAAAGAGAAGGATGGGCTGACCTCGCCTCCAACTCCTGTCCAGGATTCTCCTACAGCATATCCACGGCCACATTTCTGAGTTTTTTGCAAGGCAGACTGCGTGGTTTTAGTCACCTTCTTAACATTCTGGACTAAGGGATCCTATGCCCTTGTGATAAAGTCACAAACACAGGTTATTTTGTGGGAGTGTTGGGAAAGGGGATGAGAGCTCCTGGTGAATACAACCAGTATCTAGGCCTGTGTGTGGAGAACATAAAGAAAACATGAGGTGCGAGGGTGTGAGTGTTGTTTGTACATTTGCTTTATTGAAAAAACAAAAAAAGAGAGACTGGATACATATTATCTTTGGTACTTATTATTATTTTGATGGTTTTTTGATTCTTACATCTTAGTTATGTTTCCTCCCAAATGGGAAATGATAATCCGTCTACCTCGTGCCTCACAAATCTATTTTGCCACAGCTTCAGCCCTCAGCTGGACTTTGTCTTCTGCTGGAGGTTATTGTTTGAATAATGTGGTGTATCTCAGAGTTTTTTGACTAGAGGTGAGATTGTACAGTGAATAAGACACTCTGTGCAGCTGGGTGCTTGCATGAATAGGTAAACCTACTAACATACTGTTCCTAGGGCTCAAGACAGCACCACTGTGACTTTGCAGGCTATGAACATAAAGTGATAGAAACATTATTGATCATATCCAGTTACTTTAAAAAACCAAAATTGAAAAGAAAAATGGTGCTCTCCAGTCTATTTCTTTTTGTGTATCACTCTCGCTAATCTGATAAGCATTTCTATCTCTCTCTCTGGAATTTTACTGACTATTTTCTTTTAACAATAGCAATTGTGTGGAGTGCAGTCACAGATAATTTGCATTTGGGTTTTTTGATGTGCATTCTTCAGAGTCCCAGGGCACTAGTGGGATGCAAAGTCTTGTTAGACTATTGGCTTTATTATCCAGCTCATGATTCACAGGAAAATGTTGTAATGACCTCTTACACCAGCAACTAATTCTTTTAAAAGATGAAAGTTATTTCTTCTCCTGGCACAGATATCAGAATCTGCCTTCAAAGAATGGTATGGCATTAAAAGTACAAGCTGCCCAACACTTCTAAAGGAGTAAAAACAGCAAGAGCATTTTTTTTTCAAGTGTATACACAAGCCAGCTGTACTTTTTTTTTTTATCCTGTGCTTCAGAGGCAGAACTGTTTCCTCCTGCTACTCAGACACAGCACATGTTAGCAATAAGTGAATCATATTTAAGATGGAGAAGAGAAGAAAACAACTCTGAACAGAAGATTGACCCAACTCCCAAATCAAAATTAACCTATAAAACTTGGATTCGTTCAGAGAACCTTTCACAACTGTGGTGGATGTTCTTAGTACAAAAGTGCACAGGTCCTTATTCCAATCTGGAGTGTGCACCCTAAAGGAGCACCTAGACAAAGAGATCCATTTTTTCTTCTGCCATGGGCATTCATGTTGTTTATCTCTTTTATGAGCTGTACTGCTGTGATTTCTTGTCCGAAGTGCTTTTGAGAAATACCTGCTCCAGAATATCACTTTCCTTGTATTTTGACCTTTTTCAAGTTTGTTGTCATAATTAATTGATGGTCTCCTAAAGCTTATTGGGTGATGCTGTTCTTCAGCTTAAATGAGTGTCCTACTTCCCTGGTGGTTCTACTTCATCAGGATAGGCAGCAACCATTTCATTTTAGTAGGCCTAGTGAATCACTCTGTCCTACAGATTTTCTGATTGTAGAGCTGGTGGTCCAAGAGGTTTACAGCCATGTTTTGTTTTGAGTAAACTTAGTCATGGTTCAGGTGTTTTATATCTGTGATAAAGAGCTTAACAGTGTTTTGTACTTTCCTGTTTCTGTGGGAAACGTAGTCTGATATGTCATATTTGTCCTTTCACAGTGATACCATTGTCTAGGGANTGATATGTCATATTTGTCCTTTCAAAGTGATATATCAGTGGTCGATTCACCATTGTCTAGGGCTTCCTCCTTCTTGGTCTATTTTGATTCATGAGCATGAATTTGTAGGGAATATTCTTATCAAAGGCTAAGTGAATGATCTTTGATTTAATTTTCTGTTTCATTTCACTTACATCAGTCCTCGAGTGTTCCAGACCTTTTTGCATTTGACAATGCATTTTATACATTTTGTACATGTTAGACCAGATCCGAAGGGCTGAGCATATTTTGGCTTAAAACAGCTCCTTTTCTGGTCAAACTGATATCTTAATAAAATAGAAGTTGCTTATCAAAGATAACTTCAGTGAGCACATGCTGCATTTTCTCCCTTTTTCCTGTTTATGCCTGTTTCTGATTATCTCCTCCAAGACTTTTTCATAGCTCTTGAATATTACTGTCCTTTTTATGGACAGGTATTATTGGTCTTTGTTTTTCTTCAACTGCCTTAGTTTGACATCTTTTAAAGCAAAAAACACCACCTCTCAAACCCTTTCTACAGGATCTGGGACTTCAAACATAAAATCTGTCAGCATTTTAGGAAAAAAGGATCCAGCTCTTCTGATGGGAATGTGTTGCATGTCAGTCTTTGGCAATGTGCTTCTCTATTACATGGAATGACTCCTCATCTTGTTAGCTACTCATCCTGTGTTCTACATTCAAGATTAATTCATTGAAAATGGAAGCAGAATGTTAATCTTGCCTTAGAATATGAGTGGGTTAATTTTTGTCTTAAATTTGCCTCTCTACTACATGATAAACTAACTTATCTTCTTTTATATTTTTTCCCCAGTGTATGGCTACTGAACCATTGGGTTGTTTTCTATTAATTTGTTTCATAAGTTCTGACTCCACTTCTAGAAATTCTTGTGTTGTTCCCTCACTTAGAGGTCTCCCTAGTGACTAGTGTCTTTGCTGGTCTTGGTAGCTGTATCCTTATTTCTGGTATCCTAATCCTTTTTACATTTAGGTGGTAATTATGTTTGGTTCTGTATTATGTTCACACAGGCGTGGGGCAACATCACTGATGCCCTTCCTCAGGATGCACTTGGTTAAGTTCTCATTTACCTGTTTGAGTTTTCGGTCCAGGTGAATTCCCTGACTTTTTAGATTTGCCTTTTTGAAATCTTAAGCTCTATTTGATGATCTATTATGTTATAACCTTGTGGTTGCCCTACTCAGGGCCATTTATATAATCAGTTTTTTTCTAAGGTACATGCTATGCTACCTTTCAAAAATGTTTCTAAATCTGCAGTACCTTAACCAAAAACAATGTTTTCCTAGTGAATGCCCAAGGATGACTTTCTATTACACTCAAGTGCTTCTGAGCATTTTATTACTTACATTTGCTCTCCATTCTGCATAGAGGAAACTAACACCTTTTAAAAACAGAATTTTAGGTATTGTCTCCGAAATTATGAGGGAAGTTTGTAACAGACCCTTACCTGTATTATCTTAGATGTCTAACACATATCTAGCATAAGGGATCCACACTTTTCTGGTTCCTTGATTGCCTCAATGTGGCAAAATAACATTGCTAAAACCATTCTGTATCTGAAGACTTAATAAACTTAATACACTTCTCATAAGAGGAGAAGTAAGGAAAAGTATTGCTCTTTCTTCATAAATCATTTTTTCTATGTCTGCAATAATTGTCAAACCTCTTCTTTCATATATCTCCATTATTTTTTAAGCAAGGTGCTGAAAACAATGAAAACTGATAAAGCACTGGCTTTATCAGTTCAGAATAAAGTGGAAGAATTACTGTATGAGACCATTAGACTTTCTGTTTCTACATCCCAGGGTTTGTTTGTTTTCTTTGGGGAGCTGTCTTGTTTTGTTTTATTAAGTAATCTGCTCTAATCTCAGGTCATCTTCAGCAAAATTGTTTCCTGACCTGTTTCCCATCCTGTTTTGTGCACTTGCTTCTCCTTGCCCAAACACAACGTCATGTGCTTGTCATTTCGAGGAGTTTTGAGGTTTTGCACTGTGTTTTGAAGCTTACCCCCTCTGCCACCCAACTACTTCTTAGTGCCGCCTGTATCTTCCTGCATTCAAAGTCCTTGCTGTGGTGGTCAGGCTCCAAACCAAGGACACCATCCCACCTTATTCAGGTCTCTATAGGCAACTACTAACAGCACCAAATGCCAACCAGCTCCCTGCACAACCTCCCCTTTTCCCTTCCATTTAGAAAACTAATCACTGATAACTCTTTTAAGCAATTTGGTTGGTTTTAGGTTTTTGTTTTTTAAATACGCCATCTTGGACCTGCGACTCAGTTGTCATTCCTAATAAGAAGGTGACTCAGGACACCATCGTGTCTTCCCAACATCCAGACACAAAGTTCCCTTCCCTGAGAGGGCAATTAGCTGGGGTTGATATGGTTTGTTCCGTACCCATCCAAGGAGCAGCTGCAGAGAGGTCTCTCATGGGCACAAGAGCTAGGGGAACTTCAGATGTGGCCATCACTCCTCTGCTGAACACAGATTAATTTATAGCCTCTCTGCTCTGGTGGAGTACTAAAATTGCATGCTTTTAAAGTTAATGGCAAAGCTAAGCAGTTTACCCTTTAGTGTATTCAGTTCTGATGCGAGTGGAGAAAATACTGCAAAGACAACACATTTATTCTATTTTTGAAAAAAATTAATACTTCATGACCTCCCTTCACTTTGGAACTGAATTTAGCTTACTAGTATCAGCAGGAGACCAAAGCAGTATAGTATGAGGCTGAGCTCTTGTCTTCCTAAGGATCATCAGTAAAGTCATGAAAGGGAAAAACCCAAGATCTCTAATTTTACAGAAGTGATGGCTTTGCCATTGGCTGGGATCAAAGGCCTGCGCTGTGAGCATTCAGTAAATGCAAACACATCTTTGTGCACTGCTGGTCTGGCACTTCCAGTGCTCAGAGCAGTACTCCTCAGACAGAGTAGTGGTAATGAGAGAATTAAATCCGTGTGATTAGAAGCAAAGCACCAATGATGTAATAAAATGCTGGGGAGCATCTGATGATCTGAAGATGGGGCTGGGCTAGGGAAAGAAATGACATCTTCTGCTGCGGATGTCAGGCTTGCCGCCATCTCTGGCTTCCCTACCTCTGCTTTTTCCTCTCTCACAAGTTCCCAGCACTGAGTTTTCTCTCCGGCTGTGAAGCATCCCCAGAGTTGAGGAATGGGGAATACACCGGGATGCTCTGCTTTGGTTAAAGTTGTGTCTCCTGCCCTTGTGACCCCATCAGACCCAGTGCTTCTGTCCGTGGATGCACATATGATGACCCTGACCCAGCAGGACTTCATTCTTGTGTCCCAGCTTGGATTGTTAACGTTGGAGGAGATAAAAATCTGATTTCAGGGCCCTTGTTCCCACTGCTGCCTTGATGTTTCCGAGCTGCATCTTGCCTACCAGCTTTCTGTTGTTTTATGGGGAAAACTGACCCTGCAGTGACTTTCATCGGTGAGGTCTCCAACGCTGTGTGCCACCTCATGTCTGTTCTGTAATGACAGAGGTGACAACACTTCTTTTAACAGGCTGCTGGAGAGCTCAGCAAGTTCAGTAAACTACACTAGAGGGACAACCCAGAGCAGCCAGAAAAGTTCTGATAACTTCCCTACGAAACTGCATGTTCCTGGAGAAAATTACTTTATTTTGTTTAGATCTTTTATTCCCAAGCTGAAAATGTGAGGGGAGTGTTTGAGAAAATGTTGTGCAGAATAATTCTCCATCATTTAACTTGGGTGAAAGTTTCTAATTGCTAAGATGCCATCATCTAACAAATTTTCTCTTACGAGGGCATGCAGGAATCTGCAGTAGAGCTCTTTCACAGGCTTCCTGTGGCATGGTTTGATCTGCTATCGTAGGAACTTGATATTTCCTAAGGCTTTGGGCTTCCTAAAATGCTCACTGCACATTGGGGTCAGCGTTTCTGTGCTGCATATAACAAAAGAGAACTTGTTTGCTTCATGCTTCTTCTTCTGCTGCAACTTGCATACCACAGTAGTTGTGCTTCTAGAAACAAAAAATCATCACTTAAACATCTGAATAAATAATAATATTAAGCATTCTTATGCCAGGCTGTCCATTTGCATGGGTTACCAGCTTATAAAAGACGTTTTTCTGCGTACTTTTTTCTCAAGGCTGGTATTTTGCCTGAATTTGAATAATTTCTCTAAGTTTACTTTTTGTTCTACTGAAGCAAAACAAAGAGAATACCATTTAAAAATTGCTACAAAGTCAGAAAACTTTGATTAATTTTAATTAATGGCTGGTGTCTAACCAATATATAATTCCCAAGAGGCTGATCCTTTTTCCCGTGCACAGTGGTTGTGAAAGAAAAGGAAAATGTACTGAGTGACAAATAGAGTTTAAAATAATTAAAAGAGGATGAACAAAGCACAGATTCTAGGAAGTATGGGCAGAGGCTGATTTTTGCATTACTCATTCTTTTTATTTTTAACTCAAATTAGGGAATGACTTTTTCTGTACCAAATCTAGTATTGTGGCCTGGGCTCCCTTGTTGCTGCAATATGGCTAAATATAAAAGTACTAATGAGGTTTCTCAATAAAAATACTTGGTATTCCAATGTTCCAGCTACAAAGTGTGAACATCGGTGATGGATGGTTTTCAGTTGGGTCATCGATTTTTCTTTTTGTTCTCTTTTTCTTTTCTATTTTTGCAACTGGATTCCTTTAAATTTTTGCCTTTTGGGTGAGTTGAGTATTGCAAAAGTTCTTTCTGTAGAATGGAGCAGAAATGAAAATGGAATAAAAATGAAACCGTACTCTAGGTGTTAATTACAGTGCTGGAATGCTGCTGCAAATTGGACTTCCTTTAAAATGTAGTGTGTTTACAACTGGACTAATTACATGCTCACAGATATCAGATTCAAGGAAGAAATATTCAGCGGGAGGCTCTTCTGTTTTTCAGTAAGCAGACTTCATCACCTTTCCTTACGGTGACTCTTAGCTCGTAGTGGTTCTGTGAGCTAGGGCTCGAAGGGACCATTGGAAACGTTGGTTAACTTCTCCTGCCACCTCCTGGGCAAGGCTCTGAACAGCTTTTCCCGACCTACAGCCAGAAAACCTGAGGCAGCACAGCCCTCACAAGAACAATCCATCGGCTTGTGAAATTATCTTAGCCTCCCTGCTAGCACCTCTGCAGCATAAACTAATAAGTAGCATGTCATAAATTACGTTTCTTCCCCAGGAAGCTTCTCTCAATCCTCTGAGCTGAATACCAAAAAGTTAAACAAAAGGTTTTAACTCCTATGAAAACAAAATCCCTCAGCAGAAAGCTTTCAAGTCCTAGCTAGCAAATTTTCTAGCTGAGATAGTGCTGTCTTCCACTGATACCAGGGTAAGGGAAGAGTCACACGAAGACCTGGAATAGCCTTTGTCATAAATATATTAAATGTGGGGATGCTTAGACTTTGAAACGCATCGCCACCCTGAGGGGCTGTAAATTCTTCTGCTGATGTTTGCAACTGGCATAATCAGAGATGCTCTGTCTCCTCAAGTCACGGCAGTAAATAAATAAGCACTATGCCCTGTGCCTTCTGAATACATGGATCTTGTATTGAATCTCCTCGACTGAGTTCATCTCCCTCAATTACTATTCATATTTTATTTTAAAATTTAAAATTCCTTAGCATGACGGTTTACGTTGTTTAAACTCCTTGATGTGTGTCTCCAGTGCTGTTATATTCTGGAAAAACAGTGTATTGGTTCATACCTGCAAAAAGGTTTCCCTATTTGTCAACAGGTTGCTATGTAATCTAAAAATCATACTTTCTAGTGCTTAACTTCCACTAACTAGTGAAATGTAAACAGTGGCTTCCTTATCTTCTAGAATATTCCTCTGGTTTTGGATATTTTTAATTTGCATGGATAGAATGTTGCCTTTTGTGATAGACTTGAGCGACAGAAGCTTTGAGAGTGAAACCTCAAATGAACCAATATAATCGTATTTTATCTCCCTTCTAGCTCAGGCCATAACACCTTGTAATTCCTTCATCAAACTTGTAATTTATATTTGAACTGTACTCTGTCTCAGAGAAGAGTAGTCAGACATGAGTGTGTAGCTTTCCTTTGTCCTGTGTCCCAGTGATTGATGAGCTTTGCTTCAGGATTACTGATAGAGCAGTTAATTCACTTTTAGGCCAATGTATCTACTGCTGATGTGGAAATGCAGTGGTGGAAACTGAATTACACAGAAATGGTAGATTTACCTCTTAAAATTCCTGCTCTCAGAGCAATTAGGTACCGTGTCAACTCAGAATAAACTTGGTAAATAGTTCAATGGTAAAGAAAAGCTAGAAGTTATCTTTATGTGATATTGCCAAGGTGAAAAGTTATAACTCCCTCTCAAAGTCTTTTAAAGAGCTGGAACAAAACTCTATTTGATTCTGAACTATTCTAAAATTTTAGTTTCTCTTTCAGTAAGCAAAGGAGAGAAGTAAGCTGTTTTCCCTCCGTTCCTCCTTAGGGATGTGACTTCACATTTTTCCAGTGTCTGTAGCACGTAACAGTTTTACAGGTGGAACAACAGTCACCTGTATAATCAGCCAACTGGGAGATACTTTGCAGCTTCAAAAATACTACTTTAGGTAACATTCCACTTCTTACTCCTCAATGGGTCAGTTAACAAGCTTTGGTGTCATGGACCCTCTTAAAAGGGAGTTTGGCCCATGATTTTATAGCTCACATAATGAAAATACACTTGGTGAAACACATGCGAGGAGATGTGCTGAGCAGAAACTACCCTCTTTATAAAGCACTCCTGAAAGAAAAACAATTTGGAAACACAAAAAGGAAGTATCGAGTCTGTTTTCCTCGTCGGGAGACAGAGATGGGCAGTGTGGCAGACAAAAGGCATAGGAAAAATACTGGCAGTCTCAAAATCAGAAAGGAGTCTGACAGAGCTGAAATCAGATCTTGATTTCTGGCCTGATGCTTCGGCATCAGAACCTTGGCACTTGTCATGGGAAACTTCAAGTAGAGTTTTGTAGCCTTTTATACCTTACCACAACCTTATTTAATAAACTTTTCTCCTGCCTAAAGTTTGCATTTGTGTGAACCAAGCCTTGGCACAGACGAGAGGAAAGTTTGTTTTCTGGCTTTTAGCTGGCAAGAACACTGCTGAGAGACCTTCAATTCTGCAATGGAAAATTTAAATTGTAAATGAAATGTCTAACTCTCTCTTTGCGAATACACTGAGGTTAAGGGTTGTTGTAATACCAGTGTAAGGCTACCAAATCAACCTGAGGACTTCACAGTACCTTGGAAGAAGTCACATTTTGGGATTACAGGGCCAGAATGGAACCTGAGGGACTGAGAGATGCCTTGAATTGTTTGCTGTTCTTTTAAAATATATTTTATTTTATTTCTGTAAGAAACTGGTATTAAATTGTGCAGAAGAGTTCTTTTTGATTTATGTTCTGTTTATGTTGCATCTTTTGTAGCAGTAATACAGAAATTATTAGAAAAAATATTTGAAAAATGCTAGATTACTGCACATTTTTGTGAGATCAAAACTTGGGGCAAGAAGGAAATAGACTGGAGAATTCTTGGGAGATCATTAAAATTTTTATCAAGTGAAAGTTGCTTTTATCTTTGTAAAGATAACTTTTTTTTGCTGGTTCTCCACTAATTTACAGAGAACTGATGGGAAAATGGTACAAATCACCACCATTCTTGGCTCTCCCTCTGAGTCTGCAGTCTGGGTATCTGCACAATTCATATTTAACTGTGCCACATTTGAGGAATACGGATTCAAAATTTCGGTCTCCACTGAGGCTGGCATCCTTGCTCGCTTCCACCTTGTAGAATTTGAATTTTCTCACCTCAGATGAAATGCATTGCTTTGGAGGTTTACATCCCCAAAGCCTACAGGTGCTGTGCTCAAGTGTTGTGAGAGACCATGTGCACTCTTTTAGCACGTGGCACAGTGCCATGGTGTCTCTGGCACTATTCTGCCACCACATAAAATTTGTCAGAGTCAGTGGAGAAGGGAATTGGGAAAATGTTACATGTAGTCAGGCAGGTTTAGAAGACTTGTCTCCCAGCAAGAGCCACTTGAAATTAATGTTGTGAGAAGTGAGATTTACAGCTCCTCCTTTACGTTGAAAGCACAGAAACCAAGGTGTACTTCATAAAAACACTCTGCGATATGAATGTATAACAGCACTTGATGTTAAAATCAGACAGAATTACAGGTTAGGGCTTACCTGGTGAATATTTAGTTGCTATGTAAAGTTTCTTAAAGCAATTAAAAAAAGAAATCACTGCAGATTTCCTGTTATATATATGACTTTTACTGTCTACATCTGCTTGCTTCTTGTTTTGCAAATATGTTTGTAATGTACTGTGCATGTCACTGGGAAGAAAATACATGGAAATCTTTCCATAGTTCAGTAGCCAGTACATTGGCACATTTCGTGTGCCAATACAATAAGATGTATTATTTACCAAATGTATAGGTTGGTTTAGAGGAATTTCCAAGGAGTTTGGGTATGGATAACTGCTGTCAGTCAGTTAAAGGTGTTGGTTTTTTATGCTTTTTGCTAATACAATTAAACCAGTGCAACGTGTGAGGGAGTATTTAATTATTCCAGTCTAGAAATGCCTTATATCATTGTTCTTAACATACTGACTGTGTTTTACTGCTTCTTTTCTGGAAGTCAGTGGGACCAGGTGTTGCCAAATCTGATTTATCTGGGCAGCACCAAGCAGTCAGGTCCCTGCTGCAGCTCCAGGACTGGCTTTGTCACAACCTAGGAATGTGAGACAAGGCTCCACTTTTTCTCCCCTCTCACTAAATCCATGTCCCTGTCCAGCAATGCCAAATCTATGAAGCCAGCTGTACTCATACCCTATATATATATATATATATACACATACCCTATAAATATATATATATACACACACACTTTTATAGGGTATATATAGAACAGCCAACCTGATTTTTGTTTATCCATTACAATTTTACTAAAATGTCTCTTTTTCCTAGTCTGCTAGCTGCAAATTCAAAGTGTGATATACCTCCAGCTCCCTTTTTCTGCCCTTTTCATTAAGGGCAAAAGGAGTTTCTCTGATTGTTCCTAACAATAGGATCTATAATACAAATTCTCAGGTTGTTGAGCAGATGGCCTCCAGCTTCATTTACTCTTTCATCCCCACCTGAGCCTGACATTACAAATATCCTGCCTTTTCAGTGCAGCTGAATGAAAAATAATCTCGGTGTATTACGGATAGAGCGAAGAAATAAAACTTGGAGGAGCAGGAGAGGGAGGGAAGGATAGATAAATACAGAGAAGCAGGAAAAGGGAGAGAATAGACAGAGAGCAAGAGCCACTTATGTCCAGCTCCTGTATTTCTTCCAGATAATCAGCTAAAGCAGCGCAGAACTGGAGGGGCAGCAACTCTGTGCCCCCCACAGAAGTTGCAGCTGAAATAGCCAAATTTTTTTGTCCAGATCCTGTGCTTCATTTTTTGGCTTTGGGGCAATTCAGCTGCTGCTTTCTCTTCCATCACTGACTCCAGCACGGGCTGTGAAGCCTTCCCCTTCTCTGTGTGTTCCTAGATGATGGCTCTGCCTCTCCTTTTTGAGTGTTTCACCTGCACTGCAGTCGTTATCCTTGCTGTGGCCACATTCTTTGGCAGCAGGTGGACTTAATGCCTACACTTCTGGAATGCCCCTGAAGTACGTGCCTCTTCTTCTGGGGCATTGCTTGTATAGTGACCAGCAGAAGGAGAGGTCTTTTAATTAAAAGGAGACTGCTTTTAATTATGATTGTCTAACAATTTTAATTATTAGATTATCCTTTCAGTTATGGGCTTGGCTAGGGATCCCCCTTTCGAATGGGTTTTAGCACAGAAGCCTTGATTGCCAACCAAAAGGACCTTGGAAGTGTCCCTCCTGTTCAGTGAACCTCTAAGTCAGCACATGCAGCATGCAGCTACTTTTTATTCACATTCATGCCTCATGGAATCAAAGAGGGAGAGACAGATTTTCTAATTAAAAGAGGGACTGCATAGTTGTATGTTGCCAGAATGTTACATAAATGTGTTCTGGATGCAGTTAGTCTCCTACATCAGCAGAATTTGATAAATCCCAGATTTCATTAGCTAACTTGACTGAGGATGGATTATTACACATTTCCTGTAAGCAGCTTAATTTTTATTGTTATATGACATTCCTTGCTTAGCATAAAAAATGAAAAACTGAATGGCATTAAAAAAAGCTGAGAACCCTCATGAATAGCTGTGGGGGAGAATTTTAAATCCTAACATGACAAAGATACCATATATATGAAATCATGTATAAATTTTTGTGATTTCTTTTCCATAAAACAAGCTTTCTTCTAACCAATAGCTTCGAGAGCCACTATACTTCATTAAGGGAGAAAACGCCTAAATGCACAGTGATTGGAGAGACAGAAAATATGTGATTTCTCTATTAATATAATGAGCCATTTACAAAAAACAAAGTATCAACAGCTTGCTGTTCTGCAGCAAAAGGAGGCATAACATAACCTTTGTGGTATTGATTTGCTGGTCTGGATTAGCCTAGAAGGGAAGATAATTCCTGTTAAAGTGTTAAAAGGAGCTGTCCTTGTCCTCAGATGTTCATCTAAGATTATAGATGTCCCAGAAGTTTTCTAACTTGTAGCTGAACATTAAAGAAATAATTTGCTTTGTGTAAAGTGTAATTACAAGCTAAAAAAAAAATAAAATCTGTAAATAATTTTGTCTGTTGAAATAGTTTTAGATGTGACCAAGTAAATCAGAGTGAGAAATGGCTATTTTGGCTTTTACTTTTCTGCTTGTGGGCTGCAAATGGCCAGGTCACAGCTTAATTTAATCTTGTTAGCAGCATCTGATGGAGACCATGAACGATTTTAACTGCCCTATTGTCTAAAGACAATACAGGAGAAGTGTCACTCTGTGCATTATTGTAGATACCCCCTACTTGTTGCTCTCAGAAACTGCAGGCTGAGCAGAGAGATCTTTGATCTGGCCTGCTATAATTGTTCTTGTGCTCTTCTATGGCTGTGAACACGGTGTATTTTACAGTGTTTAGATAAATGTGCCAGCATTTCTGATTCCAGTACTCATGGGTAAGATTTTACTGCTTTGTCTGCAGGAAGTCTTCTGTAAGGGACACAGAAAGCTGCATTTTGTGAATTTTAGTAGTAAAATTAAATAGAGATTCGTCTTGCTTTAGTTTTCCTTTTTTCAGTAAGAAAGGAAGAGGAAGAATTACAATTCTCAAGGAAGCTTAAATTGTGGGATACCTTTCCACTTTCTATTTCTAAGTATTCTGGCCAAAAAACCCCAACCCAAACC
Source organism: Callaeas wilsoni (assembly GCA_013398955.1). Lineage (NCBI taxonomy): Eukaryota > Metazoa > Chordata > Aves > Passeriformes > Callaeidae > Callaeas > Callaeas wilsoni. Next base: position 392,190 of record VWPU01016414.1, on the reverse strand, counting down.
TGTTTGGATGGATGTGACAGTTTAAGCTTGTCTCAGAATTATAATCCTCATGCCAAGTGAGCTGGATCCATGGATTTTCCCACTCTAAGAAAATCCATTTACAGATGAGATAAATTTTCTCACTCTTCTTTGCAGGGAGTGTCTGTGAAACTATTAAATAAGGTGTCCAATAGCAACTTGTCACCAGGGAGAAAAGATGAATAAGAAATATGTTTGTCTTTAAAATAGTTCAGTTCTTAGAAGAGCAGAATATAGAGATTCCACCTTTTAATGAGCAATCCCTTATACCCATGTTGAATTTACTGGTGTTAGTAAAGCTCTGTTTGGCATAAAAAAAAATTCATTTGCACACATGTCTTTCCAAGGAATCTGTTTTAGAGCTGATTATTTCATTAGAAAAGGGAGATGGAAGGAAAAAGAGTTATTGGTGGCTTATGGACCAGACCTGCTGTTCAGACAGCATTAAATTCACAAAATCTAATTTGAACAGATGTTGTCTGGCTAGGAGTGTGAAGAAATGCTGTCAATTACTCCTTTTTCCATGATTCTCTTAGTTCCATTACTGGGGCATGCGGACTAAGCCACTCTGCTGTCTGTAACCTTACAGATGAACGTGTAATGAAATTCCTAGACTGAAATTCCCAGCTGAAGAAGGTTCAGACACCAGGTAGGAGTGTCCTTGGAGGCCATCTATTGCAAGCAGTATGTCAGGAATAATGATCCCAATCTGGAGTCCTCTGCTGGCATACACAGCCTCTTATTGACTCAAAATCACACTGAATTAAAGGCTGTCAATGTGGTAGAGATAAACAACAAGAACAACCAAATTCTAGTCTGACTTTATAAAAATACCTCTTCTTTCTGGTTGTTCTGTGCAAATGGAAGGAAGGCAGTGTGTTTCTACTGCACTCACCTTGGTCTGTGACTTGAGTATCTGAGAATATAATTTAGGCATTTGTTTTCAATATTTTAGCTGTCTGAGTTCAATCCTAGTTTTGGTTCTGTCACTGTTCTGTCACTGTGATGTTGGCCCAAATCCACCAGTGAGTCTGAGAGCAGTTCTGCTGAGCATAGCTACACTTAAATTTTAGGGAGCTAAAATTCCAGGAGTGGAATTTGAAAACTTCATGCAGGTGCTCGAACTGCCTGCACAGTGCATGAGGGGAGTCCATGCCCCAGAGGAAAACTGGGGCACAGCTCCAGACAGCAGGAGCAGGTCATGCAGGAAAGTCCAACCGTGCATTTTGTGACTGTGGGAAGCATGGCCCAGGTGTAGTCTCTGCTCATGAATTTATTTTCATTGGAGTCCCAGCCTGTGTTACCTCTACAGCACCTTGGGAAGATGGTCTGTGGGTGCCAGTGCTGGGGAACCCTGGGTTTTGTTCCTAAAACCAAGGAGGTCAATATCTCCTGCTGTGGGCTGCATCACAAGTCTCCTCCAGGCAGTGAGCAGAGCCTCTCCTCAGGGAAATGTCTTTACCACTTGGCTACCACCTAATTCTCCTGGCTACCTACTCAGGCAATATTTCAGCTCCTCAAAGCACCAGCACTTCAGGAGAGGAAAGCCCTTCTCTAGGGAGGCAGCTGTGAACACGTCTGGGGCTGGGGACCACACGCAGCTCAGGATTGCAAGAGGTGCGGCCTCTCCCCCTTCTGAAGGTTTGTTTTAACAGGGAAAACCCTGTAGCTGCTGTGCAGTTGTGTTTTAGGGTCTCTCAGCAAATCGTAGTCCTAAGGGAGTGGGTTTGTAGAGCAAAATTGGTGCAGAGGAGGCAGCAGTCACACGGGTGGAGGGGTTTCCCTCTGGACTGGCACCAGTCTTGGGCTCTGTGCAGAGAGCCCATTAGCACTGGAGAGCACCAGATGCACCCCTGGTCCTCATCCTTTGGGACAGATTCACCTGAAGGCCACTCTGTGTGTGTGTGGGTGTGTGTGTGTGTGTGTGTACGTGCTGTGACATTCCTGGTCTGGGGTGAAACACCAATGCTGACACAGCCAGCAGCAAAGAGTGCTCACGAGGGAGTATTCTCTAGGCAGGACAGAGAATAGCTGCACTGCTCCACAGAGCATGAAGATGCTGGTAGTATCCTACTCCTTGAGCATTTGAACTGCACATTTGGATTTCACACTGGAATTGCCTGGTAAAAGTGGCATCTTCAGTGCTTCTCTGGGATGTAGTCCTTACTCCAGTCACGCTTTGGTTCACTTGTCCACAAAGTGTACATACAGTGCTATTCTCTTGTTCTTATCTCCAGGATCCCAGGGGCAATCTAGGCAGGATATTGAGATTACATAGAAAAACAATTTTTATTTTTCTCCATCTTCCCACTTAGAAGAATAGTAGGATTAGAGTCGTTACACTTTTCTAAATGTTCAGTACAGGAGATGAGCCTCCCTTCCAGCAAGAAAATATGAACTGCTGGTGTAACCAAACAGTTCCAACTGTGCAGTTTCTGCTGTGGCAGATTGCCAGTAAGTGATGACAGGGGGTTGGCATGGTACTCCTGGCTCTGGCCTTTTCCCAGACCTGAATGCATGCTGGGAATCCTGGGTTTTTTTGCTGCAAACTCAACCATTAGAAAGGCATACCCCACTTCACTCCAGCAGCTCAAAAAAGGATGAGAAAACATTGCCAACATTTCTTTCATCACTGATTCCCTCTTCTGCAATTCAAACCAAAGGTGTAAACCCGATTCCAATACAGTTAAAGCAGGAAAAAATCTTGACCCAACAATTCAGGAAAGTAGGAAACCAGGAACTCAGTTTTCTTGTTACTGCAGAGGACATTGAAAGCAAATGCTCTGTGTTGTACTGATGAGGAGGAGGAATCCCTCTATCCCCTCATCTCCGTCTCTCCTGTAGCACATCCTCCCTGCACTCACCTACATGAGAGAGAAGGCCCAACCCTTCCCCTCTGCTGTCCAAGGCTTTCTCCACCCAGGCACACACAAAAGCTCCAGCATCGTGCTGATTAGGATGTGCCACTATTGCTTTCTACCCTTCTGAAGTCATGTATGCACCAGTGTGTCCATCACACATTAACAAAACCTACCTAGGGTAGAGCTGTAGGGCACTTCTAAAGCAGTGAGTGAAAATAAATACAAGAGTTGATGAAAACATAATGGAATAATTTAATAAATTTTTCAAAATTTGAGTTATCATTTGCTTAATGTAGACCCACTCTTGGTTTGGAATTTAAGCAATTACCTTGTTTAAGCATTTTAAGTTGGCCCTCCTTAATTTCCCCTCAGCTGCCCTAAGTCAGAACCCAGGAGGTAATTGCACCACTGGTATGACAAAAAATGTAACTGCAGATACTTTACCCCATGGACACAAGTGCTCGTCCTCCCCTTGTGTTCATTTTGACTCTAATTGGTAAAAACACCTCTCACAAGGACTGTGTGTTTTGATGGGGTGGCTTCTCAGAAGCTGGTATGTGAACTGGTCTGTGGATTACTGCTCATGAGCTTCTGCTAAACTCAGTTGGTCTGCACTCTGAGCAAATAAATCCTTTTATTTGGCAGACTTTAAAAAACAGAGAAAGAGAGGGAGGGAAATAGAGGCCATCAGACTGTTCCCGAACAGGAACATCCAGAACAGTAACAAAAAATGTTGCTGCTGTGTTGCACAATTATTAGAATTGCTCCCCATCAAAGGTCAGAAGCATTAACCACGTTGGCAACATTTATAAATAGACCCTTTATGGAGTTTTACCTAAAGTGGAATGGATAAACACTTTGACTCAGGAAGACCAATTAGAACCAGTAGGATCTTTTAATTTAATAGCTGCATTAAGCAAGACTGAATGAATGTTGGTACAGACACAGAACACTAGACAATTTCACTGCTTATGGAGCCTGAAATAAAATGCAATTTCAGCTTGATCACAGAAGGCCTCAGAACGAGTGGTCCTGGTGTGGCCAAGTAAGAGAATAAAAGCAGAGAAAGTTTTTCTAGCCCCAATAGGGCCATGTGACAAGCAATGCACCTCTTGGCATTAAGGTCTGGAGGGATGATCTCTGCATCCACAGGGATAAAGTGACCCAAAAAGTTACTGGAAGCTTAGACCCACTGCACAAATGGCAATCAGTGGGGTCCAGACTGCTTTCTCCCAGGAATGTAGGATGCAGGTATTTCTAGCACACCACTTGTAATGTTTCCCATTGCATTCTGATTAAAGATGTTCAAATATTCAAAAGCCAATCAATTTTAGAGTTAGGTGTGACTTGGGTATTTTAATTTGTTCCACTTTGTCCTTGCCTAGCATGCATGAATGATAAATGTTCGCTCAATCTAGGCTAGTCTAGGTTTGAACTGGCTACTGCCTAGTGGGAAAATGCTAACAGGTAAAAGATGATTACTAGGATTAATTACTTTGCAATCCATTTTGTGCAAGTCTCTTTGACTGTCCAGACTGATTTGATGCACTGGGTGCAAGGAGTCAGCTCTTTCAGGAAACAGAATGGTGGTATCTCCTTATTGAGAATAGGGAGAAGGGAAGTGGCTCTGTTCTGTGCTAGGAAGAACATTCCCTGTCTTACTGGGATGTCAGGTGGAAGACAAAAACCAGCTGTGTCTCTGTAGAAGCATCTTAACTTTAGTTTCAGTTTTTTCATTGTGGCAAAGAAAAGTAATATAGCTTTATGGTTCTTGTTCTCAGTCTCCTCCTCAAGGTTTTTTGGTGAGAAACCCTTGTGATGAAGATGGACTATCATTCCTAGTTCTGCATTCTCCCCACTGCAGTTAAATGCTAGATGGTAGGAGGAAGCTACTAAGAGAGTCATGTTTGGAGGCATTGGAGATTTTTTTAGTGTGAAGAACAGGAAATAGGCTCTCATTGAGAAGGTAAATTTGCAAAAATTTTTTTAATTTGAGGTAAGTTTCGGTTTTTCCTCTTAGTTCTTTTCATTCCAATAGCATGGGTCAGATCAGTAAGAATGATAAGAAATTCGGAGATGATAGTTGAACGCAGACATTACCTCGATGCCAGCAGTTGATTTGGCGTCTTTTGGTTAAACATCCCTCTTGCAGACAAAGCAATTGCAAATAGAATTTGAAAATCATCACACCAGGGGTGGAGTGATTGCCTTTTCATTGCTGGAGAGGAAGCACCGTGGGTTGTCAGGTGTGATACCTCTCAAGCTTACTCCTGAAGCGGATGTTTCTAACCCATTTGTACACACACTGCAGCACCTCCCCTTCGGGACTTTGATTTAGACACACTGTCAGGTGTCTCTCTGCAGCCTTCTGCTTTTCTGTGCTGTGCTGTCACCCTGTGCCCCTCAAAGCAAGGACATTATCCCCCACACTTTTTAGACTGCTGGTTATGTTTCACACCTTCTAAGGTGAGTGTTGGATTGGAAGCTACAGCCGTGCTGGGCTGTATATTCATCTCATATTCATCTCTGCCTGAGTTCACTCCCTTAGTTTTACCCCTTGCCACTAATTCTAGGTTACCTTAGCCATGGAAAAGAAGCAAGAGTAAACATCTTGAGAGAGAACTGTTATAGGTAAATAAATACACTCTTTAAAGCAACAGTGTGATCTCTTAATCATCCTAATAGGGTTTCAAACGAGGTACAATCTTCCATATGCCAAGTGATCTTCAGAGCTGATGATCAGTTTGTTAAAAAGGAACCTGAAACTTCAAAATCTGCTTTCACTCAGGATAGCTTTACTGTATTTTTTCTTTGTATCATATTTGAATTCATCAATCACTTAGATGGGTGGTGTTTTTGCTATTCAGAGTGTTTTCTTGTTTTTTACTATCCTCCCTTTCTAGTCACTTTTCTCTGCTTTCATTTACCTTCTTTCAACTCCTTCCTACCCAGAGGGACTAATATTTTTTTTTAGTATGATTAAAACTACTACAGAATTACGGCATGCTTCTTTTCTTACATTAATATAGGAGAGTGAGTTCCCCTTCTCTTGCCCTTCCTCTCACCTTTGAAGGTTCCTGATCCACTGAAGTGGTGCCATACTCTTGTTGCCAAATCATCTTCATTCGTCCATCTGTTTTGATACAGTTGCGGAATTAAAACAGACAAGATATAACTGATTGTCCCAATTTATTTTTCAGCCGTAGGTTGTAGACAGATTTTAAATGTAGGTAACAGAGTACAGCCTAGAGTCAGTGTTTGTGAACATGTAAGCCATTTTAAGAGGGATAATCAGTTCTAAGGATTTCACCTTTAATTACTTTTTAGCCTAAGCTTTTCAAACAGGTAATCATTTTGGCTGGCAGACTTGAGAAGACTGAGACTACTGTGATTTTCTAGAAAATGTGAAGCACCTCTATGCTGGAAAGGGGGCTTGTTTACTTGTTTCTTAAGACAGGTGTTTCAGGAATTGAGTTGGTTTTTGGGTCACCTGTCCATGTTGAAAACACAGGCTCCCCCACAGCATCCTGCAGTTGCCTGTGTTCAGATTTTAAAAGCGACTCACTGAGAGTTACTTGCTTACTTACATGGCTGAGACAGGCAGAAAAACATTCAACTCAAATTGATGAGCCCAAATTTGTCTCCTAAACAACTGGGAGAATGAATTAGGGGGTGGTATAATCTTCTAAATTGCATCCATTATGATATAATAATGCAACATGCCAGAAGGAGTACGGAACTCTCATAAAGGCTCTTAATTTAAATTTGCTTTGAGTTGGCAAAACACACACAAAACCAACATACTCGATTTAACTCATTTAAACAATGTCAGCATTTAATTAGACTGTGAGGATAAAATGATGGGATGTTACAGTTCAGATTTCCATGAAATTTTACTAATCTAGGGGCAAGAACTTATAGCACTTGGAACATAAAATAAGGTACTAAATTTAAAATATAACCCCATGCATATTAGCATAATTAAACCCCCAAACTTTAAAATGCAATTATCAAGTAATAGGAATGCCATGCATCTGTAATGCTAGAATTTCCTTAAAGCACATTAAGGACATGCAACACTCAGCAGATTCCTAACTACTACTTAATTACCCTGCCACTTATTGCAGCAAAGATGCAGAGTATGGAAAAGATACACACTTGCCTAACCAAAAGGAGGATTAAGAGATTTTCTTTTGTAGTTCTAGTACAGATAGACTTTTAATATCTACTGTATACCTTGCTCAGTGAGCAACTAATGAAATCACCTGTAAATCTAAATTTTAGAGCTGTCCTTTGAATACTTCAGTTAGCATCAAGCACTCCCTATCGCATGGATCTCTGTTGCCCTTGTACAAAGCTCAGCAGTGTAAGAGTTTCAGGGTGCTCCTTAAAAGCTGCTTTGATTTTGTGCTCACCAAACGGTTGCCTCTCAAATGAAAGACTTACCTTTAACAGAGCAGTCTTTTTGACAGCATCTCCTTCACAATCAATTTTGCAGTTCTTAAGAAAACAACTCAGGCTTTTATAATATTCTAATCCCTTTCATGTAATTATTCTAAGTTTTGAGTTAATTTACAGCCTGATATCCTTCCTCTTAAAGCTTTTAGGAACAGTTATATATTTGAATATTGTTATTTATTTTTTTCCTCTCTGACTTCTCAGAAAACAACTGGAAATCTGATACTCTGCTAGTATGGCCTTTAAGATTAGAAATAGCTAAAATAAGCACAGATTAAGATGTCTCTCTGGTCTGAGATACTTTCCACTGTCAAATACCTATTTCACACAGTGTGGCTGTGCCACACTCCTCCAAAAGGGGTGGGAGGTGGGAAAGAAGGGTGTCTTGAGAAATTGCATCTGCAATTATTTTGTGAAGTGTCTTCCCCCTCTCGTGTCCTTTGTCAGCGCGTAGGCTGCCTGCGAAGAGCTTGCCTGTGTGTGCCTGGTGTTGCTGCCTGGCCAGGAGAGCTGGGATGTCTGGGTCTCTTCCCTTGCACAGGGAACATCCTGGTGGAATTCAGGCGTGAGCTTTCAGGGTCCCCAGGGGGTGGTAGCTGAGTCTTACCTTGAGAGAAGCCTTGTGGCAGTCACTGAAGACTTGGTTTCAGATTCTTTCATTCTCAGTTTGAATGTCTTCACATCTGTGCTGATTATAAGATTATAAAGTCCTTATGTTGGGAAGAGTAAAGATAAATAGGACATAAAAAGGGAAAAAAAAGAAAAAGAAAGAAAACATTTGTAAGGGAACAGCACACCAGAAACAACAATAGAATCATTTTGCTGAGGGAAATGTTTTTCTGAAGAAAAGGATAATGGTATCTGGGGAGTGGGGTTTGCCACAAAACCTCACTCGCTCCAAGGACTTGTTAAATCAGCTGTGTGTCTCCTCTGCGCTGCCTCCACTTTGAATACACACTGGTAAGAGTTTGAGTTATTTCCTTCGGCACCAGACCAGAGACTCTCTGAGTTGTGTTGGCCTCAGCTCCTGGAGCACTCTCTCTCTTCTCAGGGCAGGTATGAGGCATTAATTTCAAGTGAAAAGTGGCCTTAGTGCTGGATTGCATTTCTCTTACCACAAATCCTGTAGACAGGAAGTGTTGAAAATCTTATGCAGGTCCAAAAATAGTGCCAGTATTAAAGACTCAGAGCTTGCACCAAATGTGCCATTTCAGCTCTGGAACAGGCACAGTGAATGAGAATGGAAGAAGGAAATTCTTCAAAGAGTCGTTGGTCAGGAGTTGATTTAATTTTCCCTTACATTCACTGGACTGATGAACACAATTAAGAGCTACTTCACTGGAAAGAGTTTTCACTCAGTTATTTCCGTCATCTCAGACTTGGGCTCGTTTGATAATTATTTTTACATGCTGACTTTCACATGCCTGTTCTTCCCAATCTTGCACTGTGGTGACAAAGGAATTATAGCAAAGTCAGGCCATTGATTTTTACTCTTTCCTTGCTACATGCTTGCTTTTTTTGTAAGTGCGGTAATTGCCCTCACCACGCTGAGAGGTTTTCTGCACCTTTCCCAGGACAACATTGATGTATCTGATCAAATCCATGAGCCAGGTAAGCCAGATGTAAGATCTACTGCTGTTCAGAAAATAGATTCTGCTTTGATTTAACAGCTAGAAAAGCAAATCTCCATTATTTCAAAGAGCAATAATGTTGCCCTCAATACTCATTTCCAATCAGATAAAGCACTGAAGTGGAAGTCAGAAATTTATCAAATGGCTCATTGGCTTGGGTCAATTTAGAATGTTTTTCCTTGTGCTTCTTGACTGTGTGTCTGCTTCTGTACTGTAATAACTCTGTGGAGGAGAGACCCTTTCTGCTTTTGTTTGTGCAAACTCTGCTTTGCTTGGAGTCTCCAGGTAACTTAAAATATGCCTCATTATAAACAAAGCTCTGAAACATTGCAGCTCCCACCTGTTTCCTTCCAATTCCGCAGGAGTAAATAGCTTTGCCTGATAGCAAGTGCAGTTCTGTGGTTTGGACTTAAATGCTGTGCAGTTCCAGTTGTTGTATCATATGGCCTCAGGTTGTGCTTCCTTGGGGGCTACTGCTTTTAAGTCTTCTGAAACAAAAAGTGCTTCAGTTCAGCCTGTGGGCTCAAAGTGGACGAATGTGAATGTGGATTGTTCCAGTCAAAATAGTCTGACCAAATGTGGTGATATTAAGGTGGGTAAGCAGCTGGTATGTGGATAAAATTAATGGGGTAATATTGGAGTGCTGAGAATACAGTTAAATAGTAACCAGAGTGATGAAAGCTTGAGCTATTTAATCCCTCATTCCATCTTTGTGTCCAGGGAGCAACAGTGCTTCTGGAGAGTGCCAGAGGACAGCAAGATCTCACATCAAAAATACAGCACAACTGAAGACAACATCCTTCTCTTCAACCGTGATGTCCTTACTGCTCTGGGTGGCTGAAATGAACCCAGGTGCCAGCAACACCTCCAGTGGCTTCAGCAAAATTCCAGTCAGTGCCAAACTATGAGACCTGAAGTCCTGATCTTGCTTTCCCTCCCCATCCCCTGTCTTTTTATTTTTTTCCATGTTTCCCAGTGTATCGTGCATTTCTTCCCTTTCTTCCTCTTCTTTTACTGTTTCTCAAGTGTTGGGCTTTGGTAGCTAGGATTGTTTTGTAGCATCTTAGCGAGCCTGTGATCACAAAACCTGCTTGAGCAAAGTTTTAAATAGTCTGATTTTTGAGTGTTTGTCAGATCTAATCACAACAGGTAAGGCCTGGTACTGGGAACTTGCCACTCTCTGATAGCAAGTGAGAGACAGCCTCAGAAACAGCAGCTGCATTTTTAAAATCTCCATAGTTCTTTTTATTTTCTGCCCTTTTTGAGCTTGTTTTGTCTTTGAGGAAAGATGATAAAGCTGCACCAGAAACAGCAGTGGCAACAATGCATCCAGCTCACTTCAGCATCTGTTTTTCTTTGCCATCAAAAGGCCCATTTGTTATTTCCCTTGTTAGCACCCTCTGATAGATTTGCCAAACAGAATCCTTTGTATTTTTGTGTGGTGACAAAATAGAAAGGGAATAACAGAGGCTGAAAAAAATTATTTCATTCTCCACCTCCCATGTGTTTTCCTTTCATTACATTGTGAGTTTAATTTGTGTGTCAGGAGTAATTTGTGCAGAATAGTAAATAAATATTTTTAGTGTTTCTTGTTCTGAGTGTTAGGGTTGAATATGGAGCTGAACAGAATTTGTTTCATGTCCTTGCAGCACATATTTGAAAATGTCACTGCTGCTGGTGATTAGAGTAAGAGATAGTAAAGCCTTCCTGAACCACCAACCCCATGCCCCTCTTGAACCCTCTGTTTTACCTCAAAATTCAGAAGTTCAGCCTTGTGCAGACACTTTTCTATTTCAGGAGCCGAGCTGTCTGGGCTCTGCAACAAACCTGCTGCCCAAAGTTGGCAGAGACATTAAGACCCATTTCAAAGACGTTAACACCCATAGCTTCACCCCTCAAACTGTTTGTAAAGACATGAGCTTTCCTCTCAATCCCTTCTCTTCTTATTTCTCAGTTTGTCTTTGCAAACCCTGGTTATTATTAGCTTAACCATTTCTAACAGCCTGGAACATATGAAACACCCTCTCCCGACTTTTCCACATCTGGTCCTTGCCCCAGTGGTGGCAAGTAAAGACAGAGGGTAAAATGGACAATGACAGAGTTCATATTAGCCCATTAATCACTGGAGCTCCTTGTCCGTGGCTACTCATAACCGAGGTCTCCCACGATTTCCTTGCAGTTGAGAAGTCCAAATCTCGGGGCCTTCAGAGACCTTGATCTGAGTGTGAGGGGTGCACCCGTGTTCAGCTGTCCTGCCCGCTGTCTCTGTGGTCCTGGTTGGAAGTCAGACACAGCAAAGTCCAAAGGCAGCACCTGTGCCTGCTGGGCTTCCTGTTCAAGGAAGAAAAAATGACCTCAAGAATCCCTGCCAGGGACTTCAAACAACTCAAGTAACCCATGGATGAATTAAAAAGTGCTCCAATGACCTCAAGTAACTCCAAATGACCCCAAGTAACCCTGGTCAGGGCCTCAAATGACCTCAGGTAACCCTTGTGACCTAGAGTAACCCCAGTCAGGGCCTCAAATGCCCTCAAGTAACCCCGGATGAATTAAAAAAGACTCAAATGACCTCAACTAACCCCTACGAACTCAAGTAACCCCAATCAGGGCCTCAAATGACCTCAAGTAACCTCTACAAACTCAAGTAACCCCGATCAGGGGCTGAAATGACCCCCAAGTAACCCAAATCATGGCTTCAAGTGACCTCAAGTAACCATGGATGAATTAAAAACTACTCAAATGACCCCAAGTAACCCCTGTAACCTCAAGTAACCCCGATCAGGGCCTCAAATGACCTCAAGTAACCCCTGGATGAATTAGAAAAGACTTCAATGACCTTAAGTAACCCCTGTGACCTCAAGTAACCCTGACTAGGGCCTCAAATGGCCCCAAATAACCTCAGTCAGGGCTTCAAGTAACCCTTGTGACCCCAAATAACCCCAATCAGGGCCTCAAATGCCCTCAAGTGACCCCGGCTGAATTAAAAAAGAGTCAAATGATCTGAGGTAACCTCTGTGACCTCAAGTAACCCCGATCAGGGCCCCAAATGACCTCAAGTAACCCTGATCAGGGTCTCAAATGACCTCAAGTAACCCCTGGATGAATTAAAAAAGACTCAAATGACCTGAAGTAACCCCTGTGACCTCAAGTAACCCCGATCAGGGCCTCAAATGACCTCAAGTAACCCCAGATGAATTAGAAAAGACTTCAATGACCTTAAGTAACCCCTGTGACCGCAAGTAACCCCCATCTGGGCCTCAAATGACCCCAAGTACCCCCAGTCAGGGCTTCAAGTGACCTCAAGTAACCTCAAATGAATGAAAAAGGACTCAAATGACCTCAAGTAACCCGGTGACCTCAAGTAACCTCGATTGTGGCCTCAAATGACCTCAAGTAACCCCAAATGACCTCAAGTAACCCCGATCAGGGCCTCAAATGACCTCAAGTAACCCCAAACGACCTAGAGTAACCTCGATCGTGGCCTCAAATGACCTCAAGTAACCCCTGGATGAATTAGAAAATACTTCAATGACCCCCCAAGGAACCCCTGTAACCTCAAGTAACCCCGATCAGGGCCTCAAGTGACCCCAAGTAACCCCTAGATGAATTTAAGAATGCTCCAATGACCTCAAGTAACCCCTGTGACCCCAAGTAACCCCCATCTGGGCCTCAAATGACCTCAAGTAACCCCTGGATTAATTAAAAAGGACTCAAATGACCTCTAGTAACCCCAAATAACTTCCAGTTACCACTACCAGGGGCACCAAAGACCTCAAGTGTCACGGTCCACTGTGAGGAACTGCCAGGAGTTCTTTTAGTAATGGATGGTCAGGAACGAAATTAAGTCAACTGAGACAATCATTGTATCTGAGAACGGTTTATTGGTAATGGAAAAACAACATAAAAAGGAGTTACCCTACTGAAGAGGGTTGGAAAAGACAGAGCAAGAGGAAGAAAAATGGGAAAGGAATGGAGAGGGAGAGAGAGAGAGTGGGGAGACCGAGGGAAAAAGAGGGCATTACCACTGGAGGTCAGGGAATGCTGTGGACATCCACGAGGTGGGAGGTGTGCACACTGCCTGCCTCAAAAGCAGAAGCACAGTCTCAAAAAAGCCCCAAGCCAAAAGCACACACTCAAAAAGTGAGTTTCTAAAAGCCCCCAGAAAGCAAAATGCGTAAGACCAAAAAGCCCGGAGAAAGACAAAAGCATAAGCTCCAAAAGCCCCCAGGGCTTGTGACGGAGTTGCTTTTTATGGCCCGGCCCCTCCCAAGCCTGCCTGCTGGCAGGAGACCATCGGCCCAACCTTTCACCTTGTGATTGGAGAAGCCCCTCTGGGCAGTTCGGTGGCTCCTGCTGCCGGTCCCCTGGGAGGTGTTGCGGGCCGAGTCCTCCCAGAGACGAGGCTGCTTCGAGCTGCCTCCTGCGCTGGCACATGGGCCAACCCTGCCCCGTGTGCCTCTGGCAACCACTGTCGAGGCAGAACAGAACTGAATTGGCTCCTCACATCAAGAAACGCCAAATGACCTCAAATAATCCCGAAGGACCTCAAGTAACCCCAAAGGAGCTCCAGCAAGCCCTGAGGTTCTGCACCCTCAGCCCTCAGGGAGGAGCAGCCCACAGCAGCCCACAGCAGCACATCATACCCAGGCTGGCAGGGGTGCAAAGCAGACTCTCCCACAGCTTCCTTCCCAGCCTGGGTCCTCCACTGCTCCTCTTCTCCAGGAGCTGCTCCTCAGCAGCAGGATCTGAGCAAGCCAGAGTACTCACCTGGCTCGTGGTAGCCCTTCAATTTTGCTGCACAGATTCGGTACAGGATCTTAAATTGGGTTAAAAAACCCCAAAAGCAATGAATAATGTTACACAGAGAAAAAGTATAAAACAACCCAGTGGACACAAGCCAACCTACTGTTCATGTCTCATTCTTCCTGGCCTCTCCCAACCCTGTACAACGTGTTTGAAGGGAATGGGCAAAGGCAACTATGAAGATAACACGCACAGAGCTAATTCACATGCACACGCACACATTCAACAAAAGAGGTAGAATAAAATGCACCGGCTCATCTTTCCAAACCAGTCCAAACTGGCACACCACTTGGCAAGAAAATATTTGAACAACTGTTCCCCCTTTTGCATAAAATTCAAATCAGACAGAGAAGTTCCTGCATCTCCTAGAAAACACACTTCTCAGCAAGGGCTCCACTGCGGTGAGCCTCCAGTACAACAGCAGATCCTGGCACCCTTAACAATCTGTTTCTAATGTTCTTTTTTACAAATAGCACATTGATTCCTTCCCAGTCACTGTCCTGACGGCTGCCCCCTGCCCTTTGGTCCTGGGGCTCCCTGCACTTTTTCCCATTGGGGGTTGAAAAACTGTGCCCTTATTCTTGCCTGTATCTTTAACTTTTCCTCATCCCTTCTTTCACATCTCTTATATACCTGAGATGTCTTTCTAACCAATTCCTGGAAGGGCTCACTCTGCCACATCTCCAGCCCCTGCTAATGCTGTCTGTGGGCTCTCACCCTCCCACAGCCACCAAATTATTTGGAAAAATCACTCACCTCCCCAGTGACCCAAACAAAATCCCTTCGTGTATCAGGCCAGGATTTGGTGGCACGTTGTCTCTTACACTGCACACCAAAGCCAGTCCCTGTAGTCCCTGTAATTTACACTGCACCTCAAAGTTGCTTCCTGTAGTCCCTGTACCTTACACTGCACACCAAAGCCGGTCCCTGTAGTCCCTGTACCTTACACTGCCCCCCAATGCTGCTCCCTGTGCCTTACACCGCCCCCCAAAGCTGGTCCCTGTAGTCCCTGTACCTTACACTGCCCCCCAAAGCCGCTCCCTGCAGTCCCTGTACCTTAGACCGCCCCCAAAGCCGGTCCCTGTAGTCACTGTACCTTACACCGCCCCCCAAAGCCACTCCCTGTACCTTACACCGCCTCCAAAGCCGGTCCCTGCAGTCTCTGTACCTTACACCACCTCCAAAGCCGCTCCCTGCAGTCCCTGTACCTTACACCGCCCCCAAAGCCGCTCCCTGCAATCCCTGTACCTTACACCGCCTCCAAAGCCGCTCCCTGTCCAGCCGCAGTGTCCAGACGCCCCAGCACACCTGTCCGTGCCCCTAGGCCGCTCTCCCAGCACCACAAGCTCTGTAGAGCTCCAGTCCCGGCGGGGGGACACAGCCCTCGGTGCCACGGGGACGGGCAGGGCCGGGGTATCCTACAAGCTCTTGGGGCCGGGGCCACTGCAGCCCCCGCCTGGGGGTGGCTAAGCCCCGGCTGCCCCCCGGCCTCGGCTCGGTCCCGCACCGCCCCGCAGGTCCCCAGCCCGTGCTGCCCGTCCCGCATTCCACACCTGGCCTCGGGCACTCCTCACCATAGAGAAACTCCCTTAAGTCCTGAGTAGTAAGCAGACGAACCCAAATCCTCCGCCCTGGCTCCATAATGGCAGGAACAATACCTCCCTGTTTTCTCTCTCCTAGAAGCTGGGAATACAAAAGACCTACAGCTGGCCCTCTATAAGACTGCAGATTTTGAAGATAGGAACTTCCCAGCCCTCACTGTTCTTTCCTTATCACATAGCCGCCCACTTCTACTTGCCTTAACCACGTTTCTCCACACTCCCCTTCAACCAATCCTTTCCCAAACCAACACCGTATTGCCCCCTCTGGGCATGGGCTACTCAGATGCTTTCTCAGTGCCTCTTATTGCCTGCTCTGCACTTCCACGTCCTTAATTACCTCTGAGACAATGTGCAAACCATCTCAACATTCTCTCAAAGAACTCTTCTGAGGCATTTTGGGATCGTCACCCCTATAAACAAGACCCTTTTTTATTTTTTCTTTGCCACCCACCCGAAGTGTCCTGCCGTGTTTTACTCCCCAAAGTTGTACTCACCGATGAGATTTGCCAAGATCCTTCTCGACTTTCCCTTACTGCCTCCTCTGGGCGCCCGTGTCCAGTGGTCCTTTCCTATGGACTCTTCGGGGATGCCCCTTCTGTCTCCTGGACAGTCTCGGGCACCCCAATCTATTGCCCGGTGCCAGCCAGCGCCAAAGGAGCAGGCTGCCAAAACTGGGTGAGGCACACCTCCAATTCCCCTCACAGTGTGCTGGCCCTGGGTGGATTAAAAAAGACTCAAATGACCTCAAGTAACCCCAATCAGGGCCTTGAATGACCTCAAGTAACCCCTGGATGAATTAGAAAAGACTTCAATGACCTTAAGTAACCCCTGTGACCTCAAGTAACCCCCATCTGGGCCTCAAATGACCTCAGGTAACCCCGGGACAAGTCTCCAGTTGTCAGGAAACCCAGACAAGTCCCCAGTTGTCAGGAAAATCCGCAAACACCAGAGGTTTATGCCCAAAAAGGAGAAAGAAGAGTCCTTCAACTTCATAGGAATAAAGGGAGAGAGTCCACCGGGGCACACACCCATGGGGTTTTCTCTCTCGGGCTCTCAGAGGGCGCAGCCTCCTTTTATCCCAAACTCCTGGCCGCGTGTTGCCCTCTTCCTTTCCCTATTGGCTGAGGTACCAGGAAGGTACAGCCTTCCCGCACCGCCGACCCCATATTCCCCCTTGAACCTCCTGTTTTTTACCCCAAAGTTCAGAAATTCAGCCTTGTGCAGACCTGGTCTGTGTCAGGAGCCAAGCTGTCTGGGCTCTGCAACAAACCTGCTGCCCAAAGCTGGCAGAGACATTAAGACCCATTTCAAAGACGTTAACACCCACAGCTTCACCCATGAAACTGTTTGTAAAGACATGAGCTTTCCTCTCATACTGAACACGTGAATTTGTGAGGGATGTCGCAACATCGGGGAAAATACAAATCTAGTGAAGGTGGGACGACAAGGTAGCCCTGAAACAACGTAAGAACCAAATATATCACAACACAATTATAAGCCTATTTCTGAAAGAGAATGAGATAAACCAGTAATAATCAGATGTGTGGAGCTGTTTTCTCCCCAAATGTAATGTTTTTGGTATTACAATACTGGGAAGGGTTTTAGCACCCATATTTTGAAATGGCTGTTTGGAAGCTCGAGGGAGTATGGAAAAAGACAAGAAATAATTTGAGGGCTAGAGAAATTTTTCTTTGTTTAGTTTCTTAAGAAAAGCCAGCTGAGTTATGATGTGATTACCGTTCTGAAGGCATACAAGAAAAAATGCCTGGAACTGGGACCTAGAGAATGTCCAAGTAGAAACCCATCATTGCAAACAGAGTAAGAGAGACTCCAAACAACTCCTAATGGTGAAACCTCACAGAGAATGAACGAATAAGCTAGAAAATATCACTGAAGATAAATTTCATTAGGCATCGTGCAAATCAAAATGTTGAAGAGTGTGGTCATGGTCCAGAGGCACAATTATCCATTAACATCATGTCCATCACCCTCCAAATTACCTTTTTTTTTTTTCCTTCTTTGAAAGAACTATATTTATTAAAGGAATATGTAATTCCCAGGTGGCAACCAAAGCTTCTAACGGGATCAGTTTAAAGTTGTAATTTTCGAGGTGATGTAGACAACCTTTCAGACACCACGTCTTAGCTTTAAACAGTGGCCGCCAAATTTTCGAAAGAACGTTATTTTGAGTCTGAAGAAAAAAAACCATTTGTTGCCTTTTTTTTTTTTTTTTTTTTGGTGGGGTGTGTGTGTGTTTATGTCAGCGCTGGAAATGCTGACTATTGAGTGACATCTAGTGGATGTGAAGATGCTGAACACTGGCGTTTCAAAGGTACAAAACCTTTTGAAGTAAGTCGGTTGTAGTGCCGGCAAAGGAATCACGTAATTAAAATGTTGTGCATTGTAGCGAGATGTAGGTAACAATCCAGAGAGACAGAATCGAGCTCTTCAAGGAGACAAAAACTTAACAAATCGAAATGTGTCAGATTTCTTTTTTTTACATCCCTCCAATTCTCATGTAAAAAAAGAATCCCCATACTACTGCCTGCTCATTGTCCTGCTTCCAGTAAAGTAAAGTTCCTGCTTGTACTTTACACAATCTCTATACAAAGACCATTTACCAGCACACTCCCTGAAATCCACAATCTGTCACACAGTAGCCCTGCTGTGGTGGCCAGGGCCTTCTGATATGTTTTGGATGGATATTTTTCCTTTTTCATTTCCGTTTCATTTTTCACAATTTAATATGTACTTATCCTTGAGGCTTACTGGCCACAATAAGTCTGGAGTTGCTTTATAGTGAGTTGATGACAGAAAAATTGTAGTTTTTCATGAAAGATTATTGAAGAAGAATACCTGAAATGCTTGCCTGACTTAATTCTCTTTCTGGGAAAATGTATTTCTGAGAAGACCACATTTCAGAAACTGAGATACAGAGACTTCAATTTTTGGAGCTGAAGGGAAAAAATATCAACAGAAAGCTTTTATATTCCAAGGGCATGTTTCACCAGATGTCTTACAGTACACTTAAATTTATTGATCATTAAGTGTGTAATTGTGAGCTCTGGATTTTTCACCTTGTCCACAGAACCTTCACAGGTCTCTGTAGGAATTCTTAAGCTCCTATTTATTAACTTTGTTTCCCAAGTTCATACATGTAAACCCTTTTTTTTTTTTTTTCATTTTTATCAGACACAATTTAAGGAAGTCCCTGGATACAAAAACCCACAGGTATTCTATTGATAAGCTAAATCCAAAAACCACTAATGTGGGATATATGGGTGAAGTGGTAGAGAGTGATATGTTTGGATTACTCACTGATTGCTATAGCAAAATATAAGTTGTATGTGGTCAGAATGTTGGTGTAAATCACTTCATCTATTGTGTCTATTCTACAGATGAGGTAAATGGAATCTAGATTAAAGAGATATAGCCAGTAAAGGAAGATGCACTAAATAAAGTGCAGTGAGGTATTTTTTAATAAAAAATTATTATTGAATAATAACTTGTGTTTTGGACTTGTGTGGAGCTTGGGAGCATCTGTCATCCTGAGGACTGGCGTGCTGCAATTTCACCTGTACCACTCACTGATCCCCCTGCCCAGCTCCAGCAGGGTTTGGCTGCACAGACTACAGAGATGCCCAGCTACATCCCTAGGAATGCTGCTCCTGTCCTCCACCATCCCATCTCTATCTGCAAACCCTTTGTGCAATCAGCAGGGGAAGCTGGAGCTGCTGCAGCCCCTGCTCCTGCCCAGAGCAGAGCCAGAAGGGCTCTCAGCCTTGCTGCAGGTGGTCTGCAAGGCTGCAGCCGCCTGGTAGCAGCTTCTCAAAGGGCTGCTCAGGACTCCCAGCGCTGAGCGTGCCAGAGTGCAGCGCTGCTCCAGCCGCAGTGGCCTGCTGGGGTGGGGAAATCAACGCCACCTACCCACAACAAGTGCAGGAGAGAACTCCAGGCCACAAGGAGGTATTTAGAAGTGGTTCACATTTTGATCCTCTATCCCCTGCTCCCCATCCACCCCCTCTGCAGTGGCAGTTTATTTTGAAAATGGCTTTTATTTGATTTACTTTTGTCTTTCCGCATAACCTGCACTATATTTGCATGCATGTATATAATACTTTTCCATAATACCTGCTTGTCTTTCTGTGGCATCTTCTATTTGTGTGTGAGCTAGGGCTATGCTTTAAATTTAGAAGAAATGACATTTTTAAGACACAAAACTGCTCTCATTTTCATTTTATGTTATGTTCAAGTTCACTAAATAACTAAATTACAGAATCATCAAGAGGTCTGATGGTCTTTGACCAATTACCACCTTGTCAACTAAACTGTAGCACTAAATGCCACGTCCAGTCATAAGTTGTTATACTGGATCAATTTAATAAGGATTAGGCAGTGTTAATAAACTAACCACATCAATACAAAATTTACTTCATAAGGCAAGATCAAAAAAAAAAGAATCCTTGATTCAGTGGCTCTTGATTGCTACGTTTCCTTTCCACAAATATTTTCAGAGTCAAGCTACAAGGACCAAAAGTGAGCTGCTTCCTCACTGGGACATAGATTAGTGACATACTGTATTTTTTTGACGGGTGGATCTCTGCATCCCCGTGCCCTCCATGGGCTGCAGGGGCACAGCTGCCTCACCAGGGGAATCCCAGCAGGGGAATCCCAGCTCCAGCACCTGGAGCACCTCCTGCCCCTCCTTCTGCACTGACCTGGCTTCCTGCAGGGCTGTTCCTCTCACATGTGCTCATCCTGCTCTTCTCTGGCCACAATTACATCTGTGTGACCAGTTTCTCTCTTCTTCTTAAATCTGTTATCACAGAGGCGTTCCCACCGCTCCTGCTTGGCACAGCCTTGGCCAGTGGCACATCCTTCTTTGGAGCAGCCAGGGATTGGCTCTGCTGGACACGGAGGAAGCTTCTGTCATCTTCTCACAGAAGCCACCCCTGCAGCCCCTCTGCTACCAAAACCTGCCCATGCAAAGCCTCCTGGTTCTTGTTGTTGTTGCAGCTGAAATACTTCTGCAGTCATTTAATGAAATAAACCTGGGAGAACTAATTTAGCCTTTCAACTCAGCCACACGATGTGTCCCTCTCAGAGCACTGAGTGCTACAGGCAGCTTCATTCTCTCTCTCTTTTTTCCATCCCAACCCTGAGCTCTGGTCTGAGAACTGAGAGATATATGGAGATGTTTCTGCACATCTGGAGACGTGCTCTGAGTGTGCTGAGCCCTTGGGGGCAGGTATGAAGTGATAGCAAGCCTCACAGAGCTGAGGGCAGCTGTGACCTACAGGACTCTTGGCTCACGGGTTTCAAACCAGTGCTGCTGCCGATTCCAAATCACTGCTTAGCTGCAAGCCGAGTTATTGCACACAAACTCTGCATGAACAGTAGGATCCTACCGAGGGATAATAAAAATGCTAATAAAAATGCTGCTGCCACGAGCCAGGGCAGCTGGATGCCAACAGCTCCTCTGGAGCTTTACAACCTGAGAACATGGAACTTGGTATGAGGCACAAAGCGCAGCTGAAAGGAAAAGGACACTGGCCTAGGGCTTGAACACACGTTTGTGGTTTGTGGGCTGGAACTGATTCGCAGCTGGAGAACACGGAGTGTGCAGCACTGCTCAGACCTGCTGTCAGTCCAAAGACATCTCCTTATTGCTCTCATCAAGCGTATGCTGCCAAATTAACAGTATTCAGCTCCCAGGAACAGCCCAGGGAAAGGGCTGAAACTCCATCCTGAGTGAGATTTGCTGGAGGGTTGGGATTTTTTTTGCTGTTGTTGTTATTTTAGTAGCCAGTCTGGACACTGACTGCAGATTTCTTAACATCTTTGCTTGCCAAATTGGTCAGACCCGGACCACAAAGTCCAGGAACCACTCCCAAGGTTATGCACTTTTCCTCCAGCCATGCATGCTGTTGTCTTCGGAAAGGAAAACTGAGAGAAATCCCATTTCATGGCAATTGTATAGAAAGGAATTATTTTCTTATCAGTTTTCTAAGTGTGACATTGTTAACTTTGCAGATAGTTTTGAAGTTTAAAATGTTGGGCATTTGTATTTTTTTATTTATTTTGAGGAATCAATATCTCATCTACTTCAAATACTGTTAGACTCATACTTGCCAAAAAAGTTTCCACAGCAAATTTATTTTTTCTCTGCATGTACGTAAAGAATTTCTACTTTCAGCTATTGATGATTCAGAGTAAAAATTTTTTTTTTTTTTGTTTTTACTGCTACTAAGCCTGAAATACCTGTAGTTTTAAGTGTTGTCTCAAACAGTGTACATGAAACACTAGCCTGATTCTTAGTATCCCAGTGCAGATCTGTGGAGGGAAAAAGACTCTCAATGTTACAAATTCCTGTTTTCAGAGTGGGAATAATTGTCATCTTTCTTTTCATTAGGCACAGTTTGGGAAACAGAAATAGATGAGCTATAAAATAATTTCCCCAGCCTAAGTTTTTTCTTTTTTTTTTCTTTTTTTTTTCTTTTTGGTCAGAAAACAGTGATCCTGCAAGTGAAGCATTTCAAGAGAATTCCCTTTGCTGTGCTAGATCCTGCTATCATTAAAGCCAGGCAGTCACCAAGATGCTGGTCACCCTTTTCTGATTTTAGCAAACCTACCTTTTGCTGCGAATGCTTCTTTAAAAGCTATTTTGCTAAAGCTCAGGAACACCATGGCATCGCTGTGCTGGGCTTTGCAGGTATCCAGGCACACACGGAAGACCCTCACTGAGAAAAATATTGCCCACCAAAAATGCGATGGGGGCAGGTGATGCAGGGTTTGATTGCTCTGCAGTGCTGCTTTCTCTATTAACAGCATCTTGAACCACACTCATTATTCCAATTAATCACCTGGGGAAGGGGCTGCCCTTGAAAACCTGACTAATCCCTTGTTTGGGGTCACAGAAGGTCAAACACCTCCTCCCTTTCACTCTCAGTGACTGAGGGACTTCTAATTTTGTACAGGATGGAGAGTTCCTGCAGAAATTCGATACCAAAAGCCAAGCAAAAGCCACACTTAACCAGCACAAAGGAATATTTAAAAAAGCATTAATATTATTCTCCTTGTGAAAGTCAGAAATATTTTCCTTTTTAGTCAGTAAAAGGTATCTTCTAGTGCATATTTTTATGTTTTACGGTAGATTTTGTCTTTCAGTGGTTACCAGAGTGAAATTTTCCCATTTAACTATGTTTTACAACAATATAGTGACCATTTTTATTTAGCAAAGTCACGTGTTAAACAAGGCAGGCCTATAAGGCCTGAAAATGAGACAGATAGAAGTTAGTAATGCTTATTTTATTTTGCACAAAAACTTTGGACAATGCTTATTTCTTTCATTTCAATATACTTCATAAGATCATCATTCAAATACCCAAAAAAAGAAAGCTGGATATTTTTTTTGTTCATTGTAAAGACACCTTGTTTTCTTTCAAAGTTATACTAGAACTGCAGTTCAGGCAGGCTCAGACCCTCAGCTTTCTCAATTCTTAACAAAATAGTTTGAAAATCTTTAAAAATGTGTGCCATAAGGGAAAGGAGAGTTAGAAACTTTTGAACTGAGCTGTACACCATTGTCCTGGTCCCAGGTGGCACAGTCTTGTGCACGTGAATTATCCCAGTGACTTCACTGGGGTTTCCTTGTGTGGGCAAAGCTGCTCACAAAGGAAGAGCATTTGCACTTCTGGAACCATAGTTCTTCCCTGCAGAGAGAAATAGAAAAAGGCTGGTAACTTTAGCTGTGGCTGTACAAAGTGCCAAAAGCAAAAACGGGTTATTTGCACTCTGATCAATGATAATAAATCATAATAAGAAAATCAATTGTTTCTTTGAATCAGGATTAAGAGCAGCTAGAATTACTTGCAAAAATGCCACCAGCAGGCAAGAAATGCCAACAAGCATAAGCAGATGAAGATATTAACATAAAATGCTGTACCATCCTTCCGCTTTTCTGATGGGCAGCAAGTTAAAGTGCAAGAACAACATAGCAACGAGTTTTTCTGTGTCAAGTCTCTCCAATGTTTAAATTAGGTTCATAAATTAAATTAGACACGTTATTCTATACTAGTTGCTGTTAAAATTGAATACTGTTTACTGCTGGTATCAATATATTATCCAATTCCATTTGCAGCTCCACCAGTGGTCATTAGTTTGCCTTTGGCATACCCTGCAGGGATTTTACACAAAAGCTGTTTAAAACATGTACCTTTCCCCATAAAGTCCAGCCATGAAAGCAGTGATTTGAAAGCATAACACGACAGAACTGCTTTTAAGAATAGTGTCCTGAAAATTTACAAGCTGCCAAGGTCAAATTACAAAGTTGCCATCAATGAAGATGAGACTCGACTAGACAATATTTGGTGCAGGGAGAACACTTGCACATCCAACTCCTGTCAATATGCAGTGCTCTGGTATTCACTGCAGCTTTCTCCAGTTGGTTCCCACTGTGATTTCCAGAAGAATCTGCAGGAATTTATTTCAGCAGTACAAGGTGACCATGTGAAAAACCCCCGGGCAAATCTCTGGCTGCTTTCCCCCTCTGTATTTTGGCATTTTTCATGATGGTTGGAAAAGTTAAATAGTTATAATCGGGACTTAAAAAAAATAAAATAAAATAATAAACAGTTTTCTTGCTTGGTTGTATTTCCTTTTTCTCACTTTCCCTTTCCCTGTCCTCTTCCTTTCCCGCTTTTTCTCTTTTCTCCCTTTCATTCCTCTTTCCTTGTATTTTCCCTTTATTATTTTCCCCTTTCCCTTTTGTCCTTTCCATCTTTTCCCTTTATTTTTTAAAATTTTGACTCTCTTCCTTTTTGTTTTTCATTTTTTCAATTACTTTTACCATAGCAAAGGACAAATCAAATTTTGAGGGAGAGGTTGTGGGATCTTTGTCTCTTGTGGCAATGATCGTCAGGGAGGGAATGTTTCCTGCAAGGACTCACACTGTAATTGATGGAGGTTGTTGAGCTATTGGCAAAGACAATCTTTATCTTCAGCATGCATTCTTTAGTGAAGTTAAATGTGTTTTAACAGTCTCAAGCAAAAGCTTAGAGGTTAGAAAAAGTTTCTGAGGTTAGAAAAAGTGGGAAAGGCATATAAAAGTCAAGGGAGTCCATTTAGGCAAACCCATACCTAACCACACACAGTTTCTTAGTCCAGACAAAAGACATAGCTAAAGAACCAGCATATAATTTAATTTAATTTAATTTAATTTCATTTCATTTCATTTCATTTCATTTCATTTCATTTCATTTCTTGCTTTGTTGAAGTTCCTGTAACAACTTCACCAGCATTGTTTCTAGACTGGAAGTCACTGTATATATATAGGTGTGATTTTTTTCTCTCATTATTTCCTCAGAGGAAAAAAACTCCTCAGTATTTATTCATGTATATATATTTATTTTTTAAAGGACTGGGGTCCATTCTGTGTTTACTTTATTTTAGAATGCATGTGCTTTTGTGTATTTATGTGAGAGAAGGCAAGGACAAAGAAAATTGTGGGTTGCATAAGTAGCACTAGATGGTGCTGTGAAGAAAAGTATCCAAGCTAAGTCTCAGCAGCCTAACCCGAGTGCTGAAATTTGGATAGCCACCTTTGTTAGCTGTACAAAGCCAGGGTACATCGCTGGTTAAGACTGAACTCGATTACTTCCCTTAGGACTGGAAAGTGTTGTGAGCCATCATCTGATCAGCACATGGAAGAGGTCGGGTCCTCCAGGCAAATGCCAGAAAAATGGAGATGTCTTGTGTGACCTTTAGCTCAGTCTCGGGTGGCTGCTGACACCTTCTCAGATAAGAACCAAGGGTAGGACAGGATTTTAAAATCTATGGGGCATCACCGTAGAGAATGGAGCAAAGCTCCTGCAGGTCTGTTGCAGCCCAAAAGGTGCAGAGCACCGTTCTGAAATAATTAAGGCATCAATGATTTCCTAGCCTGTTATAAAAGCTACAAAGGTGGTGCCTACAATTGCTGCCGGTAGAGAGCTTCACATCAGGAGGGAAAGTACTCCCCTACCCATTATTTATCCTCCTTCCTGACAGACATGATCATCTGCTGAGATCCAGCCTCTGGGCTTTGTCTCCTTTTGAGATTTTCCCTCTGTTCCATCCATCAGCAGAGGGGAAGGTCTGAAAATGCAGGTGCAGTTGGTGCTCCTGCCTGGGCTGCCATGGCTCTGCAGGCAGCGGTGCTGAGTGCCTGCCTTCTCCCCGTTGCCTGCCTTCCCCCCAGAGCAGTGTGGCCAAGTGCTGCCACTTGCAGCTTCAAGCCAAATTCCTTGAAAGTGGCCCAGCCCAGTGCTGATGGTGAGATGTCTGTGCTCACCACTTTCAGCTTTGCAACTACTTAATTCCTGAACTGGCACCAATCAATTAATTTCCCCCCAGGACTAACGGTGCACGAGCTTGTCACCTGAGGGACAAGGCTCAACCCTTCTGTCACCGTGTTAGACATTTCCAGTGGCACTGCTCTCTTCCTTGTCACCATCCCTTCATTCCGAACAATCCCCTTCAACTCTTCCTCTCCCTTACTGCCAGAGCCTCAATCTGTGAAAAATGGATTCATGCAATTTTATTTTATGTCGGTGTTATTCCTAAACTTCAAGAGGCATAATTTATTTTGCCATCTTTATGGTGTTCCCACTTATTCTTAAAATACTTCAAAACATAACAGATATACAGTAGGGAACTTGAATGTCTGGTGAGTGGGGTTTTTAAGTTAAAATTATAGTATTTTAATACTTCTCATGCAATGATCTCTTTGTAAAGTTTTCATAATGTCAGAGAAGTTCATAGAGTAAATTAGTTTGACTTCATTCAGAGTGCTAACATTTATAAATCTGCAGCGCTGCCTTTCTGAATATATTTATTGCTGCAGAGAGGAAGGGGGATCAAAGGGCTCTAACACTTATTTCTGCCATCATTTCTCATCTCTGGCACAGTTTGAATTTTGTATACATAGCAGTTTCTTGCTCCAGAGATGTCAGAAATTACCTGGAGACTGTTTACAGGACATTAGAATAGAATATGGACAAACCTGGAAAAGAGTAGATACTGCATGCATAAATATTAATGGCCCACATAAGTCACGAATCCAGATTTGCTTGCAGATTTGTTGTGTGCTGTCTTTTGCAGTGTGAGCAGAGGAATAAAACTAGAGTCTGTCTTTTCTGAGTGCATTTCTCTCCCACATATTATTTCAGCCTTGGCAATAATATAAGCAGAGAAATAAACAGTGCAATGTTAGTGATTAAAACCATAAAAACACACGAGGAAAATGTCTAATTGTGAAAGATCACCAAAGTAACAACAGTAATTTTTGGTTCTGCAAAGAGCTGAGGCCTCGAGATGTTAAATTCCCAGAACCTGGGAGGAGTACTGAGTTCTTAGCTTATCACACCTATTGAACACCAAGCCATCCAAGAAGGTGCCATTTTTCCCCTCAGCAAAAAGAGGATTGATTTTTTAATTTTTCAGCAGCATGGCTCACTCTGGGATGATGTTGTTCGAAAAGCTCCACCAAACTGAGTCATACAACCTAAGGAGAACTTCATGGTTTTAATAAAAACTGTTGATGTGACCCCCAGAAGGTTAACCCCCTTCCACCCCAAGCAGAAGAAGAGAACCCACGTTTTCTCAACCATGTTTTCTTGGCACAGAGTTCACAATTTTTTTAGTGTTTTGGGATGGTAATACCTTGAAGGCTACACCTTAGACATCTTATTGTCTCAGTAATTTCCTGTGTGTTTGAACAAACCACACCACAGCTGTTTGAAGAATTACAGATGCCTTGTTCCTGGGTGGGAGGGGATGGAGTGAAGATGCGCCACAGCCACGGTGTCTGGTTTCGGACAATATAAAGTATATCTGTAGTCAAACAATGAATGAACAACTGCTGTGATGTATTCTGTGAATCTGGAATTATTGGGGATCATTGCAGCCATGAGGTTGACCTTTTCTGCAGCACAGAGCAAAAATCTCCTCATGAGTCTCTCCTGGAGCCCAGAATCCATGAAACATAGGATTCCTTCTGGAAGACAGCTTGGCTTAAATTCTTCCCACATTTGCAGTAAAAAGGACAAATCTTTTAGTGCAATTATTACTAAATGTTATTAATAATATTAGAAATATAATGCCAGGAGTGAGACCAGAACTTTTTGGGTTCCTTTGACTTACAGCAAGGATGCCACAGATGCATCTTGCGGATGCTACTCCAGATAGTTCTGTCTTACCTGTTTTTTGCAGAATTCCAGTACTGGAGGCTCTATAGCCTCCATAGGAATGTGGCACTTAGGACACAGTTGGGCCTGGGGATAAACAGTTTATTTGGGGATAAACAAATCTTCCTTTTTTAAAAAAAAAAACCAAAAGGACAGAAGACTGTTTCACCTGGCAATGACCTTGGAGAAGTTTTAGACTGCTACTTTTTTTACAGGTGCTCTCTGCTTCTACATTTTACACCCTTGACACTGTTAAAGGTGCTAGTCCTCTCCAAATTATCTGGTTTGCTGTAATTTGAGGCAGGTTTTTCTAGGAAGGGCATTTAATGGCTGAGGACTTTTGTGGGAATCGGAACTCCTCCATCATCTACCATGCAGATTTTCCTGTTTCCTCAAAGCCAGAGAAAGGATGTTTTAAAGTGATTTTAGAGATCTCTCTTCTTTTGTAAGAGTTATGGAATAGAATTGATGTAATCACTCTACCACATAGCAGCTAAAACTTCTCTGCTACCAATAGCTGTTAAATAAATGTTATTTGCTTTCTTCTGATCTTCTTCTAGAGTTCTGAACTGCGGATTTCAAGCCTTCCGTCAAAAGAGGCCATTTAGAAAGCAAACAAACAAAGAGGGGGTACTTGTTGTGAAAATCATGTTTCAGAAAGTCACTGTGCATATATTAGGGCAGGTGGGAATTTAATTTTCAAGCACAGCTCCCTGAACAGCTCCCTGCACAATCTGGCATTGTCGGGGAGCAAGAGAGATATTAGGGGTCGTCTCACGCAACTGCTACATTCCTTCAGTCACAGAAGTATCCACAAATCAACAAAACCCTGGCATTTACGAGCATCCTACTGCCTTCTGCAGTGCTGTCCTTGTTAGCAGAGAAGGCAGAAGCGAACTTGTTAATCCTCGTGAAATCGCGAAGGAATGACTTTGTAACAGAAATTTGCAACATGTGAGGAAATCCGCGGATCACTTTTAAAACTGCAGCACAGTGGGTTTTGTTCCTTCCTCTTTTTAATTATCCTTTTGATTTTCTGAGGTAAATTTTAATGAGTCATTTAGTAGAGCATTGTGGTATTTTATTCATAACTGAATTATGATCCTATCAACAGTATTACATTTGTTATTATTGTTATTGCTATTATTATTATTATTATAATATTCCTTTATCTTCATGACCACACAATGCAGCTTCTGGAAAATAAGAGAATGCTGCAACTGCACCACCAGCAAAATAAATACAGGGAAGTGTGGCTAATACTTAAACATATTCACTTATTTTCCATGCAGCACTTCAATATCATTTGCTTTACTACTTTATGTGGTAATTTCATTTCCATCCACTGATAATTTAGAATTGCTCTCTACTTGAATTTTGAAACTCATCCTGAATTATGCAACTTGTGTCTGACATCACCTGTATTCTCACTTTACAGTTTTACTGACTCTTCTTAAAATATCAACATATTTCCAAGGGAGGAGTATGAAATATTTACTTGTAACCTCACTTGGCACCTTTTGGAAAGGAAAGAAAGTTTAAAAAAAAAAAAAGGATGGATAATATAAAAAAATGTTACCAAGAATATTGCTGTGGCTAGACAGCAATCAGAGGCCAGACTGAAACCACTAAAATGTGAAACTTAATATCAGAATTGTAATTTAGTTTTGAAAAAGCGTTTTTCCGTCTCCTGATACCAGGAAATAGTTACCAAGCAACACCGTAGATATTGGTAACGCAGGCAGGTCTATTCAAATAAAAATTATTCAAAACATTGTCATTATCAGTGGAGCTATGTTATTGCTAGATTCATAATCCTCGGTATCTGGACCCTTTCATATTCTATTTCTTGAGCAAAAACCTGCTTTTTCTGAAGAGTGTGCCCTTAAAGTTACCTCTGTTAGATGAAGCTTGCGAGGTATGCCACCATCTGCTGTAGTTGCACCTGCATTTTGCTGGGCTGAATGCAGCAAAGGCTGCCAGGCACTGAAGGGCGAGTAGATGGTGAGCACATGCACAGTGTGTGTGAGAAGCAGCAAAGGAGTAGGAACACTCCTGCAGCTTCTGACACGGGATTTCAGCAAGAAAATTTGAATTGTTGGGTTATTCCTCGGGAAAACAGCAAATGAATGGTTTCGATCCAGAACGATCTCCCTGTTACCTAGAATCAGCCTACATTTTTGAAGAGGCAGACAGCCCAGCTGCTAAAGTGTGTTTTGCAAACTGGCTGCAGGTTACAGAGCCAGGGATTGCCATTCCCTTGCCACGTGGCTTTGGGGAGAGGCACCAGGGATGTTGCTGCAGACTGAGTCAAACTGGTGGGAAAAATCATTGTCTTTCTTGTCTGCAGGAGGTTCTAGAGCACCTTAAAGCAGGTAGCTGAGTTAATGGCCATCTCCAAAGCCCAGGAAGGAGCCTTATCCCTGTTCAATCCAGGGATGTGTGCAACTGGAACCCCACTGGCCAGAACGGTGGACTTGCATTTCAATTCTCTATAGAGCCGGAGTGTTTAGGTGGCACACAGACAGTGTAGGCAGTCAGTGACCATTGTTCCAGCACTGCCCAGCTGTGTGAGGTGAGTCTGGCCCAAAGAAAGGCCCTGGGAGGCCCTTTCAGAAAGGAAATTTGAGTGTATATTTTTCAATTTCCCATAAAGTGGTAAAAAAGGAGACTTTGCCTTCTCTTGAGAAGGTGCACAATTACCTACAAGTTATCTGATGCCCTCATCAGTTTCTTCTGCTGGATGAAACAGACTGTAAGACTCTGAATCTTTTGCTTGACCATTTGGCCCAAGTGTGGAAATGATCCTGAGACCTGCGATAAATGAAAGAAAAAGTGTCAAGAATTCAAAGGAGAGCTATAAAGAAATGGCAGCTGTTTGGAAGGTCTGTTTTACAGCAGTAATACCCAATCACTCCAAACTGTGTTAAAGAAGTTGCTCTAAAGACACCTGGAGCACTCTCTGCACCTCAAAGGAGAATCTCCTGTGCTGTGCTTTATTCCTGTATGAAATGACACAAGGAAACATTTACTTGTGGAGTTTGAGACATCCCATTTCCAGCTAGCATCTGACTCTGTAAAACAGGCAATATCAGGCACAAGCTAGAAAGACTTGAGCTTGGGCTAAATCAGCAAGTTGGAACTGTCAGCTTCTGCAAAATGTTCTGGGGCTGACACTCATGAAAGGCTAGGTGAGAGAAGGAGGAGTGTCTGCTTCTGCTGTTATCAGTCTCG
Organism: Callaeas wilsoni; assembly: GCA_013398955.1. Classification (NCBI taxonomy): domain Eukaryota; kingdom Metazoa; phylum Chordata; class Aves; order Passeriformes; family Callaeidae; genus Callaeas; species Callaeas wilsoni. Next base: position 361,360 of record VWPU01016414.1, on the reverse strand, counting down.
TGATCCAACAAACCAGGACTGCTGGACTCCCCTCAGTAGTGCAAAAAGCAGAAAATGGCAAAAGCCAGCAGGGCAGGGATATTTGCTTTATAGCTCCTCCATCCTGTGAGGACAAAGGAAGCTGGGGAAGCCAGCAACTTCTTAGTTCCACTTTTAAATTTAGGCTGGAGTAGATGCATCCATTTTAACACGTACGTCTCAAATGATAGTGATATCTTTCTTTCTTTCTTGGTGTAAATAATTGTAAGGACCCCAGTTTAGATCCTCAAGGATTGCCTGCTGTGGGCAATTAAAAGGTTCTGATAAACATAAAGACAATCTTTTATCACAGACATCTCTCTTCATAGGCAGTGGTAAGAGTATCCCTCTTACAGGATGATAAACATTCTAAGCTGATGATTACAATTCTTAAAGGCAAACCCTGTGACAGAAAGCCACAGTGCTGATCTTATCTTGTAAAGATGCTACATGCTGTATGTTTCTGAACTTCTGTCTATGCCTATCTTATAATGTAGAGAGAAAATTATTTGTTACAGTGTTTGGACCCAATTTAATTTAAGATGAGAAATCAGTGAGTAGGAGGGGAGAGTGGAAGGAGGGGGGCAGGACCTGCTCCATTTACAGCTCTTAAAAATAGCATGCGAAGCCAGAAACACGTATAAAACTGAACTAGCCATATCCACACGCAATGCATTTCCAAACAGAGGGTATCTACTGTACTTCCCAATTATGTTCAGTTCACTGCAGCAGGTGACCCCAATTTCTTTGAAAAATCTTTATAACAGTCCTTTTTCAGAAAACCTGCATGGGGTGCTGAGAATAAAAGTTAAGACCGTAAGAGTTTCACTTACTTGGGCTTCCTTCAGATTGAAGTGTGTGTGTTACATGACCAGGGAGAACGCTGGAGGACGAAGATGTTTCACCTGCACGTGGGCATTTAAAGCCAGGGGCAAGAAGAGCCGAAGATCATCAAAATGAAAAGCTTTGTGTCTTTCTCTCACTGCTCCCGTGTGCCCTGTGGCTGCTGTGGGTTGGCCCTGCTCTTGGCAGCCGGGTGGGGTTGATACTGTTGCCCCCCTCCCCGGCACTGGAGATGTTGGCCTGGTTGGATCTGTAAGGGCTGGATCCCAAATGGATCTGTAATGGCAAGGGGGGCCCTTGATGACATCTGGGGTGTCTGTACTTGGCTAAGCACTTTTCTTGCTCCACATCTGTGTCCTTGTTAAAGGAATGGACTCGGTTTTTGTGGCTGTTGGTAAAGCAGTGCAGTGGAGAACAGCTTTAGTTTTATTTAATATTTATTTTAATATTTATTTTAATATTTATTTTAATATTTATCTTAATATTTATTTTAATATTTATTTTAGGGGCATTGACATGTGAATGACACAAAGGGCACGAATGAAACTTGCTGATGAGACCATGAGGAGGCACCAGTGTAAAGAGCATCAAGCTGTCACAGGAGGGAGAACTGGGTGACCTCAAGGGAAAAAGTGGTAGAAATGGAATTAAATTTTATAGTACAGAGTGTAAATGGGCTTGGGGACTATCATGACTTTTTTGCTCTGTAGTGGGAGCTCATTAGCTATGGATGACTGATGCTGAGAAGGATCTGGGGGTATTGGCCATGGGACAACTGAGAGCCACCAGTGCTGTCAAAAGGCAATGGCCATCCAAAAATGCCTCTGACAGGTTACTTTCAGTAAGGATGAGGGAGAGTTCATGCCATTTTACAAGGTACTACTTAGACCTCATCTGCAATACTGCCTCCAGTTTTAATCAGCCATAGCTAAGAATTCAAATATGAGCAGTTTGCAATGAAGGCTCAGATGTGTCTAAAAATGGAGGGAAAAAAAAGTGCTTGAAAATCATCAGGCTTGAGGAAAATGCCAATCTATGATGTTGCTTAGTTTGTTACCTCAGAGGTGTTTTTTCATTTGTATTGCTTTAGCACTGGACATTTAAGTGCTAGATAAGACAAAATACAATTTGCTTTACAATGGGGAACGACTCCTCTATCCATTTGCAATAACAAAAGTGTGTAGCTTTGTGCTAAAATGGCCAATTTAAATGGGATTCCAAAGCTATAGTTTAGTCATCGATTTGGAAGTGTGTACAGGAATGGCTCCCAAGCCAGCAGAAGTTGATGAAAAAAAAAAAAAATTAAAAAGAGGAGAATTTATGTATTTTCGTTGCAGCCCTAGCTCTTTGTTATACCTGCTAGAACATATTCTTATGCAACCATGACCGTACTTCTTCATCTGTGTTATGCCACCACACACTTTGTGGCTACTTTATCCTCTTTTCACGGCTTTCTGTACAGGTTCTGTCTGCGTGGCTCCAGGAAGCTTGGCCATAAACTGAAAACAAGCAGAAGCCAGAACACCACAGCTGCCCCTCTCTCATCCTCTTCCCTGGGCCTCTCTGGAGGTTTTGGGCCAAGTGATGGTGTTGGGAGGGGTCTCAGCAGTGCCCAAATCATTCCCCAGCTGTCCTGTGTTTGGTGCAGGACCTGGGCTTTTCATGGCTGTGCCTTTCATCCTCAGCTCCTGCAGAGCCAGTCTGAGATGTTATCAGAGGGTGATGCACAAATTTTTCGGGTCTGTTAGTTCCAGGGGGCTGGAGGGAGCTGCACTATTCCTGCTGCCTACTTCCTATTTCCTAGAATTTCCATCCATTTTCTATAGACTGGTTGAGGAGGGGAAGTCTCTGAGGACGCTATCACTATTTTTCTTTTCTTGGGAAGTGTGAATTTTACTTTTGGCACACAGATCCTAATTCTGAAAACGGATGCACTCCCTTACTTTTGGGATTGGGCCATCTGTTTACAGTAAGAAAGGCAATGGATGTTAAACCCATCTGTGATCTCTCCCCAGAAGCTGCTTGGTTTCCCCAGATCTGCATCCCCCCTCTCTCCTCACCAACCTTGGAGGTGAGTGATGGCTCCTGTGGGACACATCACAGTTACCTGCTCCTTCCACTTACTGACAAAATATTGTTGTTTAAAGGAATTCTGGGCGATTTTGACGTCAAGCTTAAATGAATGAAAGGTGTGAAGTACTTTTTTATTAAATAAACAATGGATGAGCAAACATTTTCTTATAGGCATCTCAGGGCAGGGAGCAGGCTGCAGCCCATGAGCAACCCTGTGTCCAGCTTGGCTCTACCCTTTCCCTAAGGGACCCTCACAGCCTCTCCCTTCTCGCACAACTTGGTGAACACCTGCTCCTTGACTAAAATTTGGCTATTCCACTTGTGTAACGGGTAAGACCGTGGTTATTTTTAAAAAGCATCAATATACTTCAAAACATGCAGCAGAGAGTTAGTTCCTTCCCTGTGTTATCACCTGTCCAGATGCCTTACCCAAATTTACTGGGGCATCAGCATATCTGCATTTAGACCAGCTAGCAGCTGATGTTCTGTCCTGTAAGAGAGGGCTGGAATGGTCAGGCAACCTTCCCATATCTTCTTACAGGGTGCAAATCCTGCCTCAGTCAAAATGCTGGGCTTCAGTGGCCAAACTTGACAGCACTGCTGTTTAAGACACAAAAAAGTTTCAAGGCTTTAGCTAGGGTATGTATGGAAATACTTGCATTGAACATCACTGTGCATAGTTTAGAAAGCACCTGCTGCAACATTTTGTAAAATATATTTTGAGACTGAAAGGCCAAACGGTACAGAGATGCTAATCAGCTAAACCCATCAATATCTGTTTTCTGAGCATGGACCAGAGAACAGTATCTTGGATACAGCACAAACTGACAGACAATATTATTGTCAAGCAGAGAAACTATCAGGTCATACTTTAATTCTTCTCAGCTGTCCAGGGAGTTTATTTAATCTCCAGTGCAAAGGGAGGATTCAGAGATATATCTAGCCGAGGCAGAAAAGATGTTGTAAAGGCATATTTAATGGTATGTTGTTAAGATTTTATCATGCACACATGTGAGCTTGGAATTGTGGAAGGTACAACCATTCTTTTGCCATAGCAAAGAAGATACCCTCTTTAGCATAGTTTGTAATCTGCAATACATAATCTTTACTGCAGATAGCATCCTGAAGATTACTGGTTTTATCTGTTTCTTGGTCAATTTGAACTCTGTTTTTATAGTCTGTGAAAATACCTGTATGCACTTTTGTTCATGTCATCCAAGAGTGTTTATAAAGTGCAGGCCTGCTCTCTTTTTTTTTATCATTTCTTCACGAGCATCAGGGATGTTTCTGCACTACAAGATGAGTTTAAAGTAGTTTTAGTCTGAAGTAGACCCCTATAACCAGACTCACATAATCTCACAGATGGAGCCCTCAGGAAAAAACGCAGATGCCCAAATCTCAGACCGCAGGGAATGCCAGAACCTGGCAGTGGTATTGGACAGCAGGAGGGATGAAAGCTGAGTAAGATGTGACCAGGTGAATGATCTATCCAGCCCAGTGGCAGAGTTAAGAGATGGGGGAGAAAGGTTAAGCCAAGGAGGTGGACCAGTGGAACCACGCTCTGACCTCCCTGACATTGGAGCAGAGACCAGAAAGTAGCAGCAATGCCCATGAGCCTCAGTCTTGGACCAAGATAACACAGAACAGCAACAACAAAACATTTACTTCTGTCTTGGGGTGATTCTATGACCATACTGTATTCCCCATTGCCTGCTTGATTTCTAGTGTACCTTTAAATTGCAAAGGGAGGAGAGAGAAGCCGAGAGAACTCTTCAAAGCGGCTGGCTTGACCTTGCAACTAGAATGTTTTGCATTCTTTTCTCTCCCAATTCTGACAACATTTAGTTGGTTGGAGGACTTTTGCTTGCTAGTCTCTTCGGCTTTCAGCGGAGAAGGGACTGTGATCTGCCTCGGTGGCTTCTTTTCCTTTTTGGACTGTTTTTGGCTTGCTTTTCATCTGAGACCAGCTGTCATCTCCGGCCCTGCTCGGCGGGACCCTCCAAGGGGGATCGTCGGACCCTGCCTGGCCCGGCCCAGCTCAGGACTGCAGGTTTTACCTACAGAAAGAACTCTAAAATCCATAGTCCTCTTTTAGGGGACAGGGGAGAGGGTTTCAATATCTTTTTTTTTTTTCCCGTAACAGCAGGGGACTCTGTTTTGTTAAATAAATAGTTTTTTTCACTTTCACTCGAGAAATTATTTTCCCGAACCGGTGGGGGAGGTGCTGCCGGGGCCTGCTTGCCTGGCAGGCAGGAGAGAGAGAGAGAGAGACCCCTCTCGGGTTGTTTCCTCCTGGATTTGTGTCCAAACCGGCACAACTTCCAAGCAGTTCGAACTGTGCAAATTCAAACTCTCACAAAAGAAGGGACAGAAATTTAAAGTGTGGCCTTTTGGATGTTTCTCTGACTTGGGTTTTCATGGCACTTCCATGCAAACTACATCAGGTGTAGCAAAGTTGTAAAGGTGCTGTGTTAGCATTTTTTATTTTAAAAATTCCGAAGTGCAGACATCTTTTGGTATTGGTTTGCTGAGCTTGTCTAGGTTTGCATGTTTGCTTAAGCCTTTAAGAAAGCATTAAAGGTAGGACGGGCAAGCTGCTGTCACTGCTCCTCAAGTCACATTTATTGCATCGCTTCTTAAATCAGCAGCACAATTACCACTGTTATTGATACTTAGCCTTGGAGGTGACTACCCAAAATTTCAACTCTTAAACCTAGATATATCAAAGAAACAACTTAGCTGATCTCATATTCAGTTGCTCAAGCACCACAGATTCTTCTTAGCTGAAATTAAAGAAAGAAACTCCAAACCATATTTGCAATAATTTTATCTATGTCATCATGTTAAGCATAAATTGTTTTACTTGCACGTGTAAAAATTCACAGATCTCAAGAATTAGCATGCTAACAAAATATAAATTAAAAATTCAGTACCTGCAGACAGCACCTTTGTGGGGAAGCCAAGCCCAACAAAAGCCATGTGTATTTGAGGAGTACTCACAGACCATAAGCATGAGCAGCATTAAAGCTGGGTGAGACAGTGTTGCTTCTGCTTCTGCATTTGTTAAGATATCTGATGTGCAGAGGAAAAATAAGGCCACAGATGACAGTCCTATTGTGCTGGCTTCTTTCTCAAATCCTAGTGCTTGGGGAAGAAGAAAGCACAGAAAACATTGTTGACAGTTCCATTGCATAATATTGAAAATGCAGTTCCCAGCTTTTTTGTAATCACTTTTGTCTTTAAACATGTGATTTAGCTATAAATTATCACCCTGACCACAAGTACTTCCTCCATAAACTCACTGAAAAGCAAATTAACCTTTTCTCTCTAGAATGAACTCTCTTATTAATATGAAAATCAATTCAGTCCTTTTTGCTTTTGTTGCCCCAGCCTGTTTGCACTTCCCAAGCTGAATAGTTGCTTAAGCAGAATTCATTTTAAGAGCCAATTAAAAAATCCCAACCCAACAATATAGTAAGTGATGTTCTGGAAAGCTTTTCATTACTGCATGTGTGGTTTCTAATTGAAAAACGGAATGTCTAATTTAGGCCCTGATTCTTCCATCCTGACCTTGGACCGGCTCCACAGGTGGTGAACACCAGTGCAGTTTAACACCAGCACAACTTATGAGCAGCCCATGGCACCCACACACTTTTCAACTGGCTGCAGATCCAACATGTTCCTGGGCACACCTCTGAGGTCATCTGTCCGTTGGATGACTTCATCAGGACCAAACTTTCCTTTTCAGGTTGTAAATATTACTATTTGGCTGCTGTTCTGAGGTGGTATGCATAAAATCTTACTCACAGAAACACGTGGGCTTTTTATTACCCAAGGAAAAATTCATTCAAAGAAGAGAAGTCCACCGAGATCAAAGGAACAAAGTCTGCACGCAGCGAAGACAAAGCTGCAACAGGATGCAAGTGCTGGATGGGTGTGGACACACAGGGCAATGGGAAAGGATACACAGGGTTTTCCTTTGTTCTCACTATCCTACAGTCACACAGATGCTAAAGGAGTATTTTCTCCTCTGCTTGTCTGGCTATCATCTCTCTCGCCAAAACCCAAATAGGGTTAGTAGAAAGATATTTCTGCTTTCTGTGCTCTCTTTCTTTTTTCCTAGACTCAGTGACACAGCTTTGGTTTTCCTATCCCCACTACCATCAATGTATTCCTGTTTTGCAGGGAAGAACGCAGAGCAAGATGCAGCCATATCCAGTCTCACTAAAGAATGGGCTCTGAAAAGTTAATGCATTCAGACTTCTGATAGCAGCAAAATAATTAAATCTGCAGTAAAACACTGACTCATGTGGTACCTTAGCAAAATGTCAAATTTCATGGTGGCACAGCATCGCTTCTGTCCGCAGGCTCTCAGGAGCATTGCTTTAAACTCTCTGATGATTCAAAAGAGATTAAAAGCATATGTTTTTAGGACACTTCCAGAAACATATAAAAGGCAAAAAGAAAAAAGCTGAGATTCTGTGGCAAAGGCTGGAGGTTCCTGCAGTGAGAAATGCTGACGAGAGCTCTGTCACGCAACTCTTGCCCACATGCAAGCTTAGGGACATGCTCCAAACCCACATCCAAACCCCCTGGAGCAAACCCACTGATTAGCATCCTAACTCTGGACCTGCCCAAACACCACTGGCAACTTTCTCACATCTCTGTAGGTATATAAAGAATTGCTACATTTCTCAAAGGCTGAAAGCAAAGCTTATGTCAGCTGGGACCTGGAAACAAAACCTCCCTCCAAAAGAGGGCTGATCCGTGGGGTTTTGAAGGGCATGTGGAGGATACAGAAAGCAACAGGTTGTTTTCTTTTAAAAGATGGCCAAAGGAGGAGGTGGGCCCCCTTTTCACACAGCAGCCTTGCTGTGTGGGCAGTCACCCAACAGACAAGAAAATGGGACCTGCTCCCAGGACTGTAGCAGTGTACTCTATGCTTTGGAATAAGCTAGTGTTGGAAAAACATCCTTGGAAATGAGGGACCTTCTCTTTCTTTTCTGGCCCACTGCACCTTGGGTTAATTTAAGAGAAATGCAGCACATTCTCTTTCTGTGACCCAGCAAATATTTAACTACTTCTCACCAAGGGAAACGTGAGATCTCTTCCATTTCCCTGGGAATAATTGCCACATCGCAAACCCTGCAAAATCTTGAAGACTGAAAAAAAAAAAAAAAAAAAAAAAGAAAAAAAAAAAAAAAAAAAAAAAGGGAATTGTGAGAGCTCTCCTGGTTCCTGGGGGATAATTGAGGACCACGGTGCACATGTGGGCTCATGCTGGCTGCCATCACAAGTCCTTGCTGCCAAGGACATGAAACACTTGTAAGGAGACTCAAGTGTGCATGTAGGTCTGGATCAGTTTATTTGGTGGTTGGGAAAAAAGAGGGAACCTGGGTACAGAGTAGAAGGTTAACAAAGAGGCAGGAGAGGGGAAAAGTAAGGATGAGTTTTCCTGCCGTTGCACACCCATATGCTGCAGAACTTTGGGCACAAATGCTACTAAAAATGTCCTTCTTATTATAGTTGTCTCCCAAAAAAAAAGATCAGCCCAGCAATTCACTGCTCTGAAATTAATCTTTACCTTTTTGCCCATGTGTACATTTGTGAAGGGAACACATGACGCTTTCCAGAAGTACAATGTTAGTATCTGTAAACATATTGCTGACCTCTTTATCTTCTTGTTCTACCACTTGTCATGTGCCCCGGGCCAGCATTGCTCTAACAGCTGTATTGAGTAGTACAAGCTAAGCTGGAGCTTTGAGATATTTTTTTGTCTGTTCACTTGTTAAAAGTGTGTGCTCTGCTTTTTTCTAGTGGTGTTAAACTGAACTCCCTGGATTAAGCAGTTAATATAGGTCAAAATTAGTCCTTCAGGGATAGGCCAGACTCAGCCTGCTACTTCCCTCACCTGCAGGGCTAAACTGTGGTGTTTGTCTCCTCATGTAATTTTGTGGTGTTGCTGGGTACTTCCCAGTAATTTCAAACACTGGTGGCTTTGCTAAAATCATCTGTCTATAAACCTCCTTTTTAATAAGCTGCTGCTTCATTTCTAACTTTTTTTTTTAATGCTGATTCAGAGCTGCTTTATTAAGGAATGCCTACATATTGCCTTTGCCTTCATAGATAGAAATACCTCCTCAAAGCTTTCAAAGTACTTAGCTGCCCTGCATAGTGCTGTGAAGAGGGTGAAATAGAATATATTATGAAATGACATAGCCAATTCAAACTGGATGAGCAATTAGTGAACCAATAATAATGTTGCAGCACTGTTTCTTCAGAAACCTTTAATTTTGACATCAATAGGCATCATACGTATCTCAGTGTGAAATAACAACTTTATAGCTTTGGTTGGTCCTGATGATAGCAATGCTTAGAAAACAAAATAAAGGCATCTATGACACTGTTAATGGAATGATTAAAGCTGGAGATGAAATCGCACAGGCGAAGAAATGTCCCGTTAGCTAATTTGCTTTGTACTTTTAGAGTGTCTCCTATGGGAGAATGTGGAATTCTAGGCCTGGATGCACAAATACAGAACGACTGCTAGCTCCACTCTGGTTGTGCTGGTCTCCTCAGGCTGCCTCTGCAGCCAGAGAAGAGGCAGAAGCCTCGTGTTGCTGCTCAGAACTGCCCCGTCTCATTAGGCAAAGCTAGTTTTTGGGAATTAACCCTTCTGCCTCCTGTCATATTTGTTCACTGGATAAGTTAAAGTTATTACAACTCATCCTCACAGTTTAAATTCCTGAGAGCTGAAATTGAAAAGCCTTGTTTTGCATTGAACTTCCTTGTTGTTTTCTGAAATAAAGAGAAAGGGGACTTTGTCCAAGTTTAAAGGCAGTTTAGCTTTATAGCCCTCAGTACAGGATCCATCATTAAAATTAAGCATGTACTTAATTGGTTTCCCGAATACAGATGGATTTAAGCACATGCCTAAATGCCTTGCTCACTTGAGGCCCTAATGGACCATGCAAATTTAAAAGTTCACTTCTCATTGAGATAAATGGAGTGGATAATCATAAATTTATCAGAACAGAAGCTGCTGCTCACTGGATATGTTTGCAGCATCTTGCAGCATTGTCCTCTCTCTCTGCCTGGGATATCTAGAACTTGCTGAAGTAGAAAAGTAACAACAGAATAAGAACTGGTTTTCCTGTCTCAGAACAGATCACCAGTACAGTATCTGATGGTAAGATGTCTGTGCATCTGCCACAGAGAACAAAAATATTTTCCAAATATGAAATCTCATAATTTAAAAAAATAGTGGAAATTAGGTGGAAACAAAACCCCAAGGAAACAGAAGGGATGTTTATGACTGAAAAATCCACCAGCTACTTCATGGCTTTTCACTGTCTTTCCTAGTAAATCTTTTTCAGCTGGACAAGGGTTGTTACAATGGTTAGCACTGAACACTCTGCCCAGCAATTCATTAACTGGACAGCAAGCTGTTCCCTCAGAAGCAGCCCAGCAAAGGCCAGTGAGATGCAGATTTGTGTCTGGGTTTTTCTTGTATTTGATGGGATTTTCTTGTGTTTTATAAGGATTAAACCCACGTTTCCTCAGTAAGAAATCGGTATTTTCTGGGATGAGTTGCCCTGTTTCGAAATAGACAAAGTATGGGAAATAGTACAAAAACTTTCTGGAAGGAAGAGGAAACAGATCAAAACATTGTACTCATATAGATACCATGATTTCAAATGCCGTTCCTCAGGAAATAAGAGTATGAATTTTCATTAAATCTAATTGTGGTGGACATGTGCTGGATAATCCAGTGATAGGCTCTGGGCATGTGCCGCTTTTTAAAGTAAAATGCACAGAATAGTCTCTCCAGTTGTTGCCTTTGCTTATACAGGGCTCAGCACCTATCAGCTTTTTAAAATTTCTTTATGTGTTACAACTTCAAGGTTTGTTTTGAGCCCTATTGGATCATAGAATTAAAAATGCTGGAAGCTAAAATAGCAAGAAACGCTGTCTAGAAAGGTGACAACCAGGAAATTTGGCACCTTGTCCCTTATGATGCATTTCACCAAGCTCTACATGTTACAGAATATAACTATTTTGTTATCTCTGTCATTTTACTGAAGATCACAAAAAAAAGCAAAGTATTTATAAAAACTGTAGAATTACTTGGAGGGATGAAATTCATGTTTTATAATAAAAGCATAAAGAAGATCAACCTGCTTCATGTCTCTAAGGAAGGTGGAAAGATATTGTGTAAGAACATGCTGTCATTATATTGATCTGTAATGCAGTATTGCCGTGGCCATAAACCTTGCACTGAGTTTGCAAGGTGTCAGGACTTGCTCTGTCTGAACTTTTCTTGACCTGCCCGCAGCCTTTTTTCCAATTGGTTTGGTTGTGACAGCAATTTCTCTGCCTCTTCAGGACCTTCTGGCTGATTTGCTTTACTTTTATTTATCTTTCCGTGGTGCCACCATGGTTTTACCAGTACTGGTAAATACGGGCCAGGCAGGATAAGAGAGACACAGGGGTCAGTGTGGAGGGGTACGGACTTGGGATGATGAAATATGGAACACAGACTTGACACCAAAGGCCCCACAGCTAAAGAAGTGCAGACCTAGAGCTGGGCTACTCTGGTTTTTAGGATAAGCAAGCAAAGAGACAGTATTTGGCACATGTAAATCCACCATAAAAATTGGCTGTAACTTGGAGGTGCAGATCATTGAAATAAAGCCTGGCTGTAAAAGCATGTTAGCAGACATATAAAAGTGCCCCCGAATGAATTCAAGACAGAGAAAGAGGAAAACTTCAAAGTGAACATTGTATTCCCCCCGGCAAAGGACTTTGGATGCTGATAACTCAGTGGGAACACAGCCACCATGAGAAAGAAACCCCCAACCCAAAGAATAGAGGAACACCAGAAGGGTGAGCATAGCACCATGAAAAGAGGTAGAAACGAAGTGCATGTGTAAAAACTTAACTGCATTGCTATTTTTTTTACTGAACTACTTCTGCACAGACTTATTCTTTCTCTTTCCATAACAATTATATGCGGAATAATAATGATTCTTGGATGAGACTCTTCAGATTTCAATTGTACTAATGATAAATTTTGACTTCATGTATAAGGTATGTTTCCTCTGTGCCCGTAAACAAGATTTTAAGTACTTAAGGAAGAAATTTTGAAATCATACAGCTCTTTTACACTAGCAGAAAGCAGTGTATTAAGATCCAGTGGTCAGAACTTCATGTGCTGAAATAATGAACTCATTTTTATCTGCTGCCAGCAATAATAAATACATACTAAAACAAAAAGCAAATTGTGAAAAACAGGAAAATGATATTAATAGAGAAATGTTAAGCAGGAACATGCACAGTGTAGGAGTTTGTTTTGCCTTTGTCCTTTTGCCAATGGCAAGCTTTAGGCAAGAGGGAAATAATGCACTACTGTAGCTCATGAAAATAGTCTGCCCTCCCTTCTACAGTTGCTGGGGTGTTGTTGTTGCACTGGCTGCTCGCTCTGTCAGGATCTCTGTTTGTGCTCCCACGAGCTCTTCAAAAGAAGCGGCGCTTGCTCAGGCTCGGGAAGGTTTTCCATCAGGAGAGCAGAGTGGGATATGGGCTCCACGCTTCTTAACACGCAAGCTTAGAAAAATATTTTCCGTGCAATCCTCACTGAAAGACCTTGGCTTTTCAGGGGCTCGAAAAGCTGTACATAGAATGAATTTTTACTGCCAAAATGGATCTTATTATTTGGAGTGGTTTAGGCTACATTTGTACAAAGCAGCACGTAAATGTTCTTTGGAGAGCTGCGGCAAGGTTTTATAAGAACATGGAATGGAAGCAAAGAGGTCGCATTAATTTATGCTTTCATAATGTTGGGACTGTAAGGAAATATATTTTAAATAAGAGTTGACATGGGAGACCTCCATGATAACAGCTTATATTGAGGGAAATCATTCTTATACAAAATATTTCTCAAGGCTCATAAAAGATAGCAATAACAAACACCATTATGCAGTATCTGGGAAATTCTATTTACTTAAAATGCTTTCTGCTTTTATTATTATTCAGGCTCGTTCCTTCAGTGGAAGTTCTGATTGAAGCTTGAGCAATGTGTATGATCTCATTACAACAGGGCTGCATTAGAAAATCTGATACTGATAGTTCCAACAATGACACCTCTCACTTATTATCTGTCACTTGGCTACAACAAGAGCCGTGCAAATTTCCTGCCATCAAATTCTGGCAGGTGGCTGGAAACCAATATAATATCCCACATATACCCTGTTGTACTTGGGGGAGGGGGAAAAAAAAAAAAGTGTGTTCAATATCCTGAGTGTGGCTGGTTTGGAGCACAGGCTGTCCCACAGGGGAGGCACTGTTGGGTCACAGGCAGGTTTGTGCTTTGCTGGGGAGGGCACAAAAGGCCACCATGTAATATGGATACACATCAACAGGAATCTTTTCACTGTACACCTTCAAGTAAGTCACAGATGGCTTTTAGGGATGTCATTCATTGATTTCTGGCACCCGATTCTTTGTCTCCTCATCATCAGTTTTCTACTGCATGTACATGTCCAAAGCCAGCTAGATTTTGTCTTTGAAAGATGTGAGAGGCTAGGCAGTGTCCCTTAGCTACATATCTGCATAAAAGCACATGTCTGCTTGCAGATTTTAGAGAGGGGAAGGGGGGGAGAGTTTCCTCTCCTTGTCCCTGTGCAGTTCTCCTAAAGTAATTCAACATAATTCTTTAGCTGTCCTCTACTTTTGTAGGGTTTGTCAGTACTGAAAACACCTGGTGGTGTAGGGTTACCTGCTGACAAGCCCTGCACCAACGGGGCCTTGAAATAAAAAGCAGACCCTTCCCCTCAACCTGAAGTTAATAGTTCTGTAGTCTTTTAAATGAGGATTAATTAGAGGGAAAGAAATTCTGAAAACCCCAGTAAAGCAAGATAGCAGTCTAAGCAGGAAAAATTCAGAACCTAAAATGTGAGAAATAAAACATATGAAAAGCCGGAAAACAAATATCCCTCTTGAGAAGGATGAGTCCTTTTCTCCAGACTTTCTTTCAAATTTTTAGCAACTTTCAGTGTTTGTGTTTGAGATAAAGTGTCCTCTCCCCTGACTTCTCTTTGGAGTCCTTCAGGCCTGTTTCTGTCATTTCTGAGGCTTGCTGTGGGTCTGCCCTCCTCTGCAGTAACCTCTTGCTCCATTCAGAAATTCCCCAATATCCACTTCTTCAGTCTTTCCCCTGCTTTCCTCTTCTCCCACCACCTGTCCTACCCTTCCCTCCAGAGGAATTGGGAGTCTGGTTTGTTTGGATCTCTAATGGAAGATGTAGTTCCCCTTCCTCTCTTATTTCTAGGGGGCTCCTCTTCAAACCGCAGCACAGCCACCACCACCAGCCTTCCTCTCTGCTCTCCCTCTTCACAGAATTCCTGTAACTGTATTGCATTAAATAAATTCTATGTGCCATTGTACAAGCACCTGCTGAGGAGCTAAAGCCCCGTTAACCAGCCTGGCCTGCTCTCAAATCTGTTTGTGGCAAGGGCAGCGCAAACCCCTGGCTGAAAGGGGCACGTTGCCTCCTCCCCTTCTCCTTCCTTGCCTCTTTCTGGTCCGTAATGTGGGGTTTTTCTGACTCTCTTGTTGATAGATCTTGTTGGAAGCCTCACGCTGGCCATTTTGAAGACATTTTCTGACAATCTGGTACACAGGCTCACTGAAATAGAAAATTTCTGTTTTGAGAATGTTACTTTTTCTCTTTTTTTTTCCCTGAAGGATTGAAAGTATCAGAGCAAAGTTGCTAAAGAAAAGCTATTGCTTTCCCTTTGTTTATAAGTGCACATCTTGGTGAAATTCTGTGACTAGTTACCTGCCAAAACCATTTAACATTATGAATTAATAAACCCATGAATTTTGTATAAGATGTTTTCTAGAATACCTTTCTTGTTGCTGATTGCCATCTCTCTTAGCAGAAAAAAAGCCTCCTGCTTGGGGTTGTTGCTGACACCTCAAAGTAGCTCATTTATCCAGGCGGTGAAACAGATTTAATGAACCACGGGAAACACATGATTTTTCAGAAATGACCATAATGACAATGGTCCGTAGATAATAACAGGCTATTTACCTTTGCCTGAGTTGCTCCAAATTTATTTTCTTCGGACAATTTCCTAACCCTGGCTACAGAAACAATATGATAGAGCTGTAGGTGTACCAGCAATTTGTTAATTAAAATTAATGCTGCGTTATTGAACTGTTGCATTAAGCACACAGGTCTTCTTGAAGAAAGCATGATCAGCTAACCAAGCAAATCTGTGTGTCTGACTAGTTTAAGAGATGAAGGATTTCTCTCATAAACTGCCTACAGCCTTCCTGGTGGTTGTGTGCACTTATAATCAGCATATCCTTAGGATTATTGATTCTCCCCCGTAAAGTGTAAAGCTTGTTTCTGGTGATGTCCAGGTTATTGGACTGATGTGTTTACCAAAGGGAGCAAGAAACTCCTTTATATTCTTATGTGAGCTAATCAGATTTACATATAATCTGGTCGAGTATGATGGATTAGATGGGTGGGTGATTACTGGAGATGGAATCAACACCTTCATGCATGACAAATTCTTCCTATCTAGAGTTACTGAACTCTAGGAGTGAAGAGAAAATAGGAGTTTGGTCTCACCTCTATCAAAATTTGATTTGCCACATAGCACAGCAGCAGTTATGGGGTTAAAATGCACACATGTATAAGGAATATATATATATATATAAGTAATCAGGAAAAAGCAGTAGGAAACAAAATCAATTCAGCAGAGACAGTTAGATATCCTGGGTAGGCTTTATGTGAGATTTAAACATTGAATCCAAAAACACAATCCACAAAACCCTTTCTTAAGCTTGCCGGCATCCAAAAGGATAAAGTTACTTGGATTTTCACCAAAAAGTTCCCTGGTGTTCCTATCTTGCATCTGATCCTGCTCAGAAGTGACAAAAGGCAATCTCCCTCCTGATATTCCCTTCTGGATGAGGATTCTCCTTGCTATGAAGACTGTTTTGTAGCTCCATTTAACTGCCATAAATTCAAGACATTGACCTCACTGGGCTGGAGGACTGTGCTCCATCTGCTGTCCCATCTCTTTGTCCCCAAAATCACATTCCTTTGTAATAAAATAGGAAGAAATTGTCCATCTTTAGATGGTAGATTTAGATACCTAAATCTTTGAGACTACTTGGGTGCTAAGATCCTTTGATCATCACAGACCTTGGGGGGCTCCAGTGTCACTGGGTTTCACTGGGCAGGTGGCATTTACCCTTGGGGATCATTTAAGTGCTTTACTAATTCCTGTCTTAGATCTGATTATGGACCTGAGCTTGGATTTACTTTATATTAATAGCTTTATGTAGCATAAACATCAAAATGCATAATACATCTTTCTCAGACAAGCACGCATTTCAAAATAAACTTCAGCATCTACATGACAGAAGATGAATTTTAAGCATTTTTAAGAGACGATTTTGGCACTTGTGTAAAGAAAAAGAGAGACAGAGGAAAGAGTTGCAGTTATAATTTCCAAGGAGCCAAGTAATCTTGATACTTTTTTCACACGAATCCCACACCTTTAAAAGGATACATTCCCCCTCTTCTGTGAGTGGAGAGTTTTGAGATGTGCAACATTTCCTGTGTAACAACATAGCAGTTTCAGGTTGTGATGAGAAAAAATTGCTTTCAAATATCACAGGTTCAAAAGTGCAGCTGAAATTTGAAAGTATTAGTTTCACATTCTGCTTAAGAAAAACTGTGAAAAGAGAAGCGGAGAGGAGGTTGAGGATAAAATTCCAATAAAAATAAGATATCTATATCTAGCCAGACAGTTGGTATTATATATATCTATATAATACTGTGTGCATGACAAATATGGTAACAGAGCATTAAGGCTGCATGGTTAGGCAGACAAAAGTTTGGAAACAGCCTAGTTAAGGTTGCTTGCTGTGCTGCTCTTCTCCCTCACATTGTGAACACATTACGCCTTTTTTTTTTTTTAACTCCAATACTTCTCTGCATAGTCTTTTTCAGATCGAATAAATATTTCTTTTATATAACCTCGGGAAACTTGAAATGTTGTTTATTCCTCTAAGCATTTGTGGATTTTCATTATCATAGTGGTGCAGAGAGTAACACAGATGCTCAGGCTGTTTTTTAGCCTTTTGTGCCATTCAGATGGCACAGAAGGGCCATAAACCAGACACCACCAACCCACCTCCCCACCCTCCTCCCATATTTCCTTCTGTTGTGTCTGATATAGATGCTTTTCTCCTGCCTCCCTCCTTCTGCCATTTTTGCATTAAGTAAAATGAAACACAGCAGTACAGCTTTACAAATGAGGAAAAAAAGCTGGCAAGACCCTTCGTCCATTACCATTCCTGTGTATTAAAAAAAGGCTCAAGGCAGCAGCTCCTGCAAGCCTTCATGTCATTTGTCCTTGTCTCTCTCTCAGGCTGGGTGGAGACCCTTCAAGACTGGTGGGTCTAGGTCTAACTTTTGTTTTATAGCAGTCGTGACCGTGTTTTAACTCTCCCACCCTCCCATCACAGACACAGGGTGTCCTCTGCTTGGAAAGACTACTGAGCCTGCAGAGAGCAGTGTTTTTCCCGCCCGACTTCTGAGGTGTCCTTCTCAGCTCATTGCTGACAGTCAACAGGAAAGCTCCCCAACTTCAGTGTAGCTTGGAGTCAGCTCACCTACAAATTCATCTGCCTGATAAACACACAGGCTTCAACTGCTACCCTCTGGATATTTTTCTTGACACAGAATAGGATCTCTGAATTTGATTCCTTTCATTTTCACACTGGTGACGTGTGTATCTTCTAACCTCTCAATCTTGAACCAGAGCACAGCATTGCAAATCTTGTACCCACAGGAAAGGGGATAAGCCCACTGCCTCCTTACAAAAAAACATTGTGATATCGATGGTCTCACAACTGAGTTGTGCTGATGCAGACTGGAGTATGAATTTTAATGACCATCTTACTCTGAGGGTCCGAATAATTGCCAGAGCATCTGATGGAGAGAAGAAAATATTTGTAATAAATTTAAAGGTACCCAGTGCATTTGTTTTCTACATTTCAGACTGTCTAGAGGGCAAGAGGACAGCTGTCTGTATATCCCTTCCCTTTCCAGGTAGGAGGGGGCAAACACCTAGTGTTGGATGTGCTTAATAACTTTACTACTTCCAGATGATTACCAACACCCATCTAGTAAAGATCACTCCTGAAACCGCAGAATCTGAATGCTCTTTCATTCATTTTTGGGTAAAATCTGCAAGGTTATTTTATATCACCTTCATCACCAGTTTAAGCTAAGGTGGGAATCTCAGAGAGGAGGAGTAACCACTTTCTACCAGGACTTCTGTCTGTGGGTAATCACCAGTGGAAGAGAAGGGACAAATGGGGAGGGGGGCACAGGCTTGGAAAGCAAAGGCATTTGTATGCCTTTATTGTATCTGCTGGAAGCTTCTTATTCCTATATTTATTTACTCAGAGCTGAGGCTTCTGCATTAGCCTGACTCGTACATGTTCTCTGTAATGAGTGTGCAGGGGATTCAAACCCATTTTACTGCATGGCTGACTAAAAGACTAAAGCAAAAGGGGCAAAATATAAACTGTCAGCATGAGGTGGAGGCAACACAAAAAATTTTTGTACTGTATCTTTTCAGCTTCTATTTCATTTTGGAAGATAGCATAAAATTCTTACCTGAAGTGATGTTTTTAAAGCTTAAGGAACACAATGTGATTCTGTTATGCTATTTCATGATCTTTTATAAACCTGTGCTTAACTTAATAGATTTCTATTCTAAAGTTATGACAGGACAAAAAGAAAATATAATGTGTTGAAAACTCAGAGCAAGATCAGCAGGCTGTACAAAAGAAAGAAAAAAAATGTTTAACTGGAAAAGTCAGCAACTCTTCAGCAATTTTATTATAAATAACTCAATTATATTGTATAATTCCCATGATTGCCAGAGACCTCATTGATTACTCACAATGGTACTGCATTAGGCTGCTGATAATGAGATGTTTATTTTAATAACTATTTTCTATGTGGATGTACTAGTTTGCAGAAGCACTAGGTTAAGGATACTTCAGTTAAGTGACTCCAGAATGAATTTAACATAATAAGGAGGACAGATGGGCTTTCAAATCCACAGCAACAGTAAGGAAAACAAGACATCACTGCAACACAGATCCTTTCACGCTGTTCTTTTTGCAAATAAAATCTACTGCCTTTCAGCACATTGGCTATTTCTGCTTAGGCTGGTTATATCACATAAAGAACCCAGAATCTTAATCAATAAAGGCTCGACATTTCTGACACTTGTGTTAAGCACCAGCTTAGCCTGGGAAGAACAATTGTCCATGTTTCTTTGACCCATACTGTGATAAATGGAATTGCACTGGGAACAAGGCAATGGGTACCTTCAGCAATGGTTGCAGACCCTGCCTATAATTAGAGATGAAAATAATGGGGTTTGATTTTTTCCAGAACTTCCATGAGAAATTAAATTCATTCTGTCCATTCCTGTTTCTAATCCTCATTTTGCAGGCAAATCTGGGTTCCCTTTACTGCTTCCCTGACACCTCTTTGGTCAGCACATTTCAATATGTGAGCTATTACCCAGTGTAGAAAGCTCTCCTGGGCATCCAGCTGCAAGTCCATTTCTGTGCTCAGAGTCATTATCACTCTGGCTTGATCCAAAGGCATTCACAATATCTGCAAACAATCAGGAACAACTAAAGATGCAGTCTCAGCGACGAATTTAAAAATCCATTTTGAACACAGAGGTACTGTAATCTGTACAAAATTATTAGATTTCGCACAACTACTGAGCTATTTCGACAATTTAGTCCTCAAAAATCTGTACCACTGACTGTATTGCAAAATACAGAGGCATTGGCACAGCGTGATGCATGTCTCTGATCTCAAGTTAATCTTCAACAATAAAATGACCTAGAAAGAATTTATTTTTGTTTCTTATGTAGCTGAGGGGTTTGAGCTACACTCTGCAGACAGGAGAGGCCTGGAGAGGATTTAATTTGATACTTCTTTTTGTCGTTTCTGTTGAGCCTCCACTTACCCTCATTAATCTTACAGCAGACTCTGCCCAGCACCTTCCCATGTAAGCACGACCTCCCTGCTGGGAAGCCGGAGCAGATGCTTGGTATAACTTCCAACATTTGGGCAAGCACACAATATGTTATGTATAAAAATGTCTCTGGGCGGGTTTCAGGGGTGTGGCTGCAGCCACACGATCCCAAAGGGCGTGCCAAAGCCTTTTGGAGAGAGAGCCCAATCTCCTGCTATCCCTGCTGAATCTGCACCGGGCCTTGAGGAAACTCCAGACTTTCCCTGCCCAGCACTTCAGATTCCAACAGCAGAATGGTGCTCCACGGACCCTTTCCTTTCTGTTTGATGCACTGGTGTGTGCGTGGACCCACAGAGAAACTCTGAAAGGATTGTCCCAAGAGCCTCATCCAATATCAATCAGTCTTATCCATCACAACTCCCTTTTAGACAATACAACAACCCCACCCCTACTCTGGATAGATCTGTTTATAATCCAGAAGTACTATTAGTTCCCAGCAGAAAAATTAAACAAATTCATTGAAAAATATACAAGGAAAATATTAGGCAGGGCTGTAGAAAGGTCCTTTTGAATGAAAATGTGATGTGTGTACCTGCATGTGTATGGCTGTGGTTGCATAGAGAAAGGAATTAGAGGAGATGCTGCTTTTGTAAACTCTTGTGTCTGACAAATAAAGCAACTGCCACATTTATGCCTCTCCTTTTCATGGAAAAGGAGTTATAAGGATTCTCTCCATATTATTACAATCTGTCATGATTTCTCATAAAAAAATTACACCTTACATATAATGGAAATATTTTAGCGGATCTTGGTCACTTTGAACCCACTTATCCATCATGCTTTGCAAATACAAGCTGCAGTAGAGGGAAATGTTCTCATCTTTTCTCCAGAAAAGATAAAGAACTATCAACCCAAAGTTTATGATGGTTCATCTTCTTACACAAAGACAAAGGAACTAAACTGTACAAGGACCAATTCAGGTTCATGATATCTGTTTTAATAACCATGATCAAGGCTAGATTTTCAGTCAGTTTT
This sequence comes from Callaeas wilsoni, assembly GCA_013398955.1. Lineage (NCBI taxonomy): Eukaryota > Metazoa > Chordata > Aves > Passeriformes > Callaeidae > Callaeas > Callaeas wilsoni. The sequence continues at coordinate 340,289 of VWPU01016414.1, read as the reverse complement.
TTACTTTGAATCTTGAACTTTAAAAAGTTCCCTGGAGAACTCTTTTTTAACATGCATTGTAGAATATAAAACATATATATATATATATATATATATAAAATGCTTAGTTTTAATAATTTTAACTAAAACTAATTGTCTGTGTCTAAAATTTTCCCCTCCTTTTGTACTAGATAAAAGCATTAACTCTATTTGCTATATAATTCCTTTTAATCTCATCTGGCTTTTACTGTTTAAGATTAAGAATCCTATGGGGAGACTGGAAATCTTCTCTGTTTTAATCCATACACAGATTTGTCTTTTATCATCCTCAAATCTCTCTCCCATTTGCCAGAAGACATTGTAATGACAGTTTTCAGGCAAAGGCATTACATAAAAAATAAGGCTGGTTTTCAGTCAAGTTTAAAGGACAAGATGCCACTTGTATGATTTATCAAAAAATATTTTAAAAAAAATGAGTGAGACCAAATAAAATTAACTACAGCAGAAGCACCTGCAGAAAAGAAAATTCATCCCTATTTTGCTTAATTCCACACTTAATTTGGTGCCTAGCCCTTTTACCATGTTTCTACACAAATTTAAACTGGTTAGATATCTCTCTGCCTTCATTTATTGCAGCTGCAGATTCCTTAACAGTGAAATGAGGACCACAACACTTCTCTGCTTCACCAACCAGTCCAATTTTTAATTACTAAGGAATATAAAAAGACTTTGTAACTTTATGCCCAGTATTATGTGTAAGCATTTCTTCCCTGAAGTTCCTCTTCACCTGAATAAAGCAGCTGGTTCCTTGAAGGTTTTCATCAATTCTTCCATTCTTTCCTCTTTTTTATGGTCTCCACAGCCAGCATTTAAATAAACACTTGAACACAGAAAATTTGTCCTCCATGGCCAAAAATACATGAAAAAAAAGCTGAATGAAATTTATACTTGTTTCCCATCCTACTTTCTGTACACCCCAGAAAGTGTGTGACGTGGATGAGTGTGTGCAAGCAACACTGCAAAATGAAATGGCTCTTGAAAAGTAGGAAAAGAAGCTGCTTGGTGTTCACACAGTATCAGAAAGCTAAAAACAAATTTGCCCTTGAAGAAAGGCATGGAAAGGAGAAAGATACTGGAAGAGATTCAGGCAGCTGAGTCCAAGTTTTCCTTTAAGTTTAAAGTTTGTCTGAAACAGAGTTTGACTCTCAGTGCTGCTGACACTGCAAAAAGCGAACTCACCAGTGAGGTTTAGATGAAATCCGTGTAAACAGCAGCAGATTTCATGCTGTTCTAATACAGACCCCCGTGAAAGCACAACTCTTCAGAAAAATATGTAATATACTTTGAGTATGTGGACCTACAAACCTCAAGAGGCACCACTGCAATGGTTCTGGCCGAATGACTTCTAATTTGACACCGAAGAGGCAACCTACCAAGTAATAACTGTGAAAACTGCACAGGGACAATAATTCAGCTACCACAGCTGTGTTTTAAGCCCAAGGAGTTCTTGCTGTATATTAGTGCTAACCTCAACACAAAGCTTACCTTGCCATCAGATTACTCCTCTGTGTTTTAATGTGGGATCCAAACAAAAAAAACAAATCATGGAACCTGCTGCAGAGCAAATACAGACATGTTTACTTACCATGATGCATGTACTGGTAGAAAAACAGAAGTATTTGCAGTGAAGAAATAACATGAAAAATAAAATCATTCTCCACCTGAGGCAACTGGCAAACTACCCGGGGTTTCACTGGACAGGGCTGGTAGTCTCACCTCAGCCAAGAATCATTACTGAAGCCCTGTTCTATTATAACCACAAACCTTGCTTCCCACATAGCACTTCTGCACTCAGAGAGCTGCCAGGGCAGCACCTGGTCAGCACAACAGCTCAATGGTAAGTGCAAGTTTTGTGTCCATTTCCCAGAGGCACAGTGGAGTTCAGCAGTACCAACCCAGGCCTGAGCAGGAATTAAAAATCAGGAGTTCTGGCCTGGCAGTAGTTACTTCTAGTCCTTGTGAATCTGAAAGCAAACGTTAAGGAGGAGAATAGTCATTTCTTGATGCTGTTCTGCACTACTGTTCATAAGATGCATGCTTAATTCCCAACCCTGTGCTCTGCAGAGACCACGAGCACTTAAACAGGAATGTCTCATCACTTCAGTAATGACATCTCCAGGGATCTCCAGTGTAGGGCAGATGGGCTACAAAATCTGAGAAAGTGACTGAGGCTGTGTTTTGTGGTGCGAACGCTGATTCCCTGAAATAGGAGCACAAGAAGCTGCTGTAACGTGGTGTTATTAAATTCTGAAACACACGTTTATGAAAGAATATGTGAGTTTCATTAATCACCTAGACCACTCTGGTTTTGAGAAAGCCTTTTTTAAAAAGTGAGATATGGATGTGACAAATTAAGATGCACATAATTAAGAAAATAAAATCGAGAAAGTGCAAGACATAAAGCACAGATCCACACCACAGAGACACAGCAAAACCCTCAGAATCTTCTCTACATAACCAGTTTGCTAACCCAGTTGTCAGGCAGGACTAATGGGCGCTGTCCCTTTTTTTGGCACGGCGCTCCGGAATGTGGGTCAGCCGAGCGCTCCCGCCCCGGCCGGGCGGCACTGCCAGCGCCCGCCGCTCCGAGGAGCCACAAGGCAGCAAAACCGCTGCACAAACGGGGAAAACCCAACACGCAGCCATGGCCATTTTGCCTCTAACACAGTCTCTAGGAGCGCTACGAAACTTCGGAAAAGCTTAGCGCCTTTTGGAAGTCAGGCTAGAGCGCGTTTATCGCGTCTCAGTAGAGAAACGCCTGCCCTGTCCTGAGTGCAGGTAGGAGATCATTGCGGTGTTTAAAAGCCTGTTTGAAACATTAGGAAGCTGTGTGAGAGCTGCAGTGTGAGCATCCTTCAGCGGGCGGGGAGCGGAGGGACGGCAGCCCCCATCCCCGGTACCCGCCCCCGGCCGCAGCCCCAGCATCACCTGGATGCAAAAACACCCGCGGAGGTGCTTTGTGCTCCTGCTCCTCACAGCTGAGGGGGTGAAAAGGGCCAGCCGACCAAGCAAGCATTTCAAACGGGATGCGGGGAGGGGGGAGAGGGGCTGGAGCAGGGATCAGCTCTGCCAGCTCATGCCCTGCACGGCTGTCTGCCCACCTGGTGCTCAGGGGCTCTGCATCACGCGGCCAGGATGTTCTGTACCAAGATAAAAACATATATCTGTGTATACACCACCTGTGACCCTAAACCAAGGGTCATAGGCAGCGTTGCTGGCCCTCTCCTCAAGGAAATGATAGGATGGGGACCAATCCCTTCAGTGACTCTTGTGTCAAAATCCGTGTGGCGGCTGTGGACCTCTTCGAAAAAGCTTTTTGTCTGAGAAAATTTCCTCCGGCTTCTATCAAAGACTTTGCAGGTTTTGCCAGAACTCTGAGGTTCTGAGCTGTGTGAAGGCTCTGCCACAGGTCTGGTCCTCTCAGACACGTCAGGTCTCTGCTGTGGCCGCGGCCCAGGCACGCGCTGAGGAGCTCAGGGTTTCTGTAGCTGTGCCCATGTAGCTCTGCTCGCCCAGGCTGAGGCTTCCAGGCCACGTTTGCTGGATCTGCTGAGAAGGAGCTCAGGGTGTGATCCAGCCCCGAAACACTACCTTTTCTGTTTGTGCACAGAACAAGGGTTTGGCACATAGCTACATGCTTCTGCCTGGGAAATCCCTTGTAGACAGAGATGTGCGGAAAAAAGAGAGAGCAAGCAGTACAGCAGATGTAGCAGGGAAAACAAAGCTTTGAAGGCAACTTGCCCCAGAGGGATGACTCAAGTGCAAAGACTTCCTCACATTTTCACAAATGCTGTGCATAAAGACACAAACTTTGGCATCGGAGTGCAAGCCCCTCTCCCACAGACACCTGCATGTCTTCAACACCGCGTACTTTCTATTATAAGTAATGGCAAGACCTTGCTTTTGAGGCAGAATTGCAAATAAAATCTCTTCTAAAATCAGCCAGCACTTGCAGACAGCTTCAACCCCCCGTAATCAATACTTTATGGATAAGTTGATGCATACACTCTGAAGAAAATGAAACGAAATGTACCGTGTCAGTTTACATAATCCAAGAGCCGATAGCCTTCATTTTCTGAGACACCAAAACGAAGACCTAAAATAAGGAGATTTGGAGACTGGAGTTTAATCTTGGCATGTTTTGCATACTTTCTTTTTTTCCCAAAAATGTCTCAAAACCTGTTTAAAGGGAGAAGAAACAACTTAAAGTGTCAGAGTGTTTTAGACATAGGCTGAGAAAATGATGTAAGTTGGGAAAAATGCTGCATAAACACCCCTCTTTCTGTGTCACGCTGACTGCCTGACATATTAGATAAGTCAGTGAAAGGCAAAAGCTTTCAGGATCCGTCACCTGAATTTGCCTCAGGACTTCAGTTTTCAATTTTATTTAGGTTTCTGTAGCACCCAGAAAGAACTTGAGGAGAATCCTCCCGGGACTGTGGAGAACCAGAGCCAAGCCCATGCTGGAAAAGCGTGGTCTCACAGCACCCTGCTCTCCTTGCCTCTGTGGCAGTGTGGCTACTGCTCGTACATGTGCAGCTGTAAAATGCTGTGATGAGGAGAGCTCTTCAGGAGCCCTTGTTTAAGCACTGTGATTTCCACAGGCAGGCGATGGCTTCCATGGATCCTGTCAGCTTCAGGCACTCGCTATCCATCTGAACATGCACACAGGCACGCTTTCGTGTAGGGCTGGATGCACAAAAAATTGATGGCTAGGTTGGAAACGATTGCATTAAAGGTGGAAACATTCCTTGTGCGTGTTTGTCCGCTATTGTTTGAAATAAGTTTCTCTCAAGGGTCAGTTTCTTCCCACGGAATGATTTCAGACAGTTACTCTGATAATGGCTTATCAGATGTATGTATGCTGCAGAGACACTTGGCAGCTACACGAAAAATAATAAAAGAAAATGTATTTTCTATTAATTGTTACAAATATAATGACAACTGTCATACAAGTAGTTGTTTAATAAGTATGAGACAAAACAATTTCATTATTTTCAAGGAAATGAAAACCACAAAAAAACAAACCAAATGAGAACTTCCAGAAAAGAAAAAGAAATAAGTTGTCCTTTATGTAGACACTCATTCCTTTGTTGGAATATTTACATATATACCTTTACATTTGCAGATTTTTGTGTTTACTTTTTGCATTCCTGCACAGCTCTGCCAATTGTGATGATTTTACAAGACGAAATGAAAAGTGTAAAAGATAAGGATAAAGCAAACACTACAAAATTCCTTGACTTGAACACTGATAAAAGGGATTATTATTTTAATCTAGTCCTTCTTGCACAATATTTACTTAATATTTAATATTTTTATTTAATATTTAATATTTGGTTTCTTTTAACCAGGTAAGGTCTCAAGAGAATGAATGCTGACTAGTCTCTTTCTAGCCCTGGGCATCAACCAGGTTATCCTAAAGCCCCTAAATTTTCTGCAATGTGCTGTTAGAAACCACTCCCTGTTAAGTGCCCGAGACACTAAAGAGATGGATGTCACTTTTTGGGGACCTTGTGGCAAGGACAGAGGACCTGCCAGGAAAACAAAGTCAGAGTCTGCATGGAAGGCCCACCTTTCAGCTCTGTGGAACCAAGGTCTGAGGAAGAAGAAAGTGTTTCAGTCTAAATGGAAATATCAAAACTGACAAGGAAAAGTCAAAACAGAGCCCTCCAAAGCAATCAACGTAGCACCAATTATTCAGGAAGAGAATCTGCTGCTAGGTGCTGGCCAGGGAGATAATACATGGACTGTCTTTCCTGTTTTCATCTCCCCTGTCAGCTTGCCCCCACTAAGTTATTTCTGTGCTGCTCTGACTCCTTACTTCACTCTTCATTCTTGAATTTTCATCACAGGGTCTCCCTAGAGCCTTTTCCTCATCCTGGGCTACTAATGTGTGGGATGATAAACCCAGGAGACAAAGCTTTTTGTGCAGTAAGCTACATTTTAGGGTTTTTTGTTCTTGCTCTGTCTGTTCTGCCATTCTTACTGATCTCCTCTGAAACACACGGGGCAGAGGACAGTAAAGAAGCACAGAGAGAGAGAAGTGTAAGTGAAGTTATTGCCCAATGCAGAAGAAGGCTCAAGTTACAACATCTTTATATGGAAAACCTATCAGAAGTAAGGTTTTAGAAGACAAAATGTCTTCCCTGCTGACAGCACCGTAAGGAATAGCTGCAGGGCAGAATTTTAAAAACAGAGGTTGTCTTGACCTCTCTCCAGCCTTGCATGGTGCTCAGCATGATAGATCAGGGGAAAAAAAGTATTACAGTGGGTCAGACACAAAGACACATCACATTGCAGCAGACATGCAACAGCACCCCTGATTTTTCCATAGCTCTGGATGACAAGAACCAGGATACTGCATTTAATATGACTGCAAGAAAGGCTGGGAAAGAGAGAGTTCAGAAAAGAGCAACAAAATAATTAAGGGACTGGAGGGATTTACCTATGAGGAAGATTAAAAGAACTAAATAAATATGTCTAGTTTGGCTAAGTGATAACTAAGGAGAGGCATTCAAACCATCTACAAATATTTGACTGACACATACACTAGGGAAGGAAAGGAATTACTTAGCAGGAAACAAGCAGGTGTATCAGGGAGTAATGAGATGAAATTAAGAAATAGAAAATTGAGGAATGTAAGGCAAATCCTCCTGACAATGAGTTCTAATAGTCTGCAGAAAACATACCAGCATATATGCAATAGGGAACAGTCTTGCATTGATAAGGAGGGGGACTTAAGTGACTTGCTGGGCCTTTCCAATCTCAAATATTTATGATTCTATAATTAAGCATTATTAAATTTAATGACATGTGCCATTTTTTTTCCCAGCAAGTTCTGACTGTTGCCTCAGGTCATAAGTGTGCAATTATTTCCTAACTAAAGGTCTTACATTTTGACTCATGAATCCTTCTAAAATTAACTAGGTTGGTCTCCTTTTTTTTTTTTTTTTATAACTTAAATTGAATTTCTATTAATGCATTTTCTCTTATTTCCAACTAGAAGCTATCTCCCCCTGCTCACAACTCCTAATTCCCTCTTTATGCAAGGCAAGCCTGTACACTTAAAGCTTCGTGGCTCAGTGCCTGAACCTGCTCAGCCTCAGGTGGAATGCCTGCTGTGTTCAAGGGAGCTGCTGTTCCCAAGCCCAGATGAGCACAGGGGCTCTTCTTCCTCCGAGGATGAACTTATGTGCAACAAAAGGGAAAAAAAAGGTAACATGATATTTGCAGCTAAGCGCTGTTTATAGAGCTTTGAAAGCAGATCACGGCCATATGAAAAGCTTCATGTCACCGCTCACCCCGGTGTCACAGCACCGCTCAGCAAATGAAAACAGGTGTTTATGTGCTGCTGCCCAAGCTCCTGGCCAGGATCACAGCTGGTGGATAGCAAGTTTCCTCTATTTCACTTTGGCAAACCCCTTGGTTTTGAAGCATATGCTTGCTTCTGCCAAATATACTCCAAAATGTCCCCTGAAATGGGTAAAAAATCTAGGGAGTGTTCAGAAGGTTGTGGTCTCATGCGAGCAGTCATTTTGGGGATCCAAGTGGTTTGTTCTGCTCTGTCTCAGACTGTGTGTGCTGCCTGAGGTAGCTGAAGCTTTTGGGGATATTTTACCATTGGCTGTGTCACATGCACAATCCCTCAAGAGAGTTCATACAGCCTAATTCTTTGTGAATTATTATCTAAATATATCTTTTGTCCGGGTAAGAGTGCTGCTCACCTCCCACTGTGAAAGGCAATCTGTGATGCCTATTGCTTTTGTGATACTTTCTTTTGGTCTCCCCCGTTGTGCAGCTGCAGATTGGGCACACTGCATCATCAATATCTGACACTCATTCTCCCGTCACTCCTGACTACTTGCTTAAAGCTCCTTTCTATTATATGTGCTGGACTTCAGCTTCAGCAGAGGCAGTAAATGACACCAGAGTTTCATCTGGCATCAGGACGCGGTGACAGCAGTGCCTGCAAACACTCTGGTGTAGCACAGGCAGCATGGGCTTCCTCCTGAAGGAGATGGATCTTCCCCAGCCCCGACAGACGCGGAGTTCCTCCTGAGCTCCCTGCCGCAGGAGCTCCTCTGATCCGTGAGCCCAAAGCTCCTGTCTGCCAGCACGGGTGCTAGCTGGTCCTCCGAGGAGATCAGAGGATGTGAGAACCTGGCTGTTTCATCCCAGATCCAGCAAATCCTTAGTGAAAGAGGCTGGGTGCCGGCATTACAATATTCTGAACGCTAATTAGCAGAAATCTAGTTTCCAAATCTTTTCACTTTTAAGATAACACTGCAGCAATCAGGCTGAAGTGGGATAATGAAACGAAGCCCTGTCTCCTCTGCCCTCCTCCCCCAGTCACTCTGCAGCCCCGGCTGTCATTTCCAGCGCGGAGCTGCTGAGATGCGGGTGGCTGATAGGAAAGCTCAGTTGCTGTGTGCATTTTGCAGGAGGTGTGGCTTCAGCACAGCTTCCTCACCAGGAAAGAGTCACAAGGAGCCCCGGCGGCTCCTGGGGATGCTTTATCACTGCACTGAGGTGAAAAAGATGTAGGCAAAGGAAGGGAAGAAAGAATGACAATATTTGCCTCTTTTCCCAAAGCAAGAACAGGCAAAATCTGTCTCTTCTTGAAACCCACAGATTGTGAACTCAGTTTTGGCAGCCCCGACAAATGCCCTGAAGCATCTAAATACTTGGGGCATAAGAACAGGATTGTTGCCTGTCAGAACTTGTCTGTCTTTCAAATATTCTGCCCAAAGCAGCACAAAATTGAGTACTAACCTGGTACTGACAGCTCTTCGTTAAGGTGCAGCAGCTTCAGCCATTGCCTTAGTCCACAGTCCTCTCTCTGCCTCCACAGCTTATTGAAACAACTTCATATGTTGCAGCTTTGGTCTTAAACCAAGAAGAGGAATTGTCCTTTCACATCTGGCCACCAAATAAAAACCCTTCTCCAGATCTGGACTTTTCAGTTACCTATATTAGGTTATATGCAGCTTTCTCATTTTGGAAAGTGTGTTAGAGGATGTGTTACAGTGAATGCCAGTTTAACTCATGTATTGCTGCATAAGGGGAAAAAAAATCTTTTGCTTTTAGATTAAAAATCTAAAGCCAAGACTTGTGGCTTCTAACTACACATTCCTCAGGGCTTTGTATAGAATTTTAGTTAGTGTACATTTTTATATTCAATAGCTAGGGTTTTTTTACTTCTGTAACAGTTTACACTGTTATAAAACGCTTTCCACTAAGTAGTCTACATTTTCACCTTAATTTTAGGCCATTTTTGCTTCTTGCACATGCCCAGCCCCTGGGAAAACAGAACTCCCAAGCCACATATTTTTGCATCATTCTGCTTGTCACTCACAGAAAATAAAGAGGGAAAAACCCTCACCATGTTCCTTGTATTCTCTCCAGGCTGTTTGCTAAACTTTTTCATCAGTTAGTTTTTTCTGAACTTCTTCATGATGGCTATTGTCATTTTTCTCTTCAGTTTGTTGATTATTTCCATAGCTCTCAGCATAGACATTGTTCAGAAAAAACAAACAAACAAACAAACAAACCCTCAAATATAAAACAAAGAGGTTTTTTTTTTCTCAGGCTTCTAAACTGTAAGTCAGGAACTCTGCATACTTACTTTACAGAGGGAGAGGTAGTTTATATATTTGCTTTCACTCAGAATTTCTGTTGAGCAGGAAACAGAATACACACTTCTGAGGATGCACAAAAGGAAATAGCACCTCTAGTTATGCACAGAAAACAAATTATCTTTGGCTAGAATAAGAATAATGTTACAGTCCAGAATTGATGTGGTTTTCATGTCATCTTAAAGAATGATGTGAAATCTTTCCTATCTTTCCTCGCTGCATTCTTTTTAGTGAAGATGAGACATAACGGCACCACTGAGGTGCTTGGATTCAGGACATTTGCACATTCTGTGACTCCTAGCAGACTCCTGGCTCACTTCTCTGAAGGTAATTCCACTGTGACAGCCATGAGATAGCATCTATAGATTGTTCTGCAAAATGTAACTTTCCATTAGCAGCCGGGGGGCACCACTCTCTAGCAATAAGAACTCTTTATAAACATTTATTTTTGTTTTCTCCACCTGGGCAAGACTCTGCTACGGTGCTTGGAACACCTGCCAGACCGGATCTAGCTGCATTTCTTGTAGCTACAGCTACTGGAAATCCATATAGTGGCAGTCGCTAGCAGTGATAACAGCGGTCAGACAAGCAACACTGTTCCTTAGTGTCCTGTTTATATCTCCCATCTCAGAGTGGAGATCTTGTCTCCTGACTGCTCAGACGTGGCCGAGGACAAGGGGACACCCTTGTTTGGAGTTTTGTATGACTTCCTTGTTAATCTCCAGGTTTACCATGACAGCAATATTTTTTTTTCTTTTTTAATTTAAATTACACATAGCTGTTGGATTTCAAACTCCATAATTTTGATTCTTCCCCTGCTGTTTCCTTTTTGCAGAGGAGCTAATTTTCATTCCAAGAATGGCATACAGAACAGCCCACTAGTTAACACAAGAGGCAGCCATCTGACAAAGGACTGGGAAAGGACTTGGGCTTTCTGTTCTAATAATCACAAGTGCCAGTAACAGAACAGGACGAGAGGCTCAAACAAAAATAAATTAATTAGCAAGGACATTATTTATGCACTGGGAATTCCTAGTGTGTGTGGTGTCTGCTCTAATAACCCATGGACAAATCACCTCCCTTTGCTGTAACACCTTAGGGAGAGGGCCAGCAGAGGAAGACAAATGTAAGTTCCCATCTAAAGGGAAAAGGATAAGAAGCAGCTGGAAAATCTGCAGGGAAATGCCCTGCATATGCATAAAGAGCAGAGAGATCCATATGGACACCTGCCCCTCACCACAGCTCCTCTTGCTCCTGGCTAGACATGTTCCAGAGTGATCTGTACTTAATACCAGCAGGATTGTGGCCCATGGGGATGTGAGCATTCCAAGATTGCTGTTCCCAGTGCGGTGAAATAGAGGTGAGCACGGAGCTTTTAGGAGAAAAGAAAAAAGGAAAGAAATGAAAAAAAAGGAAAACTTTTCACAACATTTTTTAAAAAACAAACGTAACCATATAATTTGTCTTACCTTGTAATTACTTCTCTATTTGAGATGCTCACTATTTTCTGCCATTGTAATTTCACATACTGGATAATTAGTATCCTCTGCACAGAAACAACAGGAATGGCTGGGCGGCAGGAGACTGCTTTCTGGATGCTGCTACAATAAAATATTGTCTCATTTCTTCTGAGCCCATGACTGAAATCCAGGTGTGCAGAGGAGTAAAACTGAAAGGCCAGAATATTAAGTTAAAAACCAAAGAAAGATAGTTTGTTGAACAGTTCAGCAGAGCAAAGGAAAGCCATACTGTACAAAATTGATATGAACGTGAACATCGGTTCAAGAACTGATATGAACGTGACCATGAAATTGGTGTTTTGAAACAATCCCCTGCAGATGACCCTTAGAATACAGCCATTGACTCCATATGGAGGCAAAAGTCTGCCTCTTTTTGTTTCTGAGGGATCAGACACAGAACTTGAAATAACAAATCTGTGTAGAATATTGCCTGAAATACCGAATTTTAAACACTGTCTAATGACTCAGTGAAAGAATATCACAGCTGTATCCAAATTCCATTTCAGTTTTATAGAAGCAGAGTTTGATGTGCTAGGAAACAAATATGGAGTTTCCCTTCTAAAATAAATCAATTTATTGAGAATTATATGACAGGATTTTTAACTGTGCAGGGAATACCTAGATATTAAGTTAGTGGCGACTTCTTTCAAGCGTTTGTTAAACTTTCTTTTGTACCAGGCTTTAAATGATCTCAAAAAACCCTAGACTAAAAGCTGTTACACATATTCTTTGAAATCATTGTAAGTTTTAGCTTGAAACAGGATAAGGAATTTAGATTTATATGCTGTGCCATTGCTTCCCTGTGCTACAGCCTTTGTATAACAGTATCCAGTATGAACATGGTAAATATTGCCAACACAAGGTAAAAAGGCTTCAACAGGACATGAGCTTACTGTGACGATAGAAAAATGGATGCCAAGACACGCTTAGGGGAAAAAAAAAAGTTTCCATACTTTTTGAGTGATAAAATTTACATTTACAGATCTGAATGGATGCCTCAATTCTCCAACAAAGGTCCTTTCCACTGAGGCTGTTGTCATGTTACTCTATATTTTAAACTGGGACAAACACCCTTCCTCATGGAGATGTCTTGCCTGCTAAAACATGGTAAGGAACATCTAAAAGAGGCTATTCCTAAACAACATTATTGTTAGGTAAAAAAACTACTTTTACCATCACTTTTCTAAAAGCAACATACAACTCCAGGCACAGGGAGGCAACAGCCTAGAACAGTAATTACAGCTGATCTCAACCAAATTTGAGAAATATTTTCTTGCATATAGCCAAGAGGAAATAAAAATTCCTCAAATCATACCAGCCAAAAAAGGGTATAATGCAGTAGAATCCAAATAGTAATATTTAAATGCAATGCTATTATTCTATTTCTAGGAAAGTATAATTTCTAGAGTTCATTAGAACATTATGAATTTCACTATATTGAAAATCGTTTTGAATTTAAACTGCAAACCAATTCTCAATACAAAGATAAAACCTAAAGAGGAAAAATAAATCTTACAGAACCCTCCTAGAATTAATATTGGATTCTCCAAGTTCAAATTACAATAATACCATCATCAAGAGGGTCCTCAATTAACCTCATCTGACATTCCAAGCAGAATATTTTAAGGGTTGTGAAGCATGAAGATAGAAGCTTCAATTAAAGACTGACTTCATACATTGGACAGCCTGTGAGAATAATGTGAAAAATTAGGTAACCAACCCAGTGCTTCAGTAAACACCCACAGATGATGGAGAGGAGACTGACAAAATTGAGGATCAGCATCCTAAATCCTTTCTCGGGTAGAGCCTGGAAAGATTAAGAGCTTGTTTACACGGGGGAGCAGGGGCTCCCTTCGCATTCTCTGCTTTTTGGTTTCTGCACGTTCGGATGACCTGCATCCGCACAGCGCAAATCCCAGCATGCTTTAACTGCTGAGACAAAATGTATTCTGTGCTTCTTTTGGAACCGGGGCAGATTCAGAGTGCATTAAGTGAAAGCATTCTAATATTCTTTGGGTGCAGCTGGGCCACAGCTCCTGCCTGTGTCTCTTCCCTGGAGCTGCTCCCTCTGGAATGCCGGAAAGCGGCCGGGGCGAGCCCTTGGCTGGGGGAACACACAACCCAGGGGTCACCTTGGTGACACCCCCCATTAATCTGACTGTGCTTTGGCACAAGGGCATCGCCTGCCTGCATTGGGACAGCCGCCCCAGAAGGGAAAAGGTGAAGGTTCAGGCTGCTGGGTGAGGAAATGTTGGCTGCAAGGCTCTCTCTTCAGGTGGCTGGTTTGCTGAGGGGTCAGTGCGGGGTTTTTCTGCTCTTCTGCACGCAAGTGAGAGCCCAGCATGAATCCTTTTACACTGCTGGTATAAAACCTGTCAGCACTTTGCATATGCAGTTTGTTGGTACTGAGAAACTGATCTGGGCTTGTGACTATTTTTTTCCTTTACTTTTCTTACTTTCAACTTTCCTTATGCTTCTATTAGATGTAACAAATACTAGATATTTTGACACACCTCCAGGACCTGTTTTTCCATGTATCTGCTGGAGACTTGTAGTTGTTTGAAGTTTTAACCTTTCCTCAGTGACTGTGGCAGAGAAAACACTACTTAGACTTGCTGCTTGTTGTGTGCATTTAAAATTTCCTGCTCCCACTCTGACTATCAAATGGGTGTTTGTATGGATTTGCACAAGTCCTATTTTATTTCATGCATGATGATAACCCTTTCCCCTAAATGTTCAAAAGGCTAAGTATTTTCCCTGTTTAAACCAAGAAATACTGGTTAAAAAAGATTGTGAGAATGTAGTAGTTCACTGCATCTTGGCTATCCATCCCTCAACTGTTCTGTTCTCCCTTCTGTCATCTGACATATATTTTCTCCTTCCACTCTTGTTTGGCTTCTCCCAGCAGGAAATTTTCTTTTACAGGAGCACTCTCAGAATGTGACTGCTGGCTCCTGCCTTTTCATGCAATTAAAAAAAAAAAGATAAACACTATCTCCCTACCCCCTAAAAACTATTAATAGAAGTGTACTTACTGTGCACAGTTCAAACTAAGAATAGTGTTAAGTACTATATCCTAATTAGCAGAGTACAGTAATGCTCTCATTTTAATCAATGGGTTTTGAAGTTCCAGCTTTCATGGTATGCAATGAAGTACATTTCAGAAAGCAGCACCATAGAACTCTGTGGCATATTTCATAGCCATTTTCTTCCTCAATTACAAAGGGCAGAATTGCTGTAGCAGAAACATATTTTTGAGGCTTTTTCCCAGGATAAAACTTAGCAGTGCAGCTGCAAATCAGCTCTGCATAAGAAATGCACAGACTTAGGGAGCAGTGAGGCAGGAGGCTCTGGGCATCATTAACCCCTGGTGTTCTGACAGTTATTTCAAAACACAGTTTCTACCTCTGTGTCCTTTGTGCCTGTTGTTGAGAGGTGTAGCACGAACTGTCTTGGACAGCAAATCCAATGTGAGAAGGAGAAAAGTTCATGGCAACAGGAGGTGCAAAGGCTGCACCTTTTTTCTCTCTTCTTTGTGAGCTGATAATTTTGAAATGTTGCACCATTATGGCCCTTGTGATCCTTTCTTACCTTCGGTGGCTTCCTTTGGAAAGGAGGCTCCTACAAAGAAATTCTCTTTCCACCTGCATGTCTGTCTTTGCTCCCTCCCTTTCCACAATCTTTGAACCGACAGTAGCATTGCAGCCACATTTGGCAAAGAACATGCGGTTTCGAAATTCCAGAATCTTTGGGGAAATGCAGAGCTGCTGGAAGGCTGAGACATGCTGAAGGACAAGCAAGGGTGGCTCAGCCCACAGTCTTTCTGCTTGGCTGTCCCAAGCTGGGCAGCGTCCCCGGGCAGAGCTCCAAACCACTGCCTCCTGCACCCTCCTGTAGAGGAGACAGCTCGACTGCAGTTGGGAATATTGGGGACAGAGAGGGAAAAGAGAGGGACCTAGGGAAAACAGAGGGCTATTGCTGTGATGTGGCATGTGCAGGAGGGGTAACTGCAGGAGGAAATACGGGGTTATTGGAGATGCGGGGAGTGCGAGGTGAAGGGGTGCAGGGCACAGATCTTTGAGAGACCCATCCTCATTTCTACCCACAGATATGGAACAACGTGGTGGTTCCAGCCTGTGTAATTTTGCACAGTTTCTTGAAGCAGTTACGTCTCCTAAATAGTTATATCTTCCTACTTGTGTTTTACAAAAATAAATATTTTGTTTATTCATCTATGTTTTTTATGAGGCTCATAAAAGAAAAAGTATATTTTTTATACTTTAGATTTTTTCATGGTTCAAAAGGCTAATATTAAAACAAAATGGGATAACAGTGGGAACATAGCCGCATCACACACAATGACAGCAGTATTCCCCCACTTTAAAAGGCCTTTTTTCAATATCCCTGCACATTGACAAACCAGTCTGTGAACTCTTTAAGCAATAACGTACTGAAGGTTGATGAAATGCACAAGAAAATGCTACACACACGCAAACAAAAGAAAAAAAAAAGAAAATGAGAGGAAATCATATCGCTCTGAATTTTTATCATCACTGTTTATCCTCTACATACCCCACAAAACTCTTCTCTGATTAAGTGATTAAGTGTCCAGGGAAAAAGTGATTTTGAGGAAGGAGTTTCTCTTAATTTCTCTGCTCTCTTAGCTGTTCAAAGGATAGGATGCAATTATGTGAGAAGGACAGGTACTGCCCAGCAGCTGGTAGCCTACTTACAGTGCCCTGTCATCTTCCTGCAGCTTCCAAAACCTTCCATCATCCTCCACTAGTTTAGGTGATAGCTAAATTGCTCTTTCTTGTGATTTTCATTATTTAGAAAAAGGCAGCAGAGAGTCAGCAGAGTCTCCTGGGATAAAAATTCAGTCATCCCTATTAATGTGATCAAGGTGGTGGGAATGCTGCTATCTGTTTCACTAAAGGAAACAGTTCTGGCTTAGCAGCAAGCAGGGCATCTTGTGCTCCTGCTAATCATCCCACCAAGACTGTGAGAAAGTACAAGGCCACAATAAATTACAAGGCCAAAATTCTTACCCAGCTGGTCTGACTCTGAGCTCTGAATTGCAGAGCTGAGGCCAGCAGATGGTAAGATGTTGAATACATCCCCTCCTCCCTGCCTGACGTGCATTGGTAGAGACCAGCAGTGCAATCCTGGACACTTTTCGTTCAAAATAGCTTGCAAAACCACCAAATTGTCAAATGGGGAGATCTAGGAATGGATATATGTGAAATTTTGTCCCAGAATTGCAGTTGCAGAGAGGAGGATTCGTAGCACACCAAAGAAAGAAAAAAAAAATCACAATACTTACTGCCTACACACAAAAAATAGATCAGAGTGGGTGGGGAGGTGGAAGCAAGTGCACTGAGACAGAGATAGTGCAGCACTGAATATGCAACTGCTAAAGGGGTCACAGTTTTGTGCAAACCAAGCAGGTTACGTAGGCAGGCCTGAGGGAAGCTATTTCTGCTGATATTCAAAGGCAGCTGTCCGTTTTTGAGCATTATTCCCTTGCTCTTCCTTATACCTGCTTGCACAGTGACTCTTCTCCCATATTTTGTACCTGTAATTGGTTATTATTTTATATCATCCACTACTTACTAGAAATAATAATAAATTGAATACACAGATTAAAAAAAATCCAGCCTCTAAAGTTTGTCAATTTAAATTAGGTTAAGAAGAAGTGTTCAAGGTAAGCTAAAAGCAAATTAGATGGAAACCAAGATGAAATCTCTGCCCAAGAGATTGCCTCTACACATTAGAGAAAGAAGAGCCAACTTTCTTCCCCAAATGAGGAATCAGCTCTGATGCAGTGGCCAATATCACTGAACTTTTTTCTTTCTATCTAGTTCTTAGGAAGCTCCTCAACTCATCCCACCAGGCACAGATGTAATCAGACAAGTTTTAATCTTTTCTTGTAAGCCAGTCCCCTCAGCAATCACCAGCATTGCATTTCTTTGATTTCCTTTCCAACTGCTCTGCAACATCACGGTGAGGGGTTGTGCAGCCCCCTACACTGTGTTCTAAGGGCCAGCTCCCTCCTGCACCAGAGGAACCCAAGGGCATTAAGTAGGAAATATTAAACGTCTTGCAGCATCAAACAAGACTTTCTATTTCACCGTTCTCAAACAGAACAGGATTATTGTTCCTTCCTGAATAAGTGCATGATGGTTCTTCCTAGGCAGACTGGAAAAAATAAAGCCAAAATAAAATGCAAAAATGGCTGTTTTGCTGCCATACTGCATTGCAGATTCACGTCTAATTTCTGCCAATATTATCCACTCAGCCTTTTTCAACATTGCTGTTTTCCAAATTTTTCCTCCCGCTGAATCTGTGTGTTTGATTAATGTTTTCCCAGATGTCTGAACCTGGGGAAAAAAGGCACTTTTGGTCTCATCTGGTTAAGTGCTAGGAATCTCTTTGATGATCCATAACTAATTTTACTGTACTTGTCACAAAGCAGATGTGTGGCAATAGTCCCCTAAACAAGCTGCATTCAATCATTACAAACTCCAGAGTTCCCCTTTCTATTTCCCCCTCTTTTTTGTGTTTATTTTTTCATTAGTAATTAACCTTCACAGTTTATCATATTCTCTTTCACTGGCTTATTGAACACATTTGACACACGAGTTATACGTTTGATCCAAGCACATTTTTTCCTCTCTTTTTAGTTTCATCCCTTTGTAGAATGTCAGATTAAGATGCAGTTTCAGGAATACAATTCTTCATTTTGGCTATTTTGTCTCAATCTTTTAGTACATTAACTCTCCCTGTTTCTAATTTAGCTGGAAGATTTTTAGATTCAAAGGATGGGGAGTCTTTAAACATTAAGAAGAACAATTAACATGAAAGATTGTAAAGAATTCCCACTTAAAGAAGGTGTACTCTGCTATCTCTAACTCAGCATCCATAATTTGCAAGAGCTTCACAGCTAATCTTTATTTCAGCCCTCTCTCCTGGAAAGGTAGAAATCACCTCTGAATTGTCCCTCTTAATTCTGAAGCTTCAGCTATCACGACAACAGAGAGAGGACTGATGCTACTGAACCTGACAACGGGAGGAATTTATGCAACTGTCTAAAAATCAGCTACCCCTTTGTGACTGTATGGAAAACACAACTATTTAGATTCACAGAGTAGCTAAGGCTGGAAGGCTTGTTTGGAAACTGTCAAGTCCAACCCCCTGCTCAAAGAAGTGTCACCTGCAGACGCGTCGCTTGGGGCCATGCCCAGTTGGGGTTTGGGTATCTCCAATGATGGAGACTGAACAGCCTCTCGGAGTAACCTGTGACAGTGTTTAAGCACCCCCACAGTGGAAAAAACAACCCCAAAAGTGACTTTCTTTTTCTTTTGTTTAAAAAGAATGTTTTATATTTCAATTTGTGCCCGTTTACTACTTTTGAAAGTCACATCTCATTACACTCACAAAATAGATTTCTTGCCAAGGTATATTCTGCAGGAAAAATAAATCAGCTACAAAAAGTTCACCTGTTTTTCTGCAGAAGCTGATGAAGTGCACTTGTAACACCAACCTAGATATTTGTGCTACTGGACATATCAAAGTACTCATGAAACAAAAATAGCATCTTATTCATTTTAATGCATATGACAGATACACCAGCTATATACAGAAATAAAGGAATTATTTGCCAGCAAAGGTTGGAATAAAAACCACTGAATAATTTATAAAGACAGAAATTATAGTATTGTTTTTATGCCTTCTTCTAAAACTTTAGGAGAATTTACTTGTTTGGTTCTTACTTTGATTCTTTTTAGTGAGAAGTGTGGATGAGTGTGCGTGTAGTTGCATGCGCATTAGGTCTCTGGAGAAAACATCAGGTGAAACTTAGAAGAATTTTGTGTTTGAGTCTCAAAACTGAACATTGGAGAATCCAGGAGGAGTCTCTGGTACAGCATTTGAACAGGAGCATTGTGTCGACTACCAAAATATTATCACACTCAAATAATTGCAAAATCAAACTTGGTGCACTTCCATGCTGTCACACCCATTGCTTCTGGTCCCTTCCTTAGAAAGTCCTTAGGGCCTAGGTGACCATTTACCTGGTATTCAGGGGGGTTCTTTTTCCTTTAACCTGGATTCAAAGGAGTTCTCCTTCCTTTATGGAAGGTGAAATACAAAATACTGACCATCTCTCTAATGAAACAAATTGTACTTGAATTTTTATCGAGGGTCATTCTGCTAAACTTCAGCAGGTGGATTGCATTGGGCAGATTTTCTGCAATAAATGCCCAGAGATCCTACCTGGTCAGAAGGTAAAGCCGGTTTTTATGTTTAAAGTGCACGTGAGTAAACAAATCACCGGCCTTCCCGGGACTGAATGCTAATGATATTTGTGGAGACAGAGTTTTTGCAAGAAAATGGACACATGGTGCACCAGCCATAAGGACAAGTGAACAGAGCACGTAGAAAACGTACACAGCGAGAGAATGCTGATGCTTCAAGGACAGGGACAGCAGCTGAACACAACCCTAAACAAAGATAGAAAACTGTCTGATGATTTGTGTGAATAGGTGCATGGTAGCTGGGCGAACAGAGCGAGAGATCCAATTAAATCATTGCATGTTTTATGTGTGTATATTGCTTTACCAATCATGTAATGTGTGGACGCCTGGACAGGGGGAGCACAGTGTATAATACGGGTGCTTGAGGGCGCTAAAGTGGCTTCTGCTGGATTCATATTGGATCCTGCGTAGTCCGTTTATTCCTGCAGATATTTACTTCCATTGTCTACAAACCTTTCCTTACCATGACTTGTTAAGCTCTGTCCAACCTGAGGAGCACTGCAGTCTTTCCAGCCCTTGGGGCTGACTACTCCGAGCCCCTCATTTGGGTAATCCAACCCATCCTCTACACACAGCGATGCTTTGTAGGAAAGGAGCCAAGGAGTACTGGCTGTGTTTTCCATCTGGATGGCCGGGCAGGAGTTGCACTTTGAAATATGCCAACATGTACACCTTCCCCTCAGCCCAGACATGGCACATAGCTGGAAATGAGTAATTGGTGTAATGGGCGATTTAATTTTGGCAACTAATTTTGGTGCTCTGACAGGGACCAAGGTATCACCTTCGCCTTGGAGGTTAGTCAGGTGCAGGATGAAATTTCTGTTCCAAAGGGAAATGCAAGCCCACAAAAATGCAAGAGGCTGGCTAATAGATGCTTCCTTTTGCCAGAGAGACACCTGAATTTTACCCTCCTGACATAAAACGTGGTTCTTCATGATATTTCAGAAACCGTGGTCCACAGTTGTGCTCTGAATCTTTTGGACAAAAAACCCTTCTGAAGACCTGTAGAAACAGGAAGTCTTACCAGTTTGTGCTGGTTTTCTTATTTTTTTCAGTGGAGTTTGTTTTGTTTTGATTTTTTTTTTTCTTTCTTCCTTCCGGTGGATTTGACAGTGGGTGGAAAACAGTGACTCAGACATTGTCACAATGTTGACGCTCATCTGTCTGGAAAGGTGGACTGCCATGTGCTGTGGGAGAAGGAGATGGCATGAGGGAGGGAAGAGGAGAGAATGAGGTGCCATTTCTTGGATTAGAGCTTTTATAAGCTTCCAGAAGAGAGGAAATTCAGATGTTTAGCTGGCAGCAGTTGGTGATGAGGGAAGAGCCCTGGCTCAGTTCCTTGTTGGGCTCAGGGAGCAGTTTCCCTCCATCTGTTAGGAGCTTCTGATTAGATGAGGTAGGTTAAATCTTTTTTCCCTCTACTCTGCCTTCCCAGTGGTTGTGAAATCACTTATTTGTGTTGCTGGGAGCAAAGAGAAGAGAAATGAAACCACAAAGCCAGTGCAGGGCTTTTTATGCTCTTTGCAGGTTGCAGAGGCTGGAAAGAGATGATTAGAGTGATTGAAGATTGATGGAAGTGATAAGATTGGTTAAAGGGTACAGAAGGGAGCAAGGAATCACGTGCTTGCTTAATGGGATATCTTAAGTTTCTCTGTCAGGCTGCTTTGTTTGCAATCTGTTTAATATTTGCTCTTACCTTCTAAAAATAGTGGCTTATTGTACATTTTCTAAAACTGTTTTCAGAAAGGGCAAATTTATATCTCCAAGAGTGTGAATTGGTACAGAGAAAGAGGAGTTACTACACACATTCCACGGGCCAGTGTGGCTTGTCTCAAGGCCATGCTGAAGTAAAATCAACTGCATCATGTTACAGTGATGTTTTCCACCTACAGGCACTTCTGAGCTGACTGCCATAGTGATTAAAGTGAGATTGTACAGGATTGGAAAGAGAGGCCAGTACAAGCTCTTCAGGCAGCAATGCTCTGACATCAAGCTCTGGCAGGTTTTAGAGCAATAAAGCAGACACATGATTGCAAAAATTAAAAATAAACCAAAACAAACAAAGACACTGACAAAAGCCTTCCAGTGAATCCCAGATATATACAGGCACACAGAACAAACACAAAAGAAAATAAAAAAATAATATTATTTCTGAAGGAGAGGAGGAACCTTTCTTCATTCCTCTTCTAGCCTCTTCTCTCTCTTCACCTTCTGTGACTGTTGTTGGATTCCTTACCTCTCCTGCTATGATATTGATCCATCTCCTGTTAGGGCATTAAATTCCATAACACACAATACAACAGGCTGCTCTGTTTGCGTGGCAGCCTCCTGTTAATTCTCCAACTGTTTTCTGGCCTCGCACAAAATAGTAAAAGAAAAGACAGCCACAAGCATCCCAGAGCCCAGGGCAGCATCCTTTCACCAGGGCTTGCCTCGCTGCCTCCCTCTGCTTTGCCAGCCCAGCATTTTGCATTGCTGACTCTGCCTGCTTCATCCAGGTGACATCTTGGGAGCAGAAATGACAGCAGCCTCTTTTCTGCGAGAGGGAAAATGAATTTTCTGCTGTAGGTTCTACGTCACTAAACCAGCAGCTTTCCCACTGGGGGTTGACCAGAAATTAGGCCGAGATTATGCAAGGCCCAGTTAAAGTTCATTGCTTTCATCAATTTAAATTTGTGACGTTATTACAGTCACAAGTTTTCTTTAATGGAAATAAAAATGTACATTTTTTTCTGTCTCAATCGGTGGAAAGAGGCGGCTATGAAAAGCCAAACATAGTTTTCATACTATCATAGAATCAAAGTTCTGGGTTAGAAGGAACCTTAAAGAGCATGTCCCACTGGCAGGGACACCTCTCAGCAAATGAAGGTGTTCAAAGTCCCATCCAGCCTGGCCTTGGACACTTCCAGGGATGGAACAGCCACAACTTTTTTGGTCAACCCTGTTCCAGTGCCTCACCACGCTCACAGGAAAAAATTCCTTTATAATATCTTGTCTAAATCTACCTAGTTCAATTAAAACCTGCTACCCCTTTTCCCTTCAGCAGATTTCCTGATCAACCATCCCTCCCCATCTTTCCTCTAGGCCCCCGTTAGGTACTGGAAGGCCACCACGAGGCCTCATAAGGTTTTCAAAGTTCAGTACTCCTCTCCTCTCAGGACTGGAAAACCAAGATGGCCAAGAAAGCTCCCATGAAGCATATTTCTAACATGCTCATTTATAACCCAAACTAGCTGATTTACATCTCAATTTACATATATCCCACAGTGCTTCATTCCATTGATTAGACACCAGTGCATTTACATTTCCATCACTTCCACATAACAGCAGTGGTAGGTCACAGTGACCTTACAAATATCTTGTCAAAGCCTTTTGTGTCAAAACAGCACAACCTCAGAAATGCACTATCAAAACATCCCCATCACCCAATGTCAAAACAGCTTCATCACGGAGCCTAAGCACATTCAGATCCAACAAATTAACATATCAAGGCTTTATGGCTTTAATATCCAAGTAAAAAACAAAAAACTTATGCCTTCCCTGTGAAAAGAAAATTGTTCTTACTCCCATTTCCCACTGCTAATTAACAAAGCTCCTATCTACTGGAGTGTCTCTGGAGTGATTTTTTTTTTCCTGACAGTGTCACTACAGTGACCGACATTTTCATTTAGTCAAACTTGCAAAAAGTGGCTGGAAGAGGTTTCTGGGAATTTGGCCTCAGTGTCTGTCAAGGCAGTAACATTCCTGGCTAGGTACAAGACTATTCAACAAAGTGAACAGCTCAAGTGAAAAATTTTACAAACAAAGCCAATACACAGTTCTGGACCATCTCCTGTTGCATTTAAATTATCTCACTGTTCACTTTTCAGGCCAGACCTGTCTTAGTGCTTGGTTTCACTGCAAGTGACTAAATAAATTGGGAAGGGAGAAGCACACACTACTTTTTTTTCTTCCTTTTTTTTTTGGCAGTTTAAAGGAAATAAGATAACCCCCAAACACTAAAGCTAACTGTTTGTAAATCAGTCTCAGTGCTTCCCTTGCCCTCCTCTCCAGCTGCATACGAGGCAGAAAAAGCATGCATAACCACACAGTTTCACACCAGTGCAACTGAATCCATGTGAATCCCATAATTCGAATTTTAAACTCTCTCAGTCTCTGCTTTGTTTATGAGGGAGGTTTTGAGGGACTCATCCCATCACAGGACAGCGTTCTTGAGTGTAAACATAAGTAGCATACAAATACATGGGCAGTCAGGACAGCGATGTTTCATGTATTCTTGAATTAAGACATGCATAGACAATCCACTGAAAATGCAATACTGCACTCAGCTAATCCGGTGTGTCAGCACTGTAAATATTCATGTTCGGGCAACACTCACAATTTCAGGCAATGACTTTCTTAATAGGTAACACACTGGAATACAGAATAAAAAAATATAAATCAGCTGGTTATATCCTTTCCATTATTTTTTCTTCAGGACATTAGCTAGCAACCAAAGCAATTAAATTTACAAGCACGAAGAAGGTCATAGGCACTCGGCTCTTAACTAACTGACCTTGTAGTGGAGACACTGTGTCACAGCCATTAGCACTGGGGCAGGATCTGTTGCATTTTTGCTCTGTTTCTCATGAGTCGTCTCTGTGGCAGCACAGGGTGAGGCCACGAATTCAGATTGATTATATCAAGGTGGAACAAATCAGAAGCAGCAGTTGCAAATTTGTAGAAACAGACCTGACTGGTGCATTACTGTAATCCCCAAGAAAAGCAACTGAGGGCATGAGCACATACCTTGATCTTGTATAAACGCCCTTTACTTAATTTTTCAGACTTGGTTAATTCCAAAAATCATTCTTCCAAAATCTGTGATTTATTTTTTTTCATTATAGATGTACAGCAGCTCCCACGTAAGCTCTCTCCTTAAAAATAATGTCCCTGTATATAGGAGATATTCCCTCTATTTTAAATGAGAAGACGGCTTCAGAATTCATGAGCTTCCTGAGTGTGACAGATGTGATGAGATAGAAAAACAATTCACTCTGCTATAATTGTGGCCTTTAGTTTATACTTAACTATGCTTTAATGGATTGCTACATTTATTCATACTTTATTTTCCTTTTCTAAACAGTAAAATACTGACTGGCAGTCTGTAGTCTGAGGACTAATCTCAGGATTTCTATGACAAGTACCACAGCAGTAAAGTCTCTTAATGTTAACGCTTCCTATTTTCATCTGCTTTCCCAAGTTCTTTACTGAAAACGAGACGTGCAAAACCAATTCAAAGTCAAGGGGGGAAGTTTTTCAGATCTCTCTGGCAGAAGCTTCTGCTGCCTGAGAGTTGGAAAGGGAACAGGAGCTGTTTTCATAGGTTGATATGACCTGAGAGAATCAGATGAAGTGACACACGCGTGTGTAAAAATCTTTGTTGAGGAAGAAGAGCACTGTGGGGTGCTACAATTACAGAAGGGAATAGAAAAAAAAAGAAGTGAAGTGGTTGGGTGAAGAGTCAGAGGAGAGATGTGTATGAAGGAATAAAAGGACCTCATGAAATATAATGCAGGGCCGATTTGTTGCTATAGAGCTTTAATTCCACTTGATTTTTGCTATCCAAAGAAAGATGGCTGAGAGACCTGAGCAGGCGTGGCAGGAGGGATAAGAGGAGCCCATAGGGCTGCATTCCCAGGACTTCCAAAGAAGGCGGCGGCAATGGCTGCTGATGGTGAAATGGTGAAAAGCTGCTGATACCATGGGGCATCCTAGAGAAGTACTGAGAGAAAAGCTGCCTCAACTGGACAAAAACTCCATTATGAATAGATCTGAGGGAGAAAGAATATCACGGACAGTAGAGGAAGAAACATACTTAAAATGTACTTGATTACCTAAATTTTCTGCAAATACAGAGCAGGAGCATGGGTACCCCACTGTGGCTGAATCACTTGGGCCTAAGGTGTCAGCACTGTGGGAGTCATTCTGTGATAGCCCTGAGGCTGCTGTAGAAACATCAGCTTGTGATGTGCCAGAGTGCCGAATGGGTCCTTGGCGTGAGAAATCCTCTTGGCAGCAAGGAACCTGGCAAACTGAAGAGCTGTTTTCAGCATTCTTGCAATTCGTGGCACAAATTACTTCTACCAGAATTCATCCCAAGCAGTTGAGGGGCTGTATACACAGGGCACCTGTGCGTTGCCCAGGGTGAGCATCAATGCTGCCACTAAACACTTTGGGATTCACTTTCCAATCAGAAGATAGCTGCCTCTGCGACGTAATAACCATGACCAGAAAGTGGGAAGCGACTCTCAGAATAAATGAACTTTCAAGATCTGGTTTAGATATGTTGGTGCAAGTTACAATGCCTCCTTGATTTGATCATTAAACTGGTAAAACAACTGAGAAACTTGGTGTCATCTCTCGGATCATGCCATGGGAATTATTCCAGTGGAACACAAATTTGAGCAGAATTCCAGATGGCTGGCCTTACAGTAGTAAAACAAAGTCTTCTTGTTTGAAGGTGTGCAATGAGCTGTTTGCTGTGGCCACCAGTAAGAAGCAGCAGTGACGTGATGACATTTCCACATGGCAGTCCCCAGCACAGGGAGCTGTCCTTGTGCGTGCCACTCGTGGAGAGCAAACCACACCACCAAGCCTTCACAGAGCCAGAATTTCCCAAAATACTGGCAATGGCAGCAGGGGACAGGGATAAACTCTTTGGATTGGTGTAAAAAGAAGGAAAAAACCCACAAAAACTTAAATCCTGAACATGTTCCAGTGACATTCAGCCATCATAGCTTTTGCAGGCAGTTTCTCATATAGTTAGATATTTCAGCTCAGCCTGCTTAAGTCTTCAGAGGCTGCACTGACAAGCAAAAAGTCTAATTACCATGTTTAGTTTGCTCCTTTTAGCATGCTCTGTGGGCTCTGTCATCATTTCACTGTGACAAGAAGCTGGGTGGTTTCTTCCTTGTAGCAAATTCTTCAGTGTTCTTGTTAAAGAAATACTGCACCAGAGATTCCTTTGATTGTTTGGTTATGTTTAACTTGCCATTAATGCTGTTCTCCTTTGAAACTTCTTCCTATGTGTTTACTTTCATACATCTGGTGGAGAAATGAATTTGCTGTTTCTGGTTGTTTATTATCACACACAAGGGAAGCATACATAAACCAAATGCTTTGTCCCTTGGGCTTTACTTGTCTTGACGCTGTATCAAAAACAGTTAAGTAATAATCCTATAAAGACATGAAAGTGGAATGTGGCAGAGTGACGAATTGCTGGGAGTTGCATATAAAATATTTTGGAAAAAGAGAAGAAATCTCATTTTAGTTAATTTCTTCCTTCTTTATTTATTTTTCCAACTTGAAGTTTAAATAATTTTGATTTACAGAATCATATACTTATGAAGCAAAATCTCTTGAACCAAGGTAATGATGGATAAAACTTGTAAGGAATTTAAGAGACTCAGTAGTATTTAACATGTCCTCATTTTGAATCTGATTTCAGTTATTTCTTCTTATTGTTACAAAATATATATCTTAACAAACATGGATGCTTGCAGTAGCAGTAGACGAAAACCATCATAAGACAGATATCTTACTACCAAAAAAGGAGTAAAAGGTCACCTAATTGTATATTATTGCAGATTGCACATCAGTGGGGCACAGAACTGCAGTATGCAAAATACTGTTAGTGGAGAAAGGTACGATAAAGAAGGGAGGGAAGCAAAACAAACTTGTAAAGATATGAAGTGAGAGAGGTGGGAAATGAGAAGCACTGAAATAACTTTGCATTTTCTGCTGTGAAATCAAAAGACCAAAAGCCTAATCACACTGTCAGTCAGTAACCAGTCTAGTGCAACAGGAAAACAGCAGAGATGAGAATGGAAATTTTAACAGTGGCACAATATCTTATAATTTTTTGGATCCTTTCAATTCATCCAACTTTCACCTGACTCTGTTCCTTCTAATGTCTCTTTTTTGAGGGGTTGTTTTTGTGTTTGTATGCATGGCTTTACGTCATCCCGAGCATTTTTGGCTGAAATGTGACATAGTTTTCTACTCTTCTGTTGTCTTCTCCATCCCCTGCCTGTCTCCTGGCTGTACAGCTCCACCAAATCCATCCCCACTTTTGTGCAGCACTGTGGCAATGGCTGCACGTGACTGAATAATCACAGAGCAGATACGGCAGTAGTGACACTGCTGTTGTAATTTGGGGTAACAGCAACAAACCTTGCAGAGCTTCTCCAGGTAAAACCAGCCTCTTTTCTGTGGTGTTAAACCCAAAGTTGATCACCTAGTTCCTCTTTGTTGTTGGGGTCAGAGATTAAGAACTGATACAAAGACATTAAATCATATATTGGGAATTGTGGGAACAATGTTTTCTTATCACTTCAGCCATGCCTTTGATCAAAACACTTATATCTGCCTCATTGTAGAGCTTATTATAAACCACCACATCTCTGGCTTCACTGACATGCTGTACTTCAAAAAAAGGGCTGAGGTAGCCAACCAAAAAAAGGAAGTTTTGTATAAAAATATGTTGCACTAAATACATAAACGAGCCAAATGCAATGAGAAGCTTCTAAGGAAAGTCACAGCACTGAGTAATCAGCACCCATGGCCAGAAGGTTCTTATAAAATTTCACCCAGATACTTGTAATGAGTTTTCACTGCTTTATCTGTACTTCTTTAGTCTTCTCACCAGCAGGTAGAGGATGTCTTTCTGTTTTTTTGTTTGTTTGTTTTTTAACTACTAGAGATATCTGCAGAGAAGAGACCGCCCAAGTCCTCTCTGCACTGTTTGACGCGGTTATTTATGGACTTGCTGTTTTGGATGTTTGTGCTTGGAGCGTTTGGTTGGCCACCCAGTCATCATCAACAATGCAGTAGGAATAAAGTGTCAAATTCTCAGAAAGACTTGTGTGTGTGTGTGTATTTAAAATGCCTGAAATCTTATTTTTAAGCTTTCAGGTTCAAAGATCCACTTACCATTCAGTGATTGCATTCATATAAGCACAGTCTTATGCAGAAGAGTTCATTCCTTATTTTGATGTAGGATCAGTCCTGCTGTTTCATCTAAACCTTATCTCCTGTCATGTAGTAAAGCTGACAGGATGACAAAAAAAAAAAAGGCTTTAGTGCTAACAAACTTTGTTTGTTCTCTCTCTTGACTTCCCAAGTGCCACTGCTATTTATTTAAAACGAGATCAAGCACATACATGATATTTAAAAATAACAAGCCACTAAGAAAAAGAAAACATACAAATAAACCAACCAACCAAAACTCCAAAACAAGTAGTATTTACAGCACTGCTAAAGAACAGGGATTCAGTTGGGGTGATCCTGTGCTGCTCGCAAACATCTTTACCTCATGAGCTATGAGGCTTGGCCTCAAAGGACAGTGAGAAATAGTGGGCAGTGATGGTGATGTACATGGAAGGAATCAATCCCTATTTCACCTGATCCCTGGAGACGGGGGGTAACCTTTGGGAGCATTTGCTTTACTCTTTTCTAGGTTGGTTCAGGCTGTGCAGGCAGACAGTACAGAAGCAGACGGTTTTAACAGAAGGAAAACATCACATTGTTTGTAATGTTACCTGTGATCTTAGGCACTGCTTCCAAATTGGAAGGTTGATGGCAGGACCTGATGGATGCAAGCAACTTGCCCTTAAAGGGGAATGTTGTAGCTGGCCTTTTGTGTCTGGCTGGTACAGCAATTTCTCAGGCCCCATTTTTCTGTACTTTACAGGATTTGAAAAGAGAATATAAATACTGGCTTCTCTGAAGTTAACAGAAGTTTTGCCATTGACTTCAACGGGGCAGAGACTTCATCAGTATGTTTGTTTCTTCTGTTGTGTAAAGTGTTATTATTGCTTTCAACATGGCATCTTAAGGTTGATGCCTGCACCTCATAAGATTAAATTGGCCTCTGCTTTGTACAGAATATAACTTCTCCCTGCTAGCCATTCTGTCTGCTCTCTCACATCGATGATCAGAGGAGCTAGTCCTGCCACAGCAAGTTGTTTTGCCCAGAATACCCTTAACGTGGCAGGATCTTATGGGGGAGGGGAGGTGTTGTATTGGGGAAAGCATTGTAGCATAAAAGTGATCAGACTCTGAAGTGCCTAAGCTTGTCTGCTCTGATGAGAGCAGGCATTTCTCTTATCCTTAGACAAAGATCACCAGTATTTACAAAATCACAGCATACAGGACTACACTTAGGATGGAGATGGGCCTATTAAAAAGTCCTATAATCAGATCACTGTAAATCTGTTGGAAGAATAAGGGGGGCAAAGTAGGCTTAAGATTGTGGAAGAGCCTTGCAGTCAGAGAAGTCTTAGACTTAAATCTGTGAGCTGAATTTGAAGATCATCTTAAAGAGAGGCAATAGATAAGGCAGATTAACCCTTAAATTATTGCTTGCTGTGAGGAGCAGTCTGCAGATCAAAGGCTTCAAGCTGTCGGAGAAGTTTCTTTTACAAACAGCCAGAGACTGAGACAGAGGTGAGCTGGTACTGGCCCTAGTTAGCTCCAATTCCCCAAGAAAATTGCTCAGTCCTAAGGACTGAGAGGTACTTGCCAGCAGCAATCAATACGATGCAGTGGTTCTTTGATTGCCAGACAAAAGTTCAACGACTAAACTTTAATGCAGAATCTCAGAGCAAATGTTTTAGAAATTTCAGTTGTGTTAAAGAGGGTTAACTAGAAACATTGCCTTAAATTTTAAAAGCTCAGGTATATAGTAGTAGGCTGGAAGGTATCTAAGTCAAAATCATTAAAGCTGCACTTACAGGCCACTCATTTATTTGAAAATACTTTCGTGGTGGGACAATGTCTTAAGACACAGAATTTAATTACTAAGCCACAATTGAAGTGTTCAATTTGCTTTCCTCGCCTGTTATTCATGTTATGTATAGAACACAAATTGATTTGGCATCAGTATCAATTCCTGGAAAGAACTGATTCCCAATGCAGTCAGATTTGTTTAGCAGACAATTTATTACTTTACCTATACTAAACATTAATATTGTATTTGTACATCTGTGTCTATCAAAGGAAGTCCTACCTTTTGTTCCTTGTACTTATTGGGATCTCAATTATTTTAATGTACATTCTTAACTTTTAATAAATCAAAGAGAATTGTCTACAACCACTAAACCCAGAACAAAGCGATCAACTTGGCAGTTTCACCACCCACGCTGCACATTTCAACTCTGTTCACTTCACATTTGTTTCCCTGGAAATCTTCCAAAAGGAGAATGAAAAATTTCAAGGAAGTAATAAAGTAATAATTTATCAATAGTAAAAATTAAAATTTCCATCTGTGGCATTGTGCATGTCATGAAGTATTTTAATGCCCAATAATATAATCTGATTATATTGTAAAGTAATTATACTTAAAACTTTTTTACCATCCTAACATGCTGCTGATATCTATTCTCTTCATAGTGTGGAATATATAATGACAGAAATTATGGCAGTTCTAACTGATAATGATGCCAGTACAAAATCAAACATGACTTCCTGCAAACCCAGGCTGAAATCCAGAGCCAGATCTGTGCAAATGTTTCTGCTGAAAGTTAACAGGAACTTCTTGCAAAGTACTTATCCAAGGGCAGATTTTAGCCCTGGTATCAGTGCAGTTTTCACTATCTGGATTCCAATTAAAAGTTCTACCTTTAATTTCAGCCAATCTTAAAGCTGCACAACCTTTCACATTTTTGGATGTTGTCATCATCCTGTCACTTAACATGAAATTTTCCAAACTGCTTGTGCCTCCTTTGGACTAATTTTTGATGTGGATTGGCATCTTTGGGATAAGGGAGAGGGGATTTTCAGACAAATTTTTTAGCTGTTTTGAGGGCAGGATAAGGCTTTCTTATTGTTGGGTTGAAAATCTTTCACTTTTATTTGCTCTGCAGAAAATTGGCAAAGTGACAGCAGTAGCAGATGGTACAGAGTGGGACGAGAGACAGTCACCTTCATGTAATGGACACTTCAATGATATTGCATAAAAAAGATTCACAACCAGACAAGTTTTAACTGCTGAAAAATCTAATTTTCATATGCTAAATGAGCAGTTTTTAAGAGGAGACAAGGAAAAGAAGGCAGCAATAGAGACAGAAAGTACAAAATACCTTCAGAAGAGACAGCAATTGTTGGGTAACAGAGTAAGACAGCGACAGAGGCTGACAGCATGAAATCAGCACAGCATAGGAGCACATAAACATTTTGAGGATCATCTAATAGTTTCCCTTAAAATCCCCTTCACAGATAATGAGAATGAGGAAACCAGAGAGGTGAATTATGAAAGCTTCTGCTGGGTAAACTGTCTGATGGAGGAAGGTGTGGATGAGATCACATTTTATGGCCAAAACCATCTTGTCCATGACTGATGAACTAAGTCATGCAGAAGTTCCCAGCATGGGAAAAAGCAATGCTCCTGAAACAAGTTATCAAAACCCGAACTTTCTTGTCTGAGTGGAATGGAGATGTCCTATGACGTGTTTCAGTGCCTGATGAACGTCCTCACCTGGTAAATCCCCATGCCCACTACACCTCTCCTCGAAGCACGAGCCCATCTTTACTCCAGAGGGACCGGGAGCTCCTGAAAAAAAGCTGCGCGCCAGTTCAAACACCTCGCTTTTTGGGCTGTGAGCTTCTGTCTGGAGAACTCTCATCAGAAGCCCACACATCCTAACAGGGTTCAACACTCTTGGGAAAGAGGTCTGACCCTCTGTGTCAAAAATGTTGGAAAGGCTCCAGAAAGATTTTCCCAGCTTCTACAAGCAATACAAGCTCTTTGTCCCACATTAACAAAAGGGACAATGTAGGGACTGACCTTGGCAGCTTGATGACATGCTGTGCAGCACTTCAGGACCAGCTATTGCCTAGGAGAACAGAGCAGCTCCCATCAACATCTGATCAGCTCCTCCCCATGGCGTTTGCAGCGCTGGAAACCTCTGAAAGACACAGGCAGCAATGCAGGGCTTTTTCTACCTCATTTCCCTCAATACCTTAGAAGACATCCTAGGATGTTCTCACATGCACAGGCACCTGTCTCTCCCTCAGAAATCTTGCTGAAGACACAGATGTAGCACCATGAGATCCAAATGGCAAAGATGCTTAAAGTCAGGCCCAAGATTCTCCTGGAGCTCTCGTTCTTGCAGTCAAAATTGATCATCTGCTGGCAAGAGTACTTGGTGTGCACTCATTTTTGTACTATCAGGAATTACACAATAACATTTGGTTATTTTCTATTACCTGTTGATGTGAGGGATTTTGATTATGTGAACCACTATCATCATGCTGAAACTGGATATCTGACTAAATCAAATAAAATGTTCGTTCTATTGTCTCTTGAAATCCAGGTTTTCCATTGCTAATTTTTGCCATTTCTTTTCTCTGCTATTTTAATTTCCCTAAAAGCCAGTTTCTTGTAAGTGTAGTTTTTTGAGGTTATTAAAGTGGGACTCACCATTTGCAAATATTACACTTAGAGGCCTTACAATAATATTTTCCAATATCATGGCTATTACACAGACTCAAGTATACTGAAATGGCTCCAAGAGTGTCTAATTTACTTCTGAAAAAGGTTTAAAGTATGTTTTAAAACAATTGTCTATGATTTTGTTTGCAGAAGGTAGCAATAGAACCATGCAACTATGAAAAAAGGACACAAAATCCCAAAGCAGTCTGTATTAAACTAAAGCAGTTTTTAAGATCAACACAGTAAATTTCTTCCTGACTTTGAGTCCCAAACATGTCTCAGTGTTATAACTTTGATAACTCCTATCCATGGTTTGACTGTCATTCTTTGATAAAATGTTAGTGTTGTACTGTCATTACAGCTCTGTGGCAAGGAATCACACGTTGAAAGAGAGAGAAAAATGACATTATCAGGAGCCACTATCTCAGAATCTGTTTCAAATTTGTATACAAAGCCATTACGACACCTGCTCTGGCTGGTGCAGTAATGTTTTACAGCACAATTCCATCTGCGGATGTTGCCAAAGGACAATATTCTGCTACATTGACTAATGCATTTCCCTGTAAATAACCTTCTGATCTTCGTGGGACTTGATGCTGCCTCAGACGCCATACAGCATGCATAAAGGTGTCAAAATATGGCCTGGAGTTATTATCTGTATAACCTAAACCTTAGTAAAGCACTAAGATATCCAGATTAATGGCTAATGCCTGGGATGATATTCCTATCTTAACCCATGCTGTCTGACCAAAGTGAATAATAACATGTGCATGGTATGTCATCAGCCTCTGAAATACAGTTGCAATAGTATGAAATTTCAGAATAAATATCTGCCTTCATTCTTTTTTATTCCCCTTGTGGATTTAAGTCAGTTCCCTAAAATATTGTTTAATATGATTTTAGAGATTTAATAGCATCTATTGACCAAGAGAGGACAAAAGTCAGTTCTCTCCCCAGCTTATTCTCTGTAGGATAAATTTGTTTGAGAGTGTTTTATTTTTAGTCTTATGTTAAGAAACTTCTTTGCAATTATCTTTGAAGCCATCAAACTGCTTTTCCTAGTTAATGGAAGGTCTTTAAGGATACCTAACAACAACATATTCTATGTAGTACTTTCGGATGCTTCGAATACAAAACGCATTACAACAAGCTGGATTCTATTTTTATGCTGTCTTGTATAATTTTCCACACCAGCTGAATTACTAATTACAGCAAAGTCTAGCTCACATATACATACCATGCAAAAAATTTAATAATAATTGATAATTATGTTATAATATAATTTTGAATGCTATATGGACACAAAATAAGCATGTATTTTACTGATTCCATACTCCAGAATATTTCTGCATATTCTGACAGAAAAGAGAATGAAATTAGTTTTCACTGCCTTGCAACTTTGAGGTTTTTCACCATTGTCTCTATGGCTAATTTTTCATGCTTGCATAATTATTTAATACAGCACAAGCAAGTCTGGCAGAAATGATGGCCATGTCCATAGTTCAGCAATCTGGGTTTCTGATTGCATTTACAGAGGATGTGTGCAAATAAAAGGCCAGAGCAATCTAGTGCCAAATTTTGCATTCGTAAATCCAGCTTAGGGCCAAAAGTCTCTCCTAAGTGAACAAAGACAATGAGACTTCCAACTAATAGTGAGATTCACAACACCCCAAACAGCACAAGGGTTCCCAAAATAAATGTGTATTTGAAATCTTGACTCAGGGCTACAGTCCATATAATCTCTACATGAAATCTATTCCTCCATGCGGACACAAAATTTTTGAAGAGGGTGACTGGGTTTTAGGACAGCAGGAAAAGAAGATGACTTATTATTGTTAAGCTTATGCCAAGATAAACTTACCTGATAGGAGAAGTACAATTCCTGATCTTCCTTGGTCAGAAGTAGTTTAAGTTTGTAGCTCTGCCCTTCCTCTGTGATGTCCTGTGCAAACAGATGTTCACTGCTCTGAGGGAAAGAAACACTTCATTGCCACCATACTGCAAAAATACCCAAGATTCAGAGGGTCGAACAGACAATAAAGGGGAAACGAAGACAACTGTTTTTCTAATTATTAATGAGGATGATTATCCAGTAGGAAAGTAACATAAGGTGATATTTAAGAAAGGAAGTCTTCCATTGCCCAGGTGGGAGACATGTTATTAAGTTGTTCAAAAATTAGAGACTGATATAATTTCCTCTGGTTACAGTTTTGAAGTCCCCATCACTGCTGTAATTGCAAAGGCAATACACTGAATTTGCCCAGCAGAACAAACTTCTCAAAGCGTAGAAAATGGTCTTAAGGCATGAAATTGTTGCCATTAGCTCAGGCATGATGGCTGTGCTGCTGGGTATTCACAGAACTCAAACAGCTTAGAAGATAAAAGTTTGGGTGCCAAGGGGGTCTCCAGACTGAAATGGACATTTGGGGATTTATGGCTCAGGCTGTAGCTTGCAAGTGTTCTCCTTAGGTGACACTCGAGGGTGTCCAGCAGGGTACATGACCAAAGCCAAATGTATATAAAAAAAATTGTAAAGAACTCGAGAGAAAGAAAAAATTAATTCACCTTTGAAGAAATGCACATGGTGACACTTTTTCTTCTGCCACAATTTTATCACAGGTGTGTAGCTCATGCAGATGCACTGGGATGTTTCCTTAACGCTGGCTTAAAACCTGGGACAGTTGCACTCAAGGACTGAGGGGTTCTTCTTTAAATATGCCAAAATATGCTGCAATAGAGCAAAGTGATACATCTAGTAAAGACGTGTTGGACGTAGAATTGCAAACCTTACAAATAAATAAATAAATATACTCCATAATTACAAAATATAAGCAACTCCATTAAAAAGAAGTCTAAAATTTGCTGAATGTTTTTGATGTTGACAACAAACACTTGATATCGTTCTTCAATTGAACACTACAGTGGAAAAAAAATGCTTTTACAGTACAGATTTTAGCTACATCTGATAAGATCTGTAAGGCCTGAGGTGTATTAACAACTCAATACCCTTAATTTGATGGGAAAGTAACTCAAGGCAGTCTTCATTGACTTTTGCTGTAACACATTAATCACAGAAAGGAATATTTGGGATATCTGGGATCAATTTTTATGACTCCTCCAACTAGCTGGGATCACTGATTTGTTAGGGAATATTTCAAGGGTTTTGCTCCTTCTTGTTTTGGATTTTGAGTTGTTGTTCGGTTGTTGGTTTTTGTTTTTAATTGACTGACTGTTTGACAAGATAGACTATTTCTTGCAACTGAGGTACACAATGAGCTTTTGACATGCAGAACATCATCATGAAACTCTGAGGTCTTGTTTTAAAGTAATTATTTAGCTTTTCCTTGAATGACACTCTGTGAGGGATTATGGAAGAAAATCATTATAAGGTTGCACATCAGTCAGGATACTTTCTGCCCCTTCTCTTTGATTTAGACATACACTGCCAAACAAATCAAAGATTACACTTGGGAGCTGCATGTTGCTGTGATGGATCTCTGGAGAGGAAGAGAGAAAAATGAAGTTGAAAAAAAAAGGTGAAAAGAAACGTGAGGAATGAAAAAAAGTTTCAGCAAGTGTTGGCTCTGCTGTCAGTCAAATGAAAGAGAAGGGACAACTTGATCCATTGCAAGATCATAGCCAAGGATACAAACGTAGAAGTTCTCCCTGACAGAAACAAACACACACACGCACATTCATTTTGATTTACTCCATTTTTTGGGTTTCATTGCTCTTTTATAGACAAGAGCTTTCTCTCTGTTCTGGTGACATGCCAATGCACCAGTATAGCCTCCTGAAGACATAATGCACACATTCCATGACACCAGATTATATCCTGATATCGGTAAAGCTGAGAAATGAGAAGCAAATAAGGATGTTTTCCATTAATTTCAGAGCTATTAAAGGATATAATCTCTTAATGCCTCAAAAGACTTGACTACTGAACTTTAACTATAAGTACCACTAATTAGAGGTCTGCAATGTCTGATATGTCTTCAGAGAAAAAAAAATTCCACAAACCAGCTCATTAAAACTGTGATGCTGGCTCACTGCAAACAGCTGGCAGCATGAGTAATTTGGGAGTGCATGCGGAATGAGAGAGGAAAAGCTTCTGTAAATGCAGTCAAAAGCAGGGAATGCATCAAAGCAAGCACAGTGATTTACAAGATGATGAATTTGTGAAACTTCCATAGCTAGAAATGATGAAAGTAGGCAGGACACCTTGTTTCAGGAGTCACCCCTGATAATCCCCTGACATTTTCCCCTTGGGTACAGTTTTCTATAGTGACAGGACAAGCATTATTTCAAGCTGTGCTCTCACAATTAGCTGACTTAATTGCATAAAACTGTTTTTACCTGTGATTGTACAGAGCCTACCTTGTACAAGCTTCACCACTAAATGTTTTATGCTGGAGGAAAGGGGCTGAGGGTAATATGTGGGACAAATAAACGTATAAATCACCAAAGTAGAGTGTAGACTGAAAGCAATATATTCTTCAAGGTATCTAAAGAACCTTTACAAGATCAAAAAACTGTCATTAAATTGCATTCCAAAACCAAGGCAAAACTAAAAGTGTTGCTAAAAAAAAAATTCTCTACAACTTTACTTTGCCCTAGTAGAGTTGTGATGTTCCAGCACGTTCAGATTTATGGTGGAAGCATCTCAATTTAATTTTTAACAGGCTGCCTTATGTAAATCTCTATCTAAGTGAGAGAACTCATTAAAAATTGTAGCAGTGAAAACTGTGGAATTAATCTATGAACTTTTATTCATGACTATCTGGCCCTAGAAAATTATTTGACATTGCATATGGATGTCAGGTACTTGCAGACTGAACTCTGCTGGCTACAACTCTTACATCCAGCTTGCAGCAGTGACGGGCTAACACTTGAACCTGAAATGTAGTTCATTACATTTGTTCCTACATCTAATATCCCTGAAAAGTGACACATGCCCAAAAATACCTGTCTATTATAAAACTTTACCTGTAAGTCTTTTCCTTAACTTGGAGATTTCACTCTTTTAGGTGAGATCTGTAGGATTCCTGTTCGTGAATCTGCAGGATTTTGTTCCTGCAAAAACTAGAAAGTAGGAAAGGATAAACTCATTGGTGCTCAGGAGACATTCTGCATTTCTCGTGCTCCTGTTTCTCTTGCTCCCCCAATAAGCCTCCCCTCAGCTGCAGACTCTGAGGAGCAGTGAGAACTCCTGTTGCCTGAGATAGACACATGAAGGGAATTCTATTTTGAAACTCCTCTCACTGGGGTTATTGTCACCACAGAGCTCGTTGGCCACTTAAACTTAACCAGAATTTATTTTCTTGAACACAGAAAATATATTTCTCCTTTTAAAATGGAAGCGAAAACTAATTTTAAAAGTCTCTCTTAGAAAATACCAGCTTGCAACTGTTTCCCAGCCCCTCCCCTTTTTTTAACTTAAAAAGTGAAGATTTCAAGAAGAATTTATGAACTTAGATAACCTGCATTCTAGTCTGAAGAAAAAATTAACCCTCCTTTTTCTTAGATCTAGCCTGCATTCCTTGTCTCCTCAGAGGCACTGCATTCCACACATTCTCTTTCTTTTGAATTTATAGTGACTTACAAAACTTAAATAAGGCTGGTAGGAGCCTTCTAGGAACTTGCTTGGGATTTTAAAATGAGTTTGTGTTACTAAGTGGCAGGTGTTTTGTTTACATTTTTTGAAAGTAGATGGGGAAATACAATCTTAATATTTCTCCAGCATCTAAAAACATAAAGCTTGTACATGTATGTGGACTTAACTTTCTATTTGTTCCAACTACGTCAGTAATGTGCAATCTGACAAAATTTATTTTACATATTTATATACATGTAGTCCCATCTCTTAAAATAAATTTACTGTGAATTATGAGTCTTTTAGTTTCTAATCTAGTTTGGATGAAATAAAAAAGAACATTAGCTATTGATAAACAGAGATTCAATCACATAAACATTTTCTCTAAAAAAGCAGAGAATTGGGAGCATTTTATTTACCCAATAACCCTATATGGCTTCATCCCCAAAAGAGAACATTTTTCTGAAGATATCTGCATTGATTTTAATTAGATCAGATCAGCATAAACCAGTTCATTTTCAATAGATACTGACATTCCAATATTCCCCATCATATTGATTTGAAATTGTTTTTTGAGCAGTTATAAAGAGAAAAGAAAATGCAACAGAGGCTTGCAACACAGCCTGCTCTATGGAACCAGGTAAATCACACTTTGCAAAATCATTTTCCCCTCTAATAGAGTCAAAAAATGGTCATTAGTTTTTAGGGTTGCTGCACTTTAATTTATTCTTCAATTCCCAACCGCCTAAGCAGTTTTTTCAGACGTTGCACAGTCCATCATGTGTTGCATCTATTTTCTGTTTGAGAGAAATTGTCTTGATTTCCATAACAAAATAATAACACTTTGTGCTATTGTGATAACAATACTGCAACAATCTGAGATATCCACTAACGTTTCCATCTCTGCCTTTGTGCCAAATAAACTGAGGTTTCACCAGCACCATCCTAATCCAGTAAACTTGGGCTGAAGAACTGGTCAAGCAGCATTTTACATATTAGCAATGATATTCATATGGTAGTAATGCTTCTGTACAGGAGGACCTCTTTCCTTTTTGCACTAATAATACTTTAGATCGGAAAGATGTGGCAACTGATCTTGTAGGACGTGGCTACTGCTCACCAGCCTAGAATAGCCTGAGCAAATTGTTCAGGTAGAAAGTCCAGTTGTTTTTCTCCCTATTGCAAGGACTCTGTACCATTAACCAGCAGCAAAGTATTTTTCTGGGTTTGGTATTGCATCAAAGCTTGAGTGTTTGTTGTGAACTGTAATTCCAAAAATGGCCATCTCTGTCTCCCTAGCCAGACCTCTCCTTTGTATTCTGCCAGCCAGATATTTTCCCTCTTTCACTTCTATTTATTTCTACTAAATCCTCCAGCCACCAAAACTCCGGTACCTTCTTAAGAACATCAAGTCACTTGGCAGGCTAATTGCTTTTCTGCTTGAAGAAGTTATCACATAAGTACACTATTTTCTAGAGTAATTACAGAATGACCCTGGGGCAGAATGTGTACAACAATAAACCTCAGTAAGAAGGCAGATCTTTGCTATTGAAAGTGGATAAAACTCCTCTGGTGTCAATGGGGTTGTATCTATTTCTATGGGCAGATAATTTGGCCTGCATTAGATGGCTGTTGGTGGATACTTCCCTTGCCTTTTTAGGAAGTATTCCTATAAGAACTCCACCTGTAATTGCAGGAAAGCAATTACACCTTTTTTAACCTCCAAGGTTATGATGACCAACACTGTCTTAGAACCCAGAGTAGCAAATTTAATTCAAATCATTCTCTCCTTTGCCAACACATGGATCAGGCTGCTCACTTTCGTTTGGGAATATTTCAAAGTGCTGCTCGATAAAATCCCCAGATGGCAGAGCATTTAGCCTTCCTTCCCCAGTCAATAACAAATGTATGCTCCTTTCATTGTCTCTATTAAAAAGCTCAGGTGCAATTACATCATGGAAAATTTGGTTCTCTTTTCCACATATTCAGTTAAAGATGAAACTTCTCTATGTCTGTTGCTATAGGACAAGGACTTTAAGGACAAGGACTACAAGGAATGGATTAGTTCATTACTTGTTGAGACTTGACTGCTTGTACCAGTGTGAAGCAGTAGCTGTTATTGGTCATGAATATAGAAGGAATTAAAAAAAAAAAAAAGGCAGAGGCTAGAGGAAAATGTTTTAAACAATTAGCCATGAGCTCACAGCTGGACACGTATCTGAGGACAAAGCGGGAATGTGTTTTTATCAAACAAGGTCTCAATTGTTTCACAGCTATTACCTGCTATGTGTCATGCCTTGTTTAAAGATACTAGTTTAATCATCCTTTTCTTGGCTTCACTTTTTTTTTCCTTGCAGTTATTTTTTCTACAGGAAAAACACTGATGTGTTTTGTGAGGGCTGCCATTAACTCTGTCAGCCCCGAGAGACAACAGCAACTGCAATTGTACAGTAACTTAAATTCAGAGTTAAGCTGATTATGGCAGGGGGCTTAATTCATAAACCCATCTTCACAGCAAGGGGTGAAGGCCACAGGGATAAAAGAGATTCCTGATGGTTAGATGCCTAAGTGAGATGCCTTGGAATAAAGACTGTGGACAGTCAAACATAGAGTTAACCCTGAAACTGCAGTAAGTTTTTCTTTGGACTGGTCCTATTTTTAAAATTCTTTGAAAAAATCATCACCTGGCAAGATAAATGATGACAGAGTTGGATCTCAAAACCTCAGAGTCATAATAATCATGTTAACCTTGTCATAACAAATAATCAAATTAGCTTGCATACATCTGTCTAGTTTATGTCCAGAAAATGGGGGAGCATTTGAAAATCTCATGCTTAAAAAGAGAGGAAGATCTGCTGTGTGAGCTCCTAGGCCTATAAACAATCAAATCAACTCCCTGAAGAAATAATAACCAAAGTCCTTAAAGGGAATCTGCATTGATTGAGAGATGTGATATGGCGATACTCTCACGGTTTTTTGGCAAGCATTTTTACAAAGATGATAACACTGCCAAGACAGGTCCCTGTATTCACCACCAGAACACTGACACATTCACATTTTAAAGCATTTTTTTTCCTAAGTAATAAAGGTACAAAACAATTCCAAGGAAGACCCATGGAAATATGTGAGGGTTAAACAAAGAGGTCAAAGAATCTCGGCTACTTGTATTAAAAGAATTATTAAAACGGCACTTCTTGTTCATGTTCAAAGCCATGTTCTTCCAAATTCTAGATTCAATACATAACTCCAACTGTTAAAATAAAAATTAAAAATTTCCCATATGTCAAAGAAAAGGAAACTGGGTAAAGTACTCCTGGGTGCTTGTCATTATATCTCAAAAGTGAAAAAAAATTGCATTTTTTTCTAATTATCAAGAGTAATGGTTCTAACCATTGCTTTTCAATGCATTTGTTGTAGTCAGCTGTCTGCATTTCTGTTTCTCTAAAAACAGGCCAAAAATAATCCTGTCAGATTCATTTGTTTATGTTAGAACAGGATTTTTTTGTGTTCCACAAGTCAAGTGATGCTTTGTTGGTTTTATCCGCAGCATGTGTGATCCAATACTTTATGTCTTTCTTTTTAGTTTTTAATTGGGATTTTTAAGTGACAATGCATTTTTATGCTGTGTTTGTTTTTTTAAAGGCTCTCCTGTAATTTTACCTACTCTAATGCTGTTTTGCTCAAAGAAATGTGGCATTTATTTGGAAAGAATTGAGTCACTGTCAGCTACCTAGAAGACAAGTACAAATCTGCCATCACTCTGACCAGACTTATTTGTTTATTTGTTTACTTGTTTATACTTCAAGTTCTGTCAGGAGTTCTAGGTAAGTTTACAGTAAAAACACAACCGTGGTCACCAGGAGTGACAGGATTTTAGCAAGCACAAGTGAACACCAACGGCAAACATGACCGTAACTTGAAGAAAAAAAAAAATAAGAGGTGAGGAGAGAGACTTGGCAGGCTAGCCAGAGGGTCAAATCCATTTAGGAGGAAAATTCAGACTGGTAGCCCTCGAGCTCTTGTTTGGAATGACTGGTTTCTTCCCTTAGAAAGATAAATACATTTACCTCAGCATTCCAGCTGCCTGTAGTCATGAAGTTAAAATCTGGGGAATGATTTGGTTGTCAACACCAAAGATTGCAGCAGAAAAACAAGCAAAAAAATGTGCTTACCAGAAATCCTGATGACCCATCTTTGGAAGTGTGTTTCCATCATTTTTACATCTCCTTGACAATGATATTTATAACATCTTGATCAAGTCCATTTAGTCAGCATGCACATGCATTCATTGTTCGTTATCCTAAGATCACCTCCTAATCCCCAGGTCCTTCACAGTCCTGGCTATCCTGCAATGACGAGA
The DNA here is from genome assembly GCA_013398955.1 of Callaeas wilsoni. Lineage (NCBI taxonomy): Eukaryota > Metazoa > Chordata > Aves > Passeriformes > Callaeidae > Callaeas > Callaeas wilsoni. Next base: position 297,350 of record VWPU01016414.1, on the reverse strand, counting down.
TGCTCTGAAAGAAAGACAGCAGAGCACTTACCATTTGAATTTTGATTTGTTAAGTGAATTTATTCATAAATAATAACCATTTTCTCTAAGGAATAAATACATGATGAATAAAATCTGTGTTGAAGCAAGGAAAGATTTCCATCTTGCCAAAAATCTTCCATGTTTTCAACCATACTATGTAGCAGTATCCTCAGATATTTTACTCCATAGAGCATGTATCTGTAAGCAGTACCTGAATTCCTAAACAGAGATTTTTCCTTCCCCAGGGTACTGAAGGTTCACTTCAGAACAGAAATAAGTCCTTTAATCTTAATAAACATAATAATAATAAAAAAGAATGGTCTAAATGGTTGTCTGCTATTTACATTAACCTTTGAAAAGGTCTTCTGTGTTCTATATTACTCGATACAATTTTTACCCTTTATCTGAAAAATTCAGATTGATGCTAAAAGCCGCATGTTTCCAAAACAACACTGAACCTCATAAATTATCCTTTTCCAGCCATACAGTTGTTTTAAGAGAACTGAAATTGCAGGAACCTTGCCATATACACAAATCCTCCAAAAAAAAAGAAAAAAAAAAACAAACTCAAAAAAAAAAAAAAAAGAAATTGAGACACTATGGTTACCAATATGTATACATCATGCCATTATAAATTACTCTTTGTCTCAGCATCTACATTTAGATACAAATGTTCCTAAGAAAAATGCACTTGGGCATTAGTTGCTTTTAGACTCCTGGGTTTAAAATGTGCCTCAGAGCAGATATTCCAGGAGATGAGTGTAAAATTCAATTCAGTGTAGTCTACCATTTTGGAATCTGGGAATAAGATGCTTTTGAAAATTTTATCCATGTTTTTTGTTTCCATACTGGCCATAAATTTGTGTCCGTTCTTTTTTGACAGATTCTTCTTTCATACATTTCTTTCTCATCACATACATTCTTTCCTTTTTTTTAAATATTCTTCCTGTTTTGTGTGTTCAGATTCAGTTTTCAGCAGAGGCTTTAGAAAATGCTCCTTTAAATAACAGAGACAAAAGAATGTAGTCTTAGTCACTTTAAATATGTATATATACATATATTTATACGTACGTCTGTAAAATGATGCCCCAGTACAAGCACATTAATTAATTAACATTGCCTCATTATTGATTAGCCTAACTGCTTCTGAGAGAGTGGACTCCTGACTTACCAAAGCCTTGTGAAGAATTTAATCTGTATTCTAGTGCTTTCCCTACATGTCTAGAAGCAATTTCAACTTTTCCCTCTCATATCAAGAAGGAAACTCGAGCCAGGAAGAGAAGAGTGTTCAGAGTAAAAGGCATTACATTCAACACCACTTTAAAAACATTACACATGCAGTGAAAATGAAGCTTGGAGAGAGAATGCATGCTTTGAGGAATTATAGGTGAGAGTTTTTTTTTCAGATTGCACTTTATTTGTGATGTCTCATTAAACTGACACTTTCTTAGAGAGGGGAGAATAGTTTGAATTAATATGGTATGCATTACACATCTATTGCCATTTGGATACTGCAATTCTTTAATGAAATAGAATTAAAAATTTAAGTTATTTGTGGGCATAGCCAAAAGTGTATTTCAAGGGAGATGACTATGTAACAAATCCCTTTAAATTAGTGAGACATCGAGTCTAGATGTCTGCAAGAAAGAAAACACATGGTACCTGTAATAGGAAATATTTTGGCCCACTAGAAATTAATTAAATATTTTCATAGACTTCTAAGTGTCTAATGTGAAATTTAAAGTATCCAAGTGAAATTTCAGTAATTAACTTGTTTGTTTTAAGAACGAAAGTAGCTTCTGTGACCAGCACAAAACTGAAGTATTTAGACATATCTTCCAAAACATGATAACTTAATTAACTCCTTCTTGATTTCCTTGTCTGAATATACAAACTTCAGAAAAAACACCACACATCATGCTAATGTCTTATCTAATGCATGTTTATGCCCTCATTTGTTTATTTTTTTTATCCATTCCTAGTTTTTTTCCTTCTGTAATAAAATTTTGTGCAGTGCAATAAATTCCTGAGAAAAAGAGGAAGGTCCATTGTTAATTTAACTACACTGTCAACTGATTTCACAGGGTGTGGGTCTCTCAGGATTCAAATGACGCAGTTTTTAATTAGAAAAAACCCTGATAGTAGTGTATATTATAGGCTAGAGAAAGGAGTTTATATTTTAACCGGATGGATTCACTGTATCTGCTGGAATACTAGGATGAAATATGCTTTTTTTACTTATTAAAGTGAATTGTTTAAAAGCAACTCTGACCTTCAGGAATAGAAGTTTAGGAAAAGGCCCAGAGGATCACAAAGTGATGATGATGCTTGAAAAAACCTGTGTGTAAGTTGTCTTTTAGTCTCAAAACTTCAAGGCTTAAGCTGAGATGAATGCACATTTATAAAGAAGACCAGCCATGTTATCCTTACATCCCTGCACACTCCTAACATGGAAATATTTTTAATGTCTCCGGAGAAGTCTAATATCTTTTTTAAGGGAAAAATTGGTGTTTTTCCCTTTGTCAATCATGCTGGTTTTGCAATGTTCTTTTTTACAAGACAGATTCCTAAGTAGAACATTGCAAGTCATTGCTGAGTGGGCCCTGCACACCAGGAATTCCCAAAAATTGTATAGGAGGTTTTGGAGAAAAGCTTCTTAAAAACATTATTTTCCCCATTTAGCCACAAGTAAACTAAGTATATTCACAGTTTTTTTCTCTCCTCTGTTCTTTTCTCTTCTATTCTTAAGTCTCATTTTTCAGTGCTACGCCTCCACTTTCTGCACTTCCCTCCCTGCTCACTTTCTTTATTACTCCCTCTTCCTAGGTATTCAAACCCAAGGCAGGTGCTATGTAACCCCCCCGGAGCACATTTGTCACTCTCCTTGAGAACTCTGATAGATGTTTCTATCAATGCCTTATTTTCTGTGCCAGACTTTCCCCGTGTCAACAGTCCCACTGAGTTTAGTGCAGCCACACACCCAAGTGAAGTCACTGAAAAAGGTTTTGAAGCATTTCCTGAATAAGAACCTGCAACCAGACCGAGCATTTCTGTGGAAATTCTCAGCATGTGTTGCAGTCACTGCTTAAATATCAGGAGAGACCTCCCCAAAATTGGATTTGTTGCACTGAAGTGATGCATAGACCTGTCCCAGACCCTCTCTTCTTCTTTAGGAAAATGGCAGGAATTGCTGAGCTCTGAACTGCACTCGATCATATTGGAGTGAAAGTGATAACGACTCAAACATTTGTGAAGATTAATTCAGGACACCGAATGCTCATTTATTAAAATCATAAGAAATATCAAAAATTACAAACGTATCTGGTATTTCTCTTTCTGTGCACTTCTGACACATAGCATTACAGCAGAAAAGTGAAAAAGAAAGGGATATGTTTTGCCCTTGAGAGCAATAATATGATTACAAGAAGACAGTTTCAGATCTATTGAATATTTCAAACCATACATTTTAATGTGTGTTTCATTAACTTTGGGGTGGGAATGAAAAGAAGGCTCCTTCATGGTTTTTTTCATACTGTTCCACTTCATTATTAAGCAATGATGCCAAGCTGTTCACCAGGATTGCTGCTAGCAGGCTTGAACAGCTTCTGCCAAGTATGATTAATGCAGATCAAACAGAGTTTATTCAGCGGAAGAGATTGGCAGATAACATTTATCATCTCTTAAGAAAGTTGGGATTTCCAGACTGACGTCAGGCTGGTGATAAACTCAGAGGCTGAAGGATGTTTGACCAACTAGTTTGCATATCCTTTAGAAGAAAGTTGAATTTCACTTTGATTAGATTTGAAACCTGAAGAGAACTTCATTTACATGCAAAGCCTCCTCCACTGGTTAAATTTGTTGTTAAAAGGACAAGGCATATCGAGACTTTTATCAGTGACTGTACTTTTTTTCATAAGTATAAAGACTGTGTGTCACTCACTAATACAGAGTAGCCTGGTACTGGCCAAATCAGCATCCTCAGGCTGTATGTAGGGTGGGGGAATCATGCAGCCAGAATTTAATTCCTGGATGTGCTTTGTTACCTTCAGCAAGCAGTTCCTTCCATTTTTTTGTTCCTTCTCTCTGCTTAACAGTATAAACTTTTCAGAGGCCCAAGTTCAGACAAAGTCTGAAATACAAACCAGCAACTTGCTGTCTTAGGTGAATATCTTTTTAAATAATGAGAAGATTTTAATGAGAAAACCGAAAGTTGTTTAGTCTTTACCTTTCTCAAGAGCCATTATCCAGATTGTTTTCCTGGCTGCTGAGCAACACAAAAGCTTTGTTGAGAAACTCATTCAGTTTCTAAGATCTATTGCTTGGCCTTGAACCTCTAACAGAGACCTCTGCACAAAGATCTTCTTAGAATAACAGTTTTCCACTTCCTCCGCCTTCCCCAATCAAACACAGCCCTAATAGCAGTCAGCATAATAAAAAGTCTCCAGCACATGAAAGCAAGTTCCTAACTGTAGTCAGCTAATCTCTGAGACACCCTGTGTTGTCTCACCTGTTTGGAGGCAGCAGAAAGCTCATTAGCAGCAGATGAATCACGTCCCCAGGCTCAGCCAGCTCATCCAGGGGAGGTTATTGCCCATATAAAACTGTCTTGGGCAGAAAGACCTTTGCTTCCTTCCCATTTTCCCTTACACTGACATCACCTATTCTGCCTGAGCAAGAATTTCTCTGCGATGACAAAAGTCCCTTTTTGATATCTCTGTGACCTAAGCCCTCTGTCTGTCACCACCAATTTCCATAGACTTCTTTTGAAAGTGTTGCAGTTCCCAAGAAGCCAAATTAGAAAGTTTACCTAGTTTATCTTTTTACAGAAAGGATACGTCATAAAAAGAAGAATAATTGTTTATAACAAGCAGTTTCTTCTCTATACAAGAAAAGTAAAAAGAGAGAAGTCTATTTTTAAAGTCTCACTCTATAGCTACTTTTAGCTATTGTAGGTAGTATTTTTTGGCATGGTGGTTTCCTCAGTCTGGCTGAGGACATAGCTCAGATTTTGCATTCCTTAACAAAAGCCTTTTAAATGTGGCCTTTTATTTATTTTATTTTCTGAAGCATTCTGAACACCTTAGTACTTTTTAGAAAAATCTGCTATTGCTAACTCACTTTCATATTGATAACACAAGTTTGGAAATATGTTCTCTCAGAGACCCTGTGCTAGACATAATTGCTTTATCTGGATCCTCACTCTCAGCACTGTCTTTGGCAAAGATTCATGGCTTTATCTGAGACCAAACAGCAATTTTAAAAGAAAATAGCAACAAAACCCAACAGCCCAACACATATAATCGAACTCTGCAGCTTATGCCATGGCTCATCTGGCAGATGTTCTGAAGCGAGTGCCTCTGACTCTCAGAACTCTGGTTTCTGTTCTGTTTGCAAATGATGATTTCTGCTTTCAGTGGTGGTTCCATGCCAGATCCCCGAGGGCAGTGGCAATATGTTCCACTTAATTTCAGCTTTCACTAGACCAATATATTTTTAAAGTAATAGTAATTCAGAATTATGACCAGAGTAATAAGGCTGTGCCCAATCTATCCTTGGGGTTGTTTGTGGATGGCTTAGTCTTGTGCTTACTGCTGGAGAACATTGGCTCTGAGGCCTCCTTAACCTCTTCCTCCATGCCAAACTGGAGGATTTTCAAGCCTTGTCCTTTGCCTATCCCACACAGCAGCAGCTTCAGGTTGCTGGCTCAGGCAGCACCAAAGTTACTCAAGTTGCTGTGCAAAGTTCATCATTCTGTTTTACTCCTTTGGATATTCTCCAGAGACAGGAGACGTCACACAGGGCTGCCTCGGGAGCTCGGAATACAGCAACGCCAGCCCCCTAGCAATAAACATCTACTTCTGCCTCACTTTGTGAGGTCCTTTCACAGCTTCCAAATTAAATTTGCTTCTCTTTAGCTCTCTGCAACACCACTCTGAGAACTGCTGCACCTCCTCTCTCCTCTGGCAAGCGCCCAAAGCTCCACCGTCCCCCCCTGTATCGCTGTCAGCTGCAGTAAAGCAGCTCAAGGATCTTCTGTTTACATCTCAAGGTACAACTGGAACCAATCCAGTTCAAGGCTTTCCAGCAGTGCAGACAAAGTCACTTTTGTCACCTGAAGAACGAGGGGCACAAGCCACAAGAAGCATCTCCCGTTGTTGGTAAGGGCAACTCATAAAGCTTGAGCAGGGAGTGGTGTTTTTGTCCCTGCTGTCTCCAGAGGTTAGGGATGACTGACCCACAGTCACCGTCCCCACCCCGGCCACCACAGCGCTGCTGGGGCTGCTGGAGCACACCCTCCTCAAAGGAGGCAGCTGAGACCATGCACACACATTTGCCCCTTCCCTGCTTACACCCACCCTAGGAAAAGGCCTGGTTCCCGTGACAACAGCCATGCCAAGAGCCCCTCACTTCTGTCCCAAAACCTGCCCTCAGCCGGGAATGGCTGCAGCCCCTCGTAATGATAAACCTGCACGGAAACACAATTTGAACATTCATAATCTCCTGTATCAGGTTCTCATACCATTAATGCCACCAGTGCTGTGACCTTTTAGCAAGATATCAGGTACTAGCAGCAGGCTCAGAATTGCGAACTTTAATTAAAAACTGTATTTTAAAATAAAACTCGGTTTAGATGCACTGATAAGTGATTTTCACTATGTGAAATTTCAGAGTGCTTTACTGAGGAAAAAAAACCCCACTGCAAGCTTCCTATTAATTTCTGGCTAGCTGGGTTTCAAGGACAATTTTATTAAAAATGAGCAGAGCCTTCTGTAATAAAACCTTTGCAGTTGTTATGACCACCTGTGCTACCTCCCACCTCGATCCACCACATGACATAGCACAACTAATTTTCCCACATCCTAGCAAGGAAATTGAGCTGTTACAATTTCAGACGATGGGGCTCACATACACATTTTAGACTTCATTATTTTTCTGTATGACACGTCTGAAGCTGGCAGAGTTTGCCTGAACAACTTTCTCTATGCAGCATGGTATAAAAGTTCAGATAAAATCATTAAAGTTTCTGAATTGGTGTGAAACAAGAGGAAAATAAAACTGGGTTCCTCATTGGAGTGCAGAGCACTGACTGTACAGGAAAGGTCTCAAAGGAGATGATCTTAATGGATTACTGTTAATAAACATTACAGTTTATTAAACAGTTTATAAAACAAACAACAGGATGGCACTCATCTGAACTGAAACAAACAGGGAAATTATGGCTCTTGAGGCTTACTCACCACAGATATATTGCTTCCTGCTCTCTTCTCAGCCCTAGGTCTAAGTTTTATGAAAACACTAATTGTTCCCCACTGTCACTCTTAACCATCAATGACTCAGTGAAAAAGAAAAACAACAACCAAAAAAATAACAACAAAAAACCCCTACACACACCAGCCTGATTGGGTCCCCACAGACCAGCCTTTTTTGGCTATGCCTATCACCTTTTAATTTCAGGAGGCAAAACCTCCTAATCTTAGCCACAAAGGAAGGGCAAGAGAATTCATTGTGGGGAGAGAGTTGGCAAGCTTAAAAATGGAAAGTACGGGAGGAGATTATAATTAATGCATATGGGTAGTTTGCATGCTGTCTCCTCTCCATGGTGAGAATGTAGCAAGCTGTCTAATTGGAGCCTGGTTTTTTGGCTCCACTTAAATTCCTCAGAAAGCATTGCACTCCACAGGCTTCATAGTTAGATTTTGTAGGTTTTGGCCACAGCAGAAGCCTAATAAAAAATACTGGGATGAAGAGGGCAAGCTATTTCAGGCATAACATTCTGGAGCAACGCAAAGAGGTCACAACTGGTGAGAATCTGCATGAAATTGCATTAGGCACAGATGAAATGTCCAATCATCTTTCTGCCCAAATTCATAAATATATTAGCACACACAACCATCACAGTCATATCTTGTTTTTATATCCAGCAACCATCCTCTTCACTGGTCTCTGACAATTCTAATAAATTGCTACTAACCTTCAAAAGAACTTCTGATTTCCATTTCAAATCCTGCCCTGGGTGTTGCCAGTATATATGTGTTTAAAATAGTGCAGTGACACTCTGGGAAAGAGAGTGGATGAAGATTTTTCCTGCATTTGCTCAGAGCCTTTGCAAGACCTACAAGTGAAAGCTTTACTACCTAACCATTTTCAGTTCAATAGGTTATTAAGCCTTTCTTTTTTTAAAAAAAGACCTTAAAAATTTAATTCCCATTATGCAAAAATTAATGTTAAACAGCAACAATGCCTGCTAGTTCAGCCAAATAAAGTGGATACCTAACCAGTAAATTATGCAGCAAATTGCAAGCTATGTGAGTCAGATCTTAAAGGGGCATGTCTGGAAGCCCCAAAAGTTTCATAGCTGACATTCAGGAGAGTGAATTTATCGAGTGAGGACAACACAGACACCTGGCAGGGAAATGGAAACATTAGCCTTGGGTGGGGCATCAGCCCCAGCCTCATACTCTGTGCCTAGGTGCTCCTGTGGCCTGCGGCCAGTGAATAAGAAGAATTTAAGGAAAAATATAGACTTATTGAAAACTTCATGTTTTAATAAAATGCAGCTATATATATATATATTTCAACTTCAAATGGACCCTTTAGCTAAATAATGTGACTTAGCACTTTTGGGTGAAGTTAGAAAGTACAATTACTAATGAGGTTTAAGGAAAGACAAAGAAAACGGTGCACACACAAGGGCAAAGCTACAGCTTCTAACACTTATCTGGAAGCCTGTGTGCTCAGAAACTGTTTACTGAAGTCACAACACTTATTAACTGCATCCCATTCCTCCTAAAAGACAAAATTCAACTATAAATTATTTGGAAAGGCCAGAGTCTCTACATTAATTTACTGAGGCTTTCATCCTTCTGCACAGTAGTGTATTTTTAATACTGCTCAAAAGATATCAAGTACCTTCCTTCCAACCTATTCACCAGCTCTAAATGGGATTTGACATTACGAGGTCAGCTTTGCTTTGCCTCTCAGATGACTTACAAATTTGCAGAGACATAGGTTCGCTGTTCTCACATGGATCAATGTTCAACAGACCACTGGTTTTGATGGCAAACACTTAACTTTCAGCCATTAGGTAGAAGAGGAAATTCAGGTTGTAACAAATTACCTGGCATCTAAACAATGTTAAAGTTGTCCATTAGGCGTGCCTGTAGACAGTGCAACAGCACATTAGTTTTAAATTGCAAAGTTCAGTCAATGGAGTGATAGAGTTCAGATCTGAAATGTTTTACCGAGCTAGTGAAGGGCCTGAACAGTGAAATGTATTTAAAGTGAACAAGAGGAGAATGGAAATACTTTTCGATGGTCAGAAGAAGATTGCAACCTCTGCTTTCCTCTCCACCCTCACAAAAGTGAACAAAAATAAGGAAAAACACTAAAACATAAAGGTAGTTATAGGTGATTTTTCTATAAAATTGCCATATGAAACTGATTTCATTGTGTTTTAAACTCTGTGGACATCCTGAACAAAATATATTTAATAATCATATATACTATTATATTACACTATATTATAATATTATTATATTAATTAATTATGTTATATTACACTATGTTTTTCCTACCTGCTACAGCTCTTTTTTCCTGTATAGTCATGTCACCTATATGTCTGTTCACATTAGATTCCCAGTTAGGAGTGTTTTCCACCTTGAATAGGACTGGAAACCTAAATAAGGCAAAGGAATACAAAGAAGGAGAATATAATAAAGAAAGACAGCTAGTGGCACCGTTTGGGACAGTGGTGTAGAAATGAGATATTTTAAGACTTTGTAGTTTAAATAGGCTTCATTGGAAACTATTTTGGACTATGTGGCAAGGTCTATTTACCTGTTGCTTTTTACTGCATCGTGGCTGAGGAAGCACAGGAAGTATATTGCTCATGAAAGGCTGGTGTGAAAAAAGTTAAAGATGCTGGTGAGAACAAGCTCCCATTCCAGATGGGGTGTATGTGCTGGTGAACTATCTGGAAATGCAGCCACAGGCATTATGCAGGGAGCTCTCAAACCTCTCCAGCAGGACATTTATGGGTTTTTGGTTGGTTCTTGGTGTTTGCCTCCTCAGCCTGACTCCCTGTATTGAATTTTCTACCCTGTACTTTCTTGGCCCTCAACAGAAATCTCTTGTATTTATCTCCGCTTTTAACTTGAACTGCAGTTCCCTGAATAAACACATTTTTCTGCTGTACCAGAGATCTTAAAAGGAAGCAGACCTAAATGGAGAAGAATCTGAGGGGTCTTAAAACATAAATGACAATGTGAAAATGCAACTCATCTAGCCTGCAGAGAGAGTGAGAGTAAATTACGCTTTTCTGTTTCTTAATGTGCATGTTGAGAGCATGTGCCTTGAAAAAAGGATGGCTGAACATAGGAAGGCTGTCCTTGGAGGAAACCTGAGAGATGCAAAGGAGAGAGACTGGCGGAGAAAGCCACATACAAGTGTAAGGAAAAATAAATGAAGGAATGGACCTCAAGGAACTGGAAGGAGAGGGGCAGCAGGAAGGGGAAACAGATTAAAGCAATCTATGCAATTATTTATATTATACAGTTTATTTGGTCAGCCCATCTAAGCTGTCTTTAGATGGTTCCACTTTGCTCACAGTGCTAGCTGCAAATTCACCAATTTACCTAGGCAATATTTGGCATAACATGGCTGATTACAGAGCTTTTTGGTAATAACTACCAGAGATGTTGGTTGTAAATGTATGAGACAACCTCCACGTATTTTCAATGCTCAAGAAAACTGCACAATTTAAAAGATATTTCATTCACCCTTGAGTGTATGGATAAACAAATATCAGGCAGAAAATTCTGTCAGCTTGGAAGACCGGGGGATCTCCCCCTACGTGGCCACTGTTGCTTTCTGAGACTGTTACTGCTCAGGAGTGCAGGAAGATATTGTTATTTGGAACTCAGTGAACAAATTTGCTCAGCTTCACAAGTCTAAAAGCCAAAGGAAATGAGTACCACTAATACAATCTCTCAATTTATAGACCTCATGATCGATTTCTGCAATTGTCGTGGCAATCAATGCGTTAATACTGAAGACATCTCATCACTTTATATATCCAATATAAATGTTTATCTTTTCAGAAATTAATTGAAAGAAACTGCATAAATAAAAAGAAAATTCTTAGAGAACGAAAAGCCAAATGAGCAAACTCCAAGCCTGTGACAAAAACCCAAAACATTAAAACTGAGCACTGTATAACACTTTTCAAAATGAGTCAAAATAAATCCAAAAATGTCAAAAAAATGCAGCTATTAGTCACTGTGCTTGCCTGATATATTATCTTGGAGCATGAAACATTTCACGCAGGATGGCCATAAAAATATATACCTACAGGAAGAGTTCTGACTCCTCACTGTTGTTTGTGTGGGAATTATTGTGACAGACGGTTCTGCTCTTTGCTTGTAACTACTGAGGCAGTCAGTGCTATTGAATTAGTGCTCTTTTTATGAAAAAGAAAATATTGTTTAATGTTTTTTTTCAGGACTGAGTGCACAATTTCAAATTTAGTGTCTGTTACTGCTGACCTCCAACTAACAGAGTAGAAGGAAAATATACATCCTGAAATCACAAAGCTTCATTGCTATACATGAAGGCATTATTATTTTTACTTAATTTTTGACATTAAAAGAAGATTAAGACATTCTTATTAAGATTATTCTGTGCAATTAAAACAAAACCCATCTAACCTGAATAAGGCACTTCAAAGACTTTAGAATTATTAGTACTATAATACCTAGAGTAAAACATAATTATGCCATGGACAAAACCAATAGTCTGTTTTTGTTTTTCCATATATCAAGTATTTTAAATAAAGGCATAAAATTTTTTCCTCTCTTGGAGCATGAAGCCGGACTCTTCATAGGAATTTCTGCTACTGTAAGCAGAAAACAACAATATGCCATCCAAATGGAGAACAGCCTGTGTCTTTTTATACCTGCTTCTACATCAATATCTCTCTGCTTCTTCATCCTGCGGCAATGAAAACCAAGGCCAGTTTAGCAGTATAGTAAAAAAACCCCCCCAAACCTGTATAAATATGTATTAAATTTTATCTTGTAATTCTACTTTTCTGTGTGTGACTTTCATTCATTCCCCAATGAACTCATTTTTTTTACAGCTGTTTTTTAACAGGTAGCATGAAAACTACGCAGCGTTTGAGGTGAACAGCCAACATTCACTGAGGGCATTAAACACTTTTTTCTGTGTTACCAGATCTGTTTTTCTTTCCATACTGCCTAAGCTTTCTTATGATTGAGCTGTTCAGAAGAGCCTGAGGTCTTTTGCTTCAGTGACTACATGGAACAAGAAAGCTTAAAAGATTCTTGGCCGTATTAGGATGTTCAGCAGAGAACAGATCAACTTGGCAAGACCTGTAGGACGACTGTTCCACACTTGTCAAGGTCAGGTCTTCAGTACCCTAATTTTCAGGGTCTTATTGTTAACAACTTTAAGTTATACTTCTGCTTTCACTTACTGGAAAACGACACCATTTTTCTCAAGAAATACTCTGGCAAAGAATAGGAAAGCACTCAGTCTCACCACTTCTAGGATTTTTTCTCCATCTCACCCTGCTCTGCTAATGGAATTACTATCAGTTCTATGCAGAAGGCAGGAGCAATGAAGTTCTGGACTATGTTTTCACAGGTGATATCAGTGATGAAGGAGAATGATGGTAACAGATATGTCAGCTTGATATTTTCCCTGTGCCGTTTTCCAGCATACCTCACAAAGGTTGCATAAATTAGAGTTGTTTGACAGTGTGTTGTGTTGGAACTGGGTGGTTGACAGCCTGGGTACTGGATAAGCTTTCACCTCCAGCTGTAAAATTCTAAGTTCAGTCTATTGGAAAATGTCCTAGCAGTTGAGAAATCACAGTTGATATAGGATTAAAAAAATCTCAACAATAACAAAAAAACCAAACACTTCTAGTGTGCATCAAAAAATGAGGGGGAAAAAAAGACATCAGTAGTCAAAATCAATCAACACCCAACAGGTGGGTTAAAGAAATAGCATATTTTCAACAATACCTCAAGAAAGTCTTACTTTTGCAAAGGCAGGGATGTCTCACCTGGACATCCATCCCATTTCAAAAGTGTCACCAGCTAGGCTCAAAACAAATAAGTGTTAGACTTGCCTCTAGTGACCTTGGTATTTGCATTTCAAAAAGAAAAGTGGTCTCATATAAGAAACCCATTTTCTTCCTTCTCTTAAAATTTACTTCCCTAGTAGAAGCATTCCAACAAAATCCACTGTGACAAAATTTTCCACAGATATATTCAGCATAATATCAAACACCAGGATATTTTGGTGAAAAGTGGCAAGGCATCAGTTTGCAAAAGCCAAGGCACGAGCAACTTACTGAATAATATTAGCAAAACCCAAATCTCTCCATGACCCCAGGAAAAATGCCTATACTTGAATTTCTTTATGAGATTTCTTGTTTAAGCCAGTTGTTAATAGATTTCATGCGAGTTGGAGTGGGTTTTGTGCAGTGCTAACTTTTACACATAAGATGAGGCCATATGTCAACTGCTATGATAGCCCAGTGGGAAATACAACTTTTAAGAAACCTCCTCTATAATACATGCATTTCCCACAGATTTAGAGTCAACCGACTAAAATAAAGCACTGGGGAATGTAATTTACTGCAGAGGTCTTTGGAGGTTAAAACTGACAGCATTATTAATTGTATTACCGAAGAACTCAAGTGCATAAGTAACACAAACACCACCAAGCACTAAGGAGGAAGAACGCGCGCAGCCGGTGTCTATTCATCATGCATCATCTTGAGAGGACAGGTGATGCTTCCAGAAAAGCCTGCCAGGCTGTCACCTGTGTTTATAACACTCTTGGTTTCCTCACATATGCACTTTAGCATGGTGCATTACAGTTTTGCTGTTCAGCTTTAGAGAAATTCATCTAGTACGCAGTGGTGCTGTCTCATCTGAGCTGAAGCCATATGGTGCTTCCTTACAGATAATACGTTGTACTGTCAGGAAGATAACCGTATGTAGGGTGGCGATGCACATCCATTCTGTGAAGTCTCTTAAAACTTGCTTGGATATCAATTTAAACCCACCGGGTTAAAACATCTGTGAGAAATTACAATCGTAATCGATTGTCTTGGCTAACGTGCTGCTGTCATGAAATCCTATTGCTCCTTTCCAGTGGAGTAATGCTTCCCAAAGAGAAGCAGAAGGTTGTAATGAATGACGTGACAAAACTATCAATGTTAAAAAACCGAAGCCGGCAAATAATGGTTTTCATATTCCTCGAGTAGAAATGCAGTAAGTTAAACCTGGGTAATGCCAATATACTGGGATAATATATACAAAAGGAATATTTGACATGGATACCTGATATTTGAACAGCATGCATTTTTGTCCTTCTGAAAAATGTCTGTTCAGAGATACAGAATAGTTTTATTTGTACCCAATGCTAATCCAATAAAAATGCAAGGAAGAAGTATAGCCCGCCTCTCATTCCTTAGACCTGGACCTATACCTCAGCGTGAAGTCAGCTGCATTTTTAAATTCAATCCATAGAATAATGCATCTCAGAGCCTGAAATTTTTTCAGCTTCTGAATATGTGTTTGAATAAATAACTCCTTAAACTGATTAGGTAGCTTGTCTCAGAAACACAAATGCAGGCATTTCTATGTCAACTACCATTCATGTTTGTATACTGATATATTTACTGGCCTTGAAATGCAACAGTGTAAAAATAATTTCTAAAAAACATTTAAATGAAATGTCCTGTTTTGACCTGTAATAAAATAAATATTTTTGCATAATGTCTCACAGGTTTGTGAAAAAACTAGCCTGGGTATCATATCTTTCCTTTTCCCTGAAGGAGATGCCTAAGGAATGTGCAATGATACTGGAAAATGGTCTCAGTAATCCCTTAGGTTGTCAAACCTTTGGCTGCACAAGACTTAACAGCTCTTTATAAAGCATCTGTCTTAGCAACACTCCTCAAGCCCAAAGGCTCAGAACGCAAACTTTTTAAGGGAAAAGCGATAAAGGTTCATTAACATTGATAAGCTGCATTTTGGTCCAGAAGCAAGTCACAGAACTCATTAGCAGGTAGAATTATAAAGATAATGGATGAGGACTCCTACAGCTTGGTCGTATGTAAGCCTGAAGTATTTAAGTTCATTTTGCTCTATTACAGGTTTTATGGTAGTTTGCAGTCATGGTCTGCAGTTTTCTTCTGAATGCTGTTTCTCTGCAAAGAAATTAAAGAGAGGCACAAAGCGACAGAAGATTTATTTTAGCTCTCCAAGTTTAAAGCAGGAGTGACCATTCTATGTCTCACACACCACAAGGGATGCTATACATGCTCAGCTGTGACAGAGCTCATGTCTCAAAGAGAGAAAGAATTATAAACCAGTGTGGCACTCCCAGAAAAAAAAACCCCAAATCTATAAAGCAACAGAATTCAAGTAGAAAAATGAAACTAAAAATTACCAATTTGCAGTCAGGAAGACACCCAGCCATGAAAAGTTCCGCATGTAGTCACAGCAGAAGAAATCCTTAACAGCTGCCTGCAGGCCTGGCACTGCACAGTGCGAAGTTCACCTCATCTGTGACTGATGATGCTGCAGAAAATTATAAAAGGCAAAAAGCCCTTGGAGGATATAGCCAGGGTCTCACCTTCCTAAGTGTATGAAATAAATCCAGAAGTTATTTCAAATTTTGTTATATAAGTGGCTATATTTTGACCATGAACAGAAAGACCAAAGCATCACCAAAAAAAAAAAAAAGAGTGGTGTCACATTAAGGAGTAAAATTAATACAGTATGTGAAAGACATGTCCTATTTTTCGGCCTGTTTGGTTTGTAAGACTACACTCACAAAGAGGTTTAATACAGGGAAGCATTTCATAGAACCCACAAAGAAATTGTTCCACAGCATCCTGGCAAATGTGTTATGTGATCATCCCTTGTGCCAGAAAGAACAACAACCACACCGTAAAATGTTAATTTGATGTTCATTCATTCTGCACACACAGACATCTCTCTTTTTCTCTCTCTCTACTTTTACACACACACAGGAATGTGGATGTAGATACACAATGCACAGGATACAAGACATACCTGTACGACTGGTACGTATCATGTATAAGAAAATAAAATGTAATATATGACAATGATTACATGAATGATGTACATTGCAGAGACCAAGAAAAACAGGTAACAATTGATGGGACTGTACTTTCCCATAATATAATGGTGAAAAAGATTTCACGAGGTGCCAAATAATATACCAACTAAACTACTTTTCAAGCAACTGCAAATAAATAATTTTCCCTTCCAAGTTATGAGGTTTGTAAATCTGTTGTTACCATACAGCTGACTGGTTTTGTTTGCTGTACGCATGGAAATTTTACTATTATTGAAGAATGGCCTTGCTCAATTTCTTCTACCAGCACAGCCCAGAGTTTGTTCAAAGAATTGAAAAAATATCCTAAATGTTTCACGGCTAGTGGAAATGTTAAGCTTGGTTTGGCAGTGTATGTTCAAATGGAGCACATACCTTCGCTGGTGAGGGGAGCCGTTGTGCTGTCATGCTAGAACATGCAAGAAGGAATATTGGAGCTGCCAGTGAAAGTTTTTCAGATATTATTCACCCAAAAGCCCCATCTGAGTCAAGAACTCGACACAATTTGTTCATGATAAAAATTTGTCTCTTCACTGCATCAACCAGATATGTGCTCCTTAAATTACCAAAGCTCTCATAACCTGTTCGCTGAACTATGAGGGAATATTTTATCAAAGTGCTCATTGGCTGTGGGTAAAGCCTTTCAGAGGTTTGGAATGTATCAGGCTAAAGTGTTTGTATGAGATGTGTGAAGACTTGTTCATTAACACTGCAACTAATTCAAAGACAAGGACTGGCTAAGCTTTTCTTAGAAACTCATCTCAGCAATTTTACACAGACATTGTAGCTTGGATATCATCACAAACACAAAAATCCTGTAGTCCATTGATTTCTCTATACTGTAAAAACTTAGGTGAAGCAGACCTGAATAGTTTTACTTTCTCTTCTGTCTAATTTTTCTTCCATAGCATTATCATTCTTTTGGTAGAATCATTGCTTTTCTTTCCTTCACTGCACTGGATTTTTGTAGTAAATTGTGTTCATACTTTAGTCTTTTTTTTAGACTATTAAAGAAAAGAAAAACCTCAACTCAGTACATGTTTTCTTCTCTAAAGGGAGGGATGCCTGGTCATTGTAAAACAAAAAAAGAGGGAAGAAAATGAGAGCATTTTGGAAGGAATTACAGACCTGTGTCATGGGCTACCTCTCATACATAGAAGTTAGGCTGTAGATTCTGACTTGAAACCAGACTGCTGAAAAATGAAGTGTTCCAAACTGCTCTCCAGGCTCAGAGCGATTTTGAATATATTTTACAGAATGTCTTACATTAGCATTTTGGTTCAGGCCAGCAATTAAATTTTGGCTGTTGCTATTCACCATGCCTTGGTCTGCATACCAAAGCAGACTCAGTGTGCACAAACTGGTTCCTTCTGGATCAAACTAAACCGAAGGATGTGCTTTGTGAGCTCTCCTTGGTGTTCAGTCCATGGCATCAGCCTGGAGCCAGACCAAAGGGAAACACAAGAATGCTGAGAGCTGTGTCTGCTGGATCTGCAGCTACATCTGCTTTTTTGCACTGAGCTTCTCCATTGTGTAGCTTATCCTGATAAGAGACACACAACTTTGGGGAGGCCTGTAATTTTCTGCTGTGCCTAAATGTAACTGCAGAGAAATAGGACCAGCCCCCAGTTGTACCTTGAATGCAACCCAGACTATAACTACAAATCAGTGGGACAGCACTGGCTAGAATTGTTAAGGATCATCAAGGAAAAAGACAGACTAAATTCCAAAATATTGTTCAATTCTGAAATAATCGGTGGACTAAATAAGGACATCACAATTAAATAAATGGAGTTAAAGTTGACTATGCCATCTGTGAAGTTGGCTCACAAACTCATATTGCTAGTTGATGCTGGAAATAAAATTGCAATGCATTAATTACCTGCTTCTTAGGATCCCCATAAATACACTGAATTTAGCAACAATATGTTTAAGCACTTACTCCATAGATACTATTAAGATAAACTATTTTCAGTCAGCTCTGGCCCAGTATGTGTGTAAAACAGTTGTCAGCCCCGATAACCACACAACATTTAAAATTCATGCCAAGTGCATGTGTTTTAACCATGCACAAAAATTCTTAATTTGACCTATTTCAGATTATTACTATTTTCCGTAATCTTTTCAGAAGATCTAATAAAATTATTTTGTCATTAAAGTCAGTGATCATGACTTTTTTTCCCCTGTGTACACTTAGTTTGCAAACTTGGCAATTTTAACTTACATTTTAATAATTTAAATTATAAACCATGGTAGAGTAGTTTTTGTAAATAAGTTCCAAGATTGATAACTGTATAGTTAAAAACAAATCCTGTCACTTATTTTATTGTCAACAAAGAGAGAGTACAGACAAAATCATACTATGGCTCCCATTACAATGTTTGCAACGTCGCTAAAAAATAATTAGTGTTACTATAGAATTCAAGGAATTCCAGACTGCTGAAGTGACAGTGATTGTTTGCATTGAAAAGTGAAGAGCTTTGTGGCTAACCATGTACAACAGAAAGGTCTCACATTATCTTGTGGATCCAGCCAGCTCTTTCCTCCCTTCCTTATGTATTTCAAGCCAGAATGCTCACAGCCTTCTCCATATTTGGTCTCCAAACCATTCTGGTGCCTGTGATGTTTCAAATGCATAGTTTCCATTCCATGGGGCCAAGGTTGCTCTGCCAGACTGAAGGGCCAGGGTAAACACATTTCCAATTTCAAAGCTGTTTGTTTTGGTAATTCGAGATAGAGAGGTTCTGAAATTGGTATACACTCATTTTTGTGTTTACCACAAGGCTGTTTCAGATCAGAATTGCTCCCACAGCTCTCAACTTGCCAGAGTCCACATGTGTAGCATAATGTCTAACAAAGAACCAGAATGAGGGACTTCAAATATTTACTAAAAAAAAAAACAAAAGCCAAAAAAAACCCCCTGAAAATAATAGCACTGCAAATCCACATGCTTCATCCCACTTAAGAAACAGCTCTTAGTACGTACCCATTTATTAGGAATGAGGTGGAAAATGTTGTCTCAAAGGTAATTTCAGCATGAAAATTGAGAGGAAAAGGAGCTTTTGAGCGATGTAGAACGGTGAGGGCTTTGACTATCTTTTACATTAGGAGAGCCCTCAAACTGAAGGACATTTGAGACACAGTGCTTTCTCGTTCCTGTGGTAAAATAAACAGCAATCAAGACGGTACCTTGGGTTAGATGTTTTGGTTACAAATTTGCAGCGCCCTGCCACAAGTTCTCTGAGGTTATTAACATCATTATTATCTTATCTGTGTAAGAGTGGTGCCTTGAAGACTCCGATGAGATCAAATCTGCTGTAGGCATTTTACGAGTGCTCTTGTACCCGCTGTCGCATAAACACCAATGAAATAAAATGAACGATAACAAAAGAAGGAAAATGACAAAGACTTGAAGAAGTAGCTGCTCTGAGTCAAAGAGCAAATCTGTTCTGCAGGGTAGACTTGGGCAGGCTGTACTCCTGTGCCCTCACGCGCAGTTAGGGCGCAGCCTATACCCACGGCAAGAAGGGGCACACTTTGGGCAACTGGTCAAGGCTTCCCTCTCATCAAGCTCTAGGACATCAGCAAGGTCTGCAGCTTGAAATGGGCTTCTAGCCAAAAAAACCTTGGATTTGAGTATCTTCTAGGTCAACCACCTGTTTCTGGGAGAGCAGCCAGAATGAATAAACCCAGATCCCTCTCAACCCAGTGAGTAACCATCCAGAGCACATTTTTTTCACCCTATAAATATATAATCCACAGAAATTATTATCATAGCTCAATAACTTTACCATTATAAAGGAGTGAATTAACTCTCCTTCCAACATTTTTGTGTTATCATGAGTTCATGCAAGCAGCTGGATTTTAGAGCTAACAATATGAAATCTTCAGTGGGACTGCTGTCTTTATAAAAGTTATGTACAACAGAAGGAAGTTTCATTCTCCAGGTAATTCATGTGTGACTTACAGTTTTTATCATCTCTTGATAATTTTTTTCCCTCATCACAATAAGTTTCACTGAGTATATCATGTATCACATTTTAAATAACAAATTTTAATGCATGATATCCAATACCGTATTCATTATTCTTAGTAAGACTAGGGAATCTAAAACAATAGAAAGTTCTTATTTACCTCAGACTTTAACACAACCCTTTTTAGATGTGAAAAGCCCCATCTGGTATGTGAGGGCACATATAGGATTACTCATATTTGCATGATGTACACAACTGCATGCAATAATTGTGTAAAAATATTCACCTTTTCTGAGGGTACCCAGTTCAGCCAATAGATACATTTGCCATCAGCTGTGATCTACACATAGTATAAAATTTAAAGATGCTGCATCCTAGAATCCTAACACACAGTCTGAAATATTTTATCTAGCTAAAATAAAATAATCCAGCCAGTTTTGTCTGCAATAGTTATATCCATTACTGGAATAACTGAGCTCCTCACTGTCTTTCAGTGTGGACATGTAGTAAGAAAAGTACAAGTCCTCTTCTACCAAAAGATGAAAGGTGGAACACAGCTTCCAAAAGCATCTGACAGGTATCAAAGTTGTGTATAAAGGAGGAAAATGTGAGCTCACTTCCTTTCGGATGCAAGGCTCAAGATCAACCCAGCCACCTGTAAGACCACAGATTCCAACCTTAGGCTGAGTTTCCCAACCTTTAGATTCTTTGCTGTGTACTGCAATCCCTTGCTCGGGGTGAGGAGTACGTGCAGAACGTTGGAAGAGATTGGTGTAAACATATGGGTTTTCACCAGCCTCAGTTTGCTGAAGGAGTCACCTAAGCCAAGACACAGTTATGCTTTACCAAGACATGCACGTGCATTATAATGAGCTTCAGAGAGGTACCCCTCTGGGATTAAGATTCTTTCCCTCATGCTGGAGCTATAGGTGTCCAGATCTGCTGTTTGTCACAAGGCTGAGGTTGTGGTAACGGCTGCCCTGTATTTAATGACCACATTTCTGTGTCAAAGTCCACCACGTTGGCGGTCAGAGTCTTACACATACTTAACTCCTTGCATATGCAAAGTGAGGCTTTTGGCATGCCCAGAATAAATTTCCCTTTGAGTCAAACTACTCGAGTTTTTGTCAGATAAATTATTTTTCTATCCGGCAGAACCTGAGGATTTTGAACATCTGAGCAATAAGTCTGGAAGCCCCAAAGTGCCAGACAAATGCCACTGTAGATTCAGGATCAACTCAGAGCAAATGTGCTCTGAGTTCAGCATGTCTTAGACACGCTGGATACCACACAGATTAAATCTGACACATTCTGGGATTGCTGGGCTCAGCAGATGCACAGCCTGGTGGGTCTGCAGACATTTTCAAGTTTATAAACAGAAATATAGGGGGAATGCCATTTAAGATTGCTTGAACTTATATTCTCTGGCTTCAAGGAAGGTGTTCTAGCAGTGAGTGACAGGTATTCGGGAGTGATCAGAGGCGCTCACTTTCAGTGCTAGAAATCAGCTTGTATTGAGTAAATAACTGGTAGCTGGGTCTGAAAAAGGGAGGGAAGAAGCCTGAGAGGATGTTACTTTTCAGCCTGATAGTAAGGGAAAATGAAAAAGGAATAGTACGCCTGCCATGAGCTGCCATCTTTTGTGTAAGAATGCCGCATGCAGATTTGCTTTGACACACAGTGGATTTGGCCACTAAGGCAAGACAGTGAAGAAACATTTCTTTCTTCATCACAACACAGCTGATCAGAGCTAAATCCTCATCAGGATTAGGTTCTGTCAGACACACTTTTAATAATCTAGACCTTCAATGAGCTATTCAATGCTTTCTGAAGGGCTCTCCAGGCACCTTGCTCTTACAAAAATAAACGTGAATAGAAGGATGCACATATCCTGGTGACTCTATTCACTCTCCTGAAAGAACAGAAAGTTCCTACAGCTAGGACAGAGCACTGAGCTCAAGTGACTTGAATGCCAAAATAGTCATTAAACAAGAGAACTGAATCATGGATCATCTTTACCTTTGTAGATGGAGAAATAAACTCCAGGAACAAACAAGAACAATTCAGATGATATGAAAAACAAATTTCAAAAATCACATGATTTACATGAAGTGACAGCTATCTTAAACTGTATATATTCCCCACAGCTATACTTTGAGCATTTAAAGACAAAAAAATTCAATTGGAATTAGATACTAATGATGATCTTGGGCTCTGATCCATGAAAGCACTGAAGTATCTGCTCCGACCCATATTTATTTTACCACAAACATAAGTATTTGTGTAAACTTTGTATTGAATGAAGATATTTTCCTAGAATAGGTCATGGGCTTCCCAGGGACATGGGTTTCCCACTTTGAAGCTGGCCAAAACTTCCAACTGTATTTGGTTGTATACCACTTCTTGGTCTTTTCAGTTGTATTCTATATTGGGAAAAAAATGCTATTAAGAAATATTAGGGGTAGCAATGTGAAAAAAAAGGAAAGTCAAAGAGAATAACCTTAGGCCAGTTATCCTTCCAATTTTCCACAGTCATGTGACAGCTGGCAGTCAGGCAGCTGTGCACTATACTCTGCATATTTGGCAAAAGCAGACCCATCTCAAGCCCTAAATCCAAGGGAAGAACTACAACAAGGGTAAAGGGCATTTTTATTCCTTTCCATCTGTCACATTTCTTCTCATGTGAACTGACCACAAATTTCTTCCATGATTAAAACAATTTGAGGAGTAAGTTCTATATTGTAGGTCAGTGTCCTGATGAGACATCTCTGCAATTAGAATAGATAAGTAGTTTTTAGCAAGGGGGTTTAACACGTCATGCCTTATTCTTTTGGCTTTGAGCTATTAGCTGAGATCTCCAAGTTTTATTCCATACCCCACTTAAGCCATTTCCCTAAAACTTATTTCGCATATGAATCACTAAAAGCTGGATTTTGAATCTGATTCTTCCCTCAGCTTCTTTTATAGACGGGAAAGCTCAGGGCTTCTCAGCTACAAATTCGGCTTTGTCCTTCCAAAGATCCTTCAAGCAAATTCAATTCAGCAGCATAAGCGACAGGCCAGATTGAAGGAGTCACCTGCTGACAGGTGCGCAGGTTGTGGTGAAGGGCAGTGCTTGGAGGGCCAGGAAGGGCAAAAGGAGCTGGAAAATTATAACTGTGTGGTAACATGAGTCTCTCCATGTGGCAGAAAGGACTACAGGTGAGTGAGAGAGAGTTGTAGTGTTTTTGGATAAAGGAGAAGGATTTGCAGATGAGGTGGAAAGCGAGAGTTAGGGGCCTGTGTGGAGAAGAGCGAATAGAGTCAGAAAGGGATAGAGGGTTGTTGGTGGAAGAACCAGATAAGTGAGGGAAGAAGAAAGACCAGCTTGGGAATTTCACCTTCATCTTCTGTTGTTCTCCCCTCTGTTCTGTTGCTCTTACTCAAAACCCAAATAACCCTCTCACAGTCCCTTGCTTACTGCTCCTGTTGCTTCTGGGCCAGTGAGGAAGTTCAGAGCAGAGGTTTCAGGGTAGTAAAGCACTAGCTGCCCTCAAACCTTGTGTAAGTTAGTGCCACCGGAGCTTGAGACTTTAGGAGCACATCCTCCACATCCTCCAACACAGGCAGAACAGCCTTTTCTACAGCCTGCCTCCCCAAACTGGTGCCTGATTCCTGTGCCTTTGCTGGCTCTGCTCCCAGGTGTAAGCTCCAGCCTCCACAAATAGACCCTCTGCAATCAGTGAGACTACTCATGTGAGTAATGGCTCACAGCTGGATGCAAACAGTCATGAGCTCCCTACATTTTCAGTTTTTGAATGTTAGTATTTTTCTTGTGCCTTTTTTTTCCCTGAGAAATTGGATAAGAAAATTGCTTTTCCTATGATCTTCTACATTTAGGATCACAGTGATCAACACAGTTAGACAAGTAAAAAGGAATCTTAAGCGAAGTTATTCCAAAGCTCCTGCAACTCATAGCTTTTTGTTGTTCTATCAAGCTTTTTTGCTGATATGGTCTTTAAAAGCAGTGAACAACACTCCTGTGATTTCAAATCATCCCCAATTCTAATAAATCCAGTTGAGGCATTCAGAGTTTATCAGTTCAGATGACTTTTGCGAGATCACACTGAATTTACTTTTCACCAGGTACCTCATTTCTGGTAGTATGTGGTTTTGGGTATGTAGCAATAATCTCTAATGATAGTGTTATCTCCTAAACTCACTGGACAAAATGGAAGCTATTTCCTTAGATTCTTCTGTTTTAATAAATCTGAAGAAACAAAAGACCAAAATCTCAGGAGAAAAGAAGGAGATTTTTTTGGTCAGCAGTTGATTTTTAAGTGGTGTGATTACTGTAGGACACACTTTCAAAAACTGTTCAGTATCTAACCATTATATCTGCAAAAAATGATGCATGGATTTTGAGAGAATTCAAACAGCGTGCTACTGGCTACCGCCTTAAAACCTTTCGGATTCTCTTGAGACCTTGACTGTAAACAGGCAAACTATCTTCTGAAAATCCTTGTACTTCCTAGCAAATGTCACAACACTCTTCCCTCAGAAGGATGGTGCAAAGAACTTCCTCATTCACCCTTTAAAAAAGGCAAATATCTAAAGTAATTCTATCTGAGCTGAAATATATGTGGAAATGTATCAAAAAAATCTTACTCTTTACTGAATTCCTACTTAAATTCTTCATACAGACATATTGCTTTGTGATTTACTTCTCTGTAATTATCTCTCCATCTTCCTTCCCCTGTAGCTATCTCTGCACAGCCTCCTCTGCCTAACAGCTCTCTCTGTCTCTGGTTGTACAGCTGATCATTCATCACTATTCCTACTGCTGAGTCTGTTCTTCATTATGCAATGACTACAATTCCTCATCCCACTTTCCCCGCTCCTCTTCTCCCTCGTCTCCAGGACAAGTTCATCTTCCTTTCTTGCTGTAGCTACAGCAAGAGCCCTTTTCTCATGCCCTCCCTCTCACCTGTCCAGTTTATATACTCTCACCTCACATCTCTATAAAGCTTTTCATCTATCCAGACCTCCCCTCTTCTTTCTTTATAGTCTCTTACTAAACCCGAAGTTCAATGAAGGACAAAGAAAGCCACAAAGGCTGCACAGGACAGTCCCATACTGATTTTCAACCCTATTTTTGCTGGTGTTTCCTATTTCAGCCGCTCCATAATTCTGCCCAAAATCTGTTTGTGTCATCAGAAGTTTTATTAGCAAAATGTTTTAGCCCTGAAGCCCATACGAGCCATTTTATTTGAAACACTGTTTACGCCAATAAATCTATAAAACCCGAAAAGCATCTCTTAACAGATTTCTGAGCAAATGGACTTTCTGGTAAAATATTTATATAATGATGACTTTTAGATTGATAAGGCAGAAAGATGACCATTTGAAAGTCTTGTGTCTGTCTGAAGAGGGAACAAGTTTGAGGAGAGTATGTCCATCCAGCTGGAGGCAGAGGTAGCCATGTATTATAAATCCACATTTATAGCAGCCTTGGCACGTAACAAATAGGTAAGGGTAGGCACATCGGCAGGATAGTGTCTGCCTTCTTTCAGAATTTTCCTGTACATATCAAGACTGTATTTTTGATGAAGAGGTAAGGAAGCACAAGCCGCAAAGTTCTGCCCACTGCCTCAGCTGAAATAACTTCATCTACCAATGCTTGGAGAACTTCAAAAAACACATCAAAGGTATTAACACACACATGCAAAGACCAGTTGTGCTTATAAACTTAAGTAATTTTCTCTAGACTATTGGTTTTTTCCTTCATTTTGTTCCGGCACAGCAAATAGATGTGTCAGCTTTTTGTTGGTTCAGTAACAGAAAAATCTCTAGAATCCGATTATCCCTATTCATATATAGTCTGTACTTGTTTAAAAATAAGTCGTTTGGAGATTTAGCTTTGCTTCAAAAGGTAAAGTAATCTTATTGTTTCCTAATAAGTATGGCATGAGTCATTCCACTGCAATAGTCCCTCCACATTCCAGTCTTAATTGTCTCCAAATTAAGGAAACTGTTAGATGCATCTTACTGTGAGGAAATGAATATTTCTGATCCCTGCTGCTAAATAACACGGCAGAAAATTCCTCTGAATGTACACCAGACCAGTTTGCTAATATGAAAACTGTCCCTTGAATGCATTATTCAATCATTTTTCATTTCAGCAATTATTAATAATTTGTTAAACCTGTAGACTAATCTCACAAACAAAAAGTGAATGCTACTTCTTTATCAAGAGGGGTCCCCATGAGCTCCCAGCCTTTCTTCGTTCTTGACAGAAACTTGATTGTGATAATGAAGCACTATAGACACAGCTCTGTTAAAAGCCCTGCTTTTGTTTTTGAAACAAGTTGTGACAATTGCCTCCCATTTGAATCAATTTTACACAATCCTCACAACAATTCTTTACTCCACAGTCATTTATTGCGCATTATTACCTGAGTGCTCAGTGACTCCCAGCGCTGCGGAGGGCTCGCCCTGCTGAGAGCAACAGACAAATTGATGGGCAAACAGCCTCTGCTCCTAAACTTTCCCTGTTAAGGCTCTGAAACGTGTGTGGTGAGGAGAGAGGTGCCCCACCACCCTAAACAGCAGCCAAGTGTGGGTGCTGAAATGCTGTTAACAGGGAAATTTTCTCTTCTTGCATTCATTCTGTGAGAACTTTTCCTTTACTGTGTAAACTAGGTAAACAATAGATAGAGTTTTTGTAAATAGCATTCACATCTAGTATCTTCCAACCTTGTGTATATCATATTAAAAAAAACATTTCTAAGTGGGTGTCTAAGACTTTGACCAATCACCCTAAAAGAAGTGTGACCACTGTTCAATTGCTTTATGGAACTAGAATATATAAATGATATTGTAAATTTAATAAATAATTCATTCCTCACTCTGGACTGCTGCCTCGCTGCATCTCTGAACCCCTGCTTAGAAACCCACAGCCAAGGGACATCAGGGCCACGGGGGTGGCACACCCCTGACAGTGCCAATGCCCTGCCGCTGATCCAGAGGAGCACAGAGGCAGGAACGCTTACTCTGAGCGCCAGAGGAGCCCATTTACACCTTCCACTAATAAATAGGAAAGGCAGGCAAGCCTAGCAAGGGTAATTCACTGCGCTGGGAGCAGGATCTCCACCCCTCACTGCCATAAGATCAGACCGGGATGCACAAAGACTATCACTTGTTTCAATGGTACAGGAGAGACACCTAGATCTTTATGCAGATCCTTCTCCTCACTTCAAACAACCCTATTTTTTGACAGATTTTAAGGAAGAGACATGTTTGTCTTACATTAATGCAGTTTCCAGCTCAGCAAAGCAATGCAGTTTAGGAAACATCTTATTAAAAACAGGTTCTGTCTTTGAATATCTAAGAAATCCTGCCTAACAAAGCTGTGCTGTATGCAGTTTCTTGTTTTCTTAGCTTATTCTGCATTATCTAACCTACCAAATATTTCAGAAAGAGTCTTTTTATGTGAAACCTGCCAACAAAAATCAATGCATAAGTAGTAGAAAAATAATTTTGACTAGTGCCTGCATTATCTCCAACACATGAAATTTAACCAGCAGAGCTTGAATTCAATGAAAAACATGCATATTAAAAATTAAAAATAGCAAATACAGAAAATTGAATTGAATAAGTATTCTCCTATCACTTGGGAAAGCATATGGAAAATGTTTTATTGCACAAGAGAGTCCAGACAATATTGACCAAGCCCCTCTTGACTTTCTCTAAAACATTTTTTGCATTAAAAACAACCAGTAAGAGCAGTGATTTATTTCTAAATTCCCTGGGTGTGCAGAGAGACACAAAGGTCCTAAAACTGCTGACTAAGATAAATTGCAGGTTGGAATGTATTTAACAAATGATAATGCAAAATGCAGAAAAATATACAGAGGAACAGGAGATAGCAGTGGAATGGAGTACATGACCTGCCTGAGAAGTTACTACACGCAGCCGAAGAGCAGATTTAACTGCAGATGAATTCCCCCAGATATCAATACATACAGAATTAAACTACTATTAAGAGAACACTGTGAATCCTTCAGCTGCTTAGCAAAGATGACTGGGAAACTGGTATTACAGCAGGAGAATCAAACCCTTTTTTGAGGCAAAGTCAGGAGAAAAGAATGTGCTGAAATTAAATTATTGAGTTAAGCCTCCAAGAGAAGAAGTAAAAGAAATATATAAGCAAGTGAGTATTAATAGTCCCACCTCCTGCCAGCACGGCTGCCTGCTACACTGTGCCTTGTTTCACACTTTGGAGCATCTGGCGTTGGCTGGGATTTGAGGCTGGACGCAGGACGCAACGGACCAGTGGACTAATAGGGCATGGCAATTCCTGCCGTCCTGTTTTGTACACAGGTGCAGCCAGCCCTGGGTTTGGTCGGTTTGCTTGCTTTTTAAATCTCCTCTCCCTGTTTCTCTCGGCACGTAATGGCTGAAGGAGCATCTCATCAAGCTGTCACTGCAAGGCTCTGGCAGAGCAGGTCCTACCCCGGGCCAGGGCTCAGCAGCAACTGCAGAGACAAGAGAGCGGCTCATGGAGCAGAGCAGGTGAGAGAAAACAGAACCTGCCACCACCTTGCACTCACCTGCCTTCAGTATTTTCCCTTTCACTGCTTCCAGGCACTCAAGAAAGGATTGAGATGCACCAAAAAAATCCCTCTGTCCGTTTAGAAAGAGCTAATATCGGAAAAGTCCAGTCCAATATCAGAAAATTGACATAGAGAATTAAGAGGGGATATTAAACGGGAACTTGTCTTTGGTGGATAGGAAATAAGTTTCATAAAAAAGAAGTCATGCTTATAAATTAATCATCTCCTACTGAGACTCCTTCACAGGCTTAATGTTGTACTGTTTGTATGACACTACCACAGTGTGGTGCACAAACACTGGAGATGGAAATAACTCTACAGGGAATTTAAGGAATTGTTCTGGAGTACAGACCTCAATTCACCACCATAGAATCCATGGTAAAGTAGGACTAACACCATTTAAAAATGTTTTAAAAATAAACAGAAATATAATTTTATCTCCATGTGGGAACTGGCTTTACCATCTGGGCGGAAAAGAAAGGGAAGACACAACTAGCTCCATGATGAGCAGATCTTTCTGGAGACAGGTTTCAATATCCCTCTCTTACCAGCATACTCCTAATTCTGCATATGACCTAAACCCCTATTCCCTGTGTCAACAGGGCCTTATTATTTTCCTTCTCTGCAAAGTCAGCCTTAGCACTTCTCCTCAGCCCCGGATTTACTTTGAGAAGAGGCCATCGGGCCAATCAACTATTGACCCGGTGCTGTGAATTTTCTTGCACAGAAGCAATGACTCCAGTTTTTCTCCTGAATGAGTTTTCACAAAACAGGACTTTCATCTTTGAGATCCTCTAATCCATCTAAGTCTTGGCTGAACTGGGTAACAATTTCAGAAGTAAGTGGAAGCAGCACTGAGACAGAGGAGGATCATATACTCTTGCTTGCCTGGAAAATCAAGACTAAATTATGAGACTCTAAGCAAAATATATATTCTGAAATAGAACTATTTTGCCAAATATAACTGTATTGATATCTTCATTAATTTTTCTATTTTCTTTAACTTTAACAATATATGTATAATCCTTTTTCCCATCCTGGGAAGGTCTGCTTTTTCCAAGATAATCAGATGAGGAAAGGCTTTCTGATATCTCATCAAGGGAAAAAATAAAAAAGACAAAACCCAACCCAGTTCTCTACACCCAGCTGGATATTGTCACTGACTCATAGGAATGTGTTCCATTAGTCCTCCTCTTTTCTTTTTCACCAGCTCATATACTTTTTTATTGTGCTAGAAGAACTAATATTTTTAGCTAATTAAAGTCCCCATTTAGATGTGTCTATCATCAGATGGGAACATTCACTCCCACCTCACGATTTATATTTGCCAGGCTCTTCACCCACCCACCCAGCAGACTGCCAGCCCTGCAGCCTGCCACAAATACGCAGATCACAATTTCTGGCTCGTTCTGTTCTGCAGTGACCCATTACAGTCCTGAAACTCGGCAACCACAGAAACTCTGCTGGTACCCATCCCAGGACAGCTCTGCCCCTGAGATAGGTAAGCATACAGAAATCTTAAAGGCCAAGCTTTAGCTATGTCTTGGTTCTGGTGCACAGCTGTATTTAGCAGAGCATTCGGTCATTTAAATCATGTTTATCTTTCCACACTAAATGCCTTCTGGTATAGACCCCTCATATAACCCTGCTTAAGCTGGGTTTAACATCAGCAGGTGTATCTTGGTAGTCAGAAGGGCATTCCCTGGTGACATTCAGCTTTGCTTTTCAGGGACAGCACTAACAGGGGTTTCCATCATCTCTTGTCTGTGCACAAAGCACAGTGGTGATGCCAGCAGCCTCCAAAGGGTCTTGTCAGGGTGCCTGGCAAACACAGCAGACACAAGCTGGGGAAAGAGAGAAAAATTTGCAATGATACAATGGACTTGATGATCTCAAAGGTCCTTTCCAACTTAGTTAGTTCTGTGATTGTCTGCTTTCAGCCCCCGACTTCTTCCAGGGCTGCCACTTGATGAGCCCTTTTTGCAGGAGAGAGGATGGGGTTGGGGTGGTGTGTGAAAATCTTGTATTTCAAACCGTGTCTCTGTTTTGGAAGAGGCAGAGACCAGGTTGCTCATTGTTACACAGGACAACTACGAGAGCTCTGCGTTGTCAGATGTAATACACAGAAAAGCAGCTGGCTTGCTAAAGGTGGGATACCTGAAAGTAACAGGGTGAAGAAAAACAACTGTAAAACTCCAGAAAATTCTGAGTTACAAGAAAAAAATATGACAGGTCTGTGGTGAGATTACTCCTGTTTTTTTTTTTTTTTTATTTGGGCTTTACAGCCAAGCAGTTTTCCCTGCTACCTGTGTCTTGTTTGTAGATGAGTCAGCTCTGTGCTGCCACTGCTCTCAGCTCCTTCCTTCACCATCTGTGGCATTTCTTCCATCCATGTTAACATCTCCTACATGGTCTGACCAGTCCCAGCAGCTGATCAAATAACAGATTATGAAAAAATAAACTATAACCAAAGAAGATGCTAGAAACGACCTTGGTTTTACTTTTCCCTCCTCTTTTCTTCAAGCGTGTGTACCTAACATGCACACCAAGGCTTTCAGTGCTTTATGTAAAAGACCAGATCCTGGCTGCCTTTGGCAACATGCTAAAGAAACACTCATTATTTATTGGATATGACATAGCCTTTCCCACATCCCTGACTCATTCTTTGATCTCTCCTGACAATTTATTTTAAAGAATTTTGCTATCTTAAAGGATTATAACTGGTACATGGTTTCCTTTCAAAAGGATTTAAAAAAAAAAAATAGAAAAAAAGAAAAAAAGGCCTGAAACATCATTTATGTTTTTTCTACTTTTACAAAGTTCAGCTAAGTTCACATTTACCAGTTAAGAAATATTTCCCTGTGTTTCCTTTCCGTTCAGCAGCAAACCACTAGTGCCTCCCGACACCATTATTACAGCATTTGTGTGTGAATTGCTCCTTTCATTTCTTTGATCATGAGGTAGAAAAGACCCTCAGTGTGTCCCCTTGGTGTCACTGCATGCACCCTAAGCAAGGCCAGTACTTCCATTTTCTGTGCAAAGTCAGAGGGAAACAGAATCCTGAAGAGCACTGCAGTCTGAGATAGGACCCATATCCTAATGAGATTTTTTTTCCCTATGACTACATAAACAGGTAAGCTGCTAATTTCATTCAGTTATGTAAGCACCTGTCTCAAGAGGGAACATTTCACGGAATCTCTCTGCTGGCTGGTCAAAAATGGTGTATAACACCACCTTTACATCCTTAGAAACGTAAGTTATTTTCAGAAGATGCAAGTGAGGATCTTTTTTCCTTGCCCAAGCTCTCTGCATTTCCAGAATTGCAATATTGAGGGCAATTTTATTCTTTGTGTCTCCTATTTTTGGGCCCATAAAAGAGATATCTGAGTAGTACCACGAAGATTCAAAGATTTGAGACCAAATTTGATGTATTTTTATCTTTCTGAAAGGATATTTTAATGTATCTTGAATCAGAGTGATATTAGCAAAGTTGTTTCTGTTATGATGGGTATGTACAGTGCAGTGAATTATCTCTGTAAGCTGAGGTGACTATTAACAGCAGAGGTTAAAAGTACATTAAAATTAGGAAATTTGCTTGCTAATTTTTAACATACAGATACAAGGGCATTTATGAAAATCTACTAAATCAGATTTGCTCAAATTTGCTCTGCTCAAATCAGAGAGGCCCTACAAGATCTTAACAGTATATCTGGTACTGAATTGCCCACTTTTTTACGGTGTGATGGCTAGAAAATTGCCATTAATTGCCATATAAACAAATTATATTAAGAGTTTAGGATAGAAGAGTGCTGCTTGAGCACCTACAATCTGCTAATACATTTCTTAATAAATGTAGGTATTTCATTGAATGCAAGCATTAGAGAAGAAAGTGGTGCAAGCACAACATAACAAACAGAAAAAAAGCAATATATTCTGCAGATAGTCATTCATGACCTCACTGAGGAGAACACAGTGCTTGTATGGCATGATTTAGGGAATGTCACAGTTTTCCTGATTTTTCACTGCCATCCATTTGAAATAGGAAAGGATAATGGACATGTATGTCTATCGTATTAGGGGTAGTACACCCCGAAAAACAGTGAGATAATGGCTTTAGCTGATTTTAGCCCATAATACTCCACAGTACTACTATCCAACACTTAAGAATTCAACATTGTTTTTGTCCCTTACCATTCTTCCCTCTCAGGCCAGCAAAAGGCTTTTTCATAAGCAGCCTGTGGGCAGTACGGGTTCTCTGGCTCTTGGTGAACCTGCCAGAAAATAGGGGAGTTATTCTCCTGCTAGCCCAACCTGGCAAAGAAAACACAAATTTTTTAGGTTTCCATGGAAAGTCCTGAAGTATTTTCTGAGAAATTCTTTGAAGAGAAAGTGTTTCATGGAATGTGCCTCAGGAGCCTGTCACATCAGAGGGATCCCACGGGAAGGCCAAACGTGCAGAGAAAAAGAAACCTTCTCCAGGGGGCTCGGATTATCAGGAGGGAACAGAAGAGAGGATGCCACTAAATCACTCCAGACATGCTGACTGTGGCTGACAGATTCCTCTGGAGGTTGAAAAGGGCCTGAGGAAGGCACGAGGCCCTCACTTCTACTCAGTTATTTGTGTGAAGGTCCACAGGAGCTAAGGGAAGGATGCAGGGAGATATCTGATCAGGATGGAAAAAAGATAAAACCTTTCTTCCCAGAAATCTCAGGAGCGGCTTCTGAGCTATTCCTGGAAAATGATGATTTTTAACATGAAACATAAAGATGACATCTCTGTACACAGGAACACAGCTATCTCACAAAGAAAGATGAGCTGTCCTTGGCATATAACACCAGAAGACACGTATTATCAAGTACACTGATATTACAACTGCTCCTTTACCCCTGTGAAGGTACAGTGCAGGTGGGAGACAATTGAAACAGGCAAAATTGAATTTCTAAATGGGACTAAACCTTTCTGCACTTTTACATTTTCTGTGTATGAGTGATTTGTGAGAATTATTCCTAAAAGCTAGGACCTCAGACTAAATCGCCACTGCTGTTTGTGAACCATGCCTTGATACAGCCTGTCTTATTTTAATTACCTAGATCTGTAGAGATGTCTTTGTTGTCATGATCTTCATTTTCTGATGTTGTGGCTTTATGACAGCTGAAATTCTACCACTGATATTAAGATGTGGTGCATAACTAATGGCTCTAATATTCTCTTCCTTTATTGCTAGCTCTTTAAATGAAAAAGTTATTTTCAAAATCTATCCCTTCATCTTTGGGTCATGAAATTAATACCATCTTTTGAAAAGTGTTTCCAATATTTTTTTGCTTGGAAAAAGAATAATATGCTTTATGTCTACCTTAACTTCTTCCTTTATTGGGCTTTTTCTGGCTTCCCTGTGTCTGATCCTGCTAAATTTCAGAGCACTGCAAGTGCCTAAGAGATCCATTGCATATATCCTTTTTCCTGGTCTCTGGTGAAGTTATCTTTTTTGTAGTACATTGGTGTTTTTATACCTATGTCCAAGAGAAAGCATGCTCCTCCTTTTGCATGTGCAAACATATGTAGAGTTATATGTAACATATGCAAATACCCTTGTCCACCTCTTTTTATATATATATATATATATATATATATATATGTTTGGTAGGCCTGCCAGAGACCTTTCCCTTTAACTTGCTGCTATACCTCATGTCTTTCGTGGCTCTTGACTACTGCCTCTGCAATTCCGTTGACCTGAATATTCCTGTTTTCATTTCTGCCTCGTGGAAACATCTGCTCAGCTCCTTAAGCCATGCAGGGAGTCTGGTTTTATTCAGGTGTCAGAAAGGCAGTAGGATTAAACTACTTCAATGGGTGCATGCAAGCACTGACAACTTTTAGTAGAATAGAATAGGGAATAGGAATTAGTGCTTGGATCATAATGCTTTTTGTGCAGGCAACCACAGACCTCACTACCAAAAGAAAAGTATTTGATATCGGGTACCAACTGTGCATTCAAAATAGAAAAGGCAGCAGGCCTTCTCTTGATGAGTTTAAGCATTCAGGGACACATTCTGTCTCCTTTTGTGCTCACTCTGATTAGTCTCTCACTCCCTTTATATTCCTGCTGTAACTGGGAGGGCAGAATGTGAGTTATACAGTAGTGACACGGATGGCAGAATGCAGTCTACAATAAGCCACAAAAAGTACAATACCCCAAAAGAAAACAAAATTACTAGTATGGCAGTGAAGAACACTGACACTGCGTAATTAAATGGCAGGATATTGGTTAAAAAAAACCAACGTTACGTTACTATATTTATCATTTATTTGCACTCCATTATTTTACTGCACCTCCCTGACACATTTTATTTCTTAGGATTTTTGGTAGAAAGAGTGGATAAATAATCTAGATTTTAATCACTAAATAATAGAGACCTACATACTCTTTCCTTGTCTTCAGTGGGTGGTATAGACAGTTTCCAAATCTCATCTTCTCCACTGTGTCCAGCGCATTTCCAATCCTAAATGTTTTGTTTTAAGCACACAGAGCTGCACTGGCCAACTCCTGCACTATGAAACTTAATGTGCTCTAGGTCTTATGAAGAAAGAATTCTCCAGACTTACTTAAGCTGAAAAGCCACTTGCCTGAGCCTTCCCCAAATCTGTTATGACATCATTAGATCAGAGTGGATTAATGTGACAAGAATGTGAATATTCAGGTCAGGAGGTGAGTTCAAATAATTTTTAAAGCTCGCTCCAATTTTAAATTGTGTGAAACTAGGTTGCTCTTACAGTGACTAAAGCTATGAAATACTGCTGTCTTTTTAAGCATCACAGGGGATGGATGCCAGCATGGCCTCCCAAGGAATAGTAAATTCTTAATGCGAGGAATTGGATAATACATCATTTCCAAAGGTTGGGGGGAGCGATACGAAAGATTGAAAAGCCTTAAAGGACACAGTTGAAAGCCGGCTGCTGCATATCCTTGGGATGTTCATGCAAGGACTCTGTGATGTACAATGCTAAAAGAAGAGGCAACTGTGGGGTCTGTGGAGACAAGGTAGCTCTGTCAGCATTAATAAGAAGTGAGGTTATCTCACTGCTATGTTTGGGTCAGAAAAACACTGAAGTTTCTCTGAAGATGCATGGCTAAAGAGATAATGAAAGAACTGAAGAGCTACCACTTTTCAAGTAACCTTTCCTCAGTGTGAGAAGATTAATGATAGACTGATATCACTTTGGAAGCCATGCTAAGGCACATGGAAAATAAGGAAGTGATTGGTAACTGCCAACATGGCCTCACTAAGGGAAAATCATACCTGTCCAATTTAGTGACCTAAAATCATTGGTGGATAAGTGAAGAACAAGAGACATCATTTACCTGGAGTTGTGCAAAGCATTTGACAGTGTCCTACTTGACATGTTTGTCTGTAAACTGTGGTGGCATGGATTTGGTGAATGGACCACCCGCTGGATAAGGAATTGGCCGGATGGTTGCACTCAAAGTTGTGGTCAACAGCTCAACATCTCTGGAGGGAAGAACTGCTTATGGCCTTCCAGTACCTTGAGGAGGCCTCCAAGAAATACAGGGAGGGACTTTTTCCACCAGCATGCAGGTTTAGATTAGCTGTTAGAAAGAAATTCTTGACTGTGAAGGTGGTAAAGCACTGGAACAGGTTGCCTGGAGAAGCTGTGGCTGCTCCATACCTGGAAGTGTTCAAGGCCAGGTTGGATGGGGCTTGGAGCAACCTGGTCTAGTGGAAGGTGCCCCTGCCTGGCAGGAAAGTTTGGAAATAGATAATATTTATGGTCCCTTCCACCCAAAACATTCTCTGATTCTACAGTTCTGTGACAAATGGCATCTTCATCTCAAGGAAGTGACAAGTTCTCTTTTCTTTTTCCCCTTTTCCTTTCTCTGTCTTACTTGCTTAGAATTCAGCCGTTATTTTAGGAGACTGTAGAGGTTTCTTGATGCTCTTTATGTAATCTTTATGGATATGTGCAGTGTCCAGGCACTTTAAAATAACACTCTTAAAAATCTAAGTAAAGAAACAAACCATCCCAAAACATACATGGCTATAGGGCTGAATTAAAATTTATTCAGGACTGAGTATTCTCGTTGAGTCAGACCTGCTCTCCACAAAAAGCACAGGGTGATGGCTCCATGCGTTTTATTTTTATGTTTTTACCCATCCTTTCCCAGCTTGACAGTGACTTTTTTTCCCTCTGAGCCATGGAAACAGCAGTGTGGGACACAGAACAGTGGCATATTTCTAAACTGATACTTGGATAATCAATAACTGGATAGCAAAGATAGTGCCTTCTCCTTACAAAAGAAAGATTGTAATGACTGGTTCTCACAAGAGAAAGAGAAAGAGAGCTCCTTGCTGCAGCCACCGTCCAAATTCTCTTACTCACTATCCCAGCCAAAGTCCATGATGGATATAGAAAGCATATTCCCTGTTCCCTCTTCCATCTCTTCTCCCAACCTTTATTTTTAACCTCTCTTCTCTCCAGTCAACCAAAGAGTCAGAACCGTTTTGTTGCATCAGTCAGATACGGTTTTGCTTTTTGAGTTCTTTGGGTTTTTTTTCCCCTCGTATTTTTCTGTTTTGTTTGACAGCGTAACCTGAGGTTTTGTTTTCACCTCCTGACTTTGATATTTGCTCTAATACATACCACGACACAGATCATGATTTTTGAGAGGGATATAAACTGAGGATGACATTTGCCTGGTCCTCCCTTTCCGCCCACCGGGACTGGCCTTGTTCTAGACACTCTGTAAGTCTCCTGCCCCACAGGGGACATCTACAAAGCAGAAGGAAGGTGTAATTGTAGTAAGTGTCAACATACATACCATTGTACATTGACTACTTTTTTCAATAGGAAGTTAAGTAAAAGTTGCCAGAGACTGGTCTAGTCCCTCCCGAGTGTCTTCAAGCTCCTAAAACGTCAAAAGCAGCACATTAATTCCTTGTCTTTTAAAAGAGGGAGAAGTTCAAAGCAAGTCTCCACATAAACCTTTCATGTTTGCAATACAGCAATATTCCTTCCTTAGTTGAGTTTCTTCTTCCTCTGTAAATAATCTGCCCTTAATTTTTCTAGTTTTCCATGTTAACTTAACCTAATGGGTTGTTTCTTGTCACATTTTCCTTCCTGTCACATTCCAAATTGTCAATACCCATATTCTACACATCAGCAGAACTATCTCTGGAACTTTTATACACCTGGGAAAGATAAAGATTAACCATCTCACATTCTTACTTGATTGCCAGTGGCACTATGCTGCCTTTTGCCTGATAATCCAAACAATTCCTGATCCTCATTTACACAGTCAATAAATTCCTGAACTCTTCCCCTTCTCAGAGCCCTCCTTATATTTCTGCATCTTCCAATAAATTGTTCTTACTTTGATATGGCTGTAGCCCACTACAGACTGCAAGTTTTAGCCCATAAGCAGGGAGAAGAGATCCATTTTTCCTTTGTTCCAAAAATTTTTGTAGTTTTAAAAAATGTATGCTCCCTCCATCTTCCTTTATTTTTTATATTTTGGCTATGCAATTTCAATTTGGTCTCTGATCTCAGATGACAGTTTCTAGGAATCTAACAATTCTTGGAACTTCATGTTAAATTATGTCTGTCTGATCCTGATCTTTAAGTGAATGCCCCAAATTCAGTATAACCCTTTAGCCTTGAGACCCTGGGGTCTTTATCAAAGTTGAGCAGAATGGAAATAGTCCCTGGAATGCCCTTCTGCCTCCCAGTATGGTATTTGGATTCACCACAGCACTGTGACATTTTTAACTCATGACTCAGACGTATTTGCTCATGGTTCAGCACAACCCCTGACCCTTTTCTGTATAACAGCTTCCCAGCCAGCTGCTCCTCATTCCTTATTTATGCAGTTGACTCAGCTTGCCTACGTGAAGTATCATGCACTTCCCTCTCTTCCATTTCAGCTCATCTTCCCCAGGTTGCAAAGATCATTTCGAATTCTGCTCTCATTGTCCAGTGCATGCAGCTTCCTCCCTCTCAACTTGCCAACACCTTGAGGGTGGGGATCATTAATGAACAACCAGCAGCACAGGGCAGCTCCAACACCACTCTTTGGATAGGAAAGCTGATAATTGTGTTCTTCGTAGAAGTGTCAAACAATTTTATACACACACAGGCTGCCACAGATCTCTGCAGACTGTGCTTTCTTTACTTTTGAGGATATCGGGAGAGACAGGGTCAGAAGACATCCCAAAATCAGGACACAAGGGATGTAGTGCTTCTTCCCTGGCACGCTGTAGAAGTGATACTTCACTTGGTTGGTTGACACAACTGTTTCCCCCCCTCCACCAAAAAATCCATTCTTTAAATTCAGCTTTGGTCTAACATCTTCCAAAAAACTTTTCACTGGCTCCTTCAGTTTCTAAAACAGGGATCTTGATATCCTTCATGAAAACCACCATCTCTGACAACACCACACTGACCTAATTTCCTACAAGTGGATTCAGCTCTTAGGTACTCTATGTGTACTCACTAAGAGAGACATTACTGGCAGCATCAACTTGAATTATTTAGAGGAACAATATAAACAATCTCCAAAATTACAGTTCTGACCTGTTAGTAGTACTAGCAAATGGTGGAAAAAAATCTTGCCTCCATATTCCCCGATGATTTACAATCTTTTTTAATAAAATACCCCTCAATTTCAGCTGTAAAAAAATCATCTCCATTTTTCTTAGTTGGTCCCAAATCCATTATTATCATCTCTGTGTAAAATAAAAAAAAAGGGTTTTGAAGAAAGTCTACCTTTAGGAAAAGAAAAAAAAAGAGCAGCCACTTCTACTCTATCCTGCCTAGTCTCGGCACACATATAACTTAATTCAGCATGGATCCACAGTACATTCCAGACCCATCAAGACAACTTTGCCCATAATGTGATTTTCAGTGTTTGTGAGAATAGGTTATCGGTTAAACAGATGGGGGAAGAAGGGAGCGAGGAGAGCTTTTGAAGTTATGAGATCATAGAAAATTTATTCTGATGGTCGAATCAAGGGACTTGAAAACTGGTGATAAAAAAAAAGGATTTTGCAATTTCTCATGTCTAGTTAAATTTGTATCTACTTAGGGCATTGCCCTTATACTGCAGCTGAAAAACTTGTAAGACATCCAAGGTTATACTGCAGCAGGGCACCTTCCCTGGCTTCTAATAAATTTAAACTAAGAGAGCCCTGAGTTATTGAGACAAAAGCTGAAATAGTCTTCTGTCTGACAGGCTAAGGAAAAGCAAATGATCCCACCTGAAAGGATACATTTTGCTGAATGGGCACTCTGGAGTCACTCTGCTAAAATACACTTAAAGTGATGTCAAGACAAATATCCTTATTTGTGTTTGCAATTATAATTTATACTCAATATATAGCACCTGATAGAACAGAAGAAAAATGAACTTTAAAACGTGAGGTATTCAGAAACAGCAGCACCAGAGGATAACTAAAAGGTCCCAGTCAGTTAGCAAATAGCTACAAAGAAAGAAATGTCTTTGGTTTTGACTCAGCCAGGTGGCAATAATGATTTACTGGGGCTAACCCAGGTCCTTGCATCTTAAAGCCTTTCCAGGGGTCGGCCCCCAGCTCAGTGTCCTGGCAAAGGCCCAGTGCCCAGAGCAAGGGACGTGGGCACCGCCATCTGCCCCCAGGATGCTTCTGTTTCAGCTCTTCCCCCGTCTGGCTGCCCACCACAACCTACAGTTCTCTGACCCTCTAAGATGTCCTTTCTGCCTCAAAAGCTGCAGGGACAGATAAACTGCCTGCCCTCTCATTCCAAGGATTTCCCTTCCTCCCCTGGCACACGGGACATAATTTCTATCATTCTGCATCTGCAGGAATTCTCATTAAAACTTCTGGGCCGCTCTCCTTGTGATTATCCTGCTTTTCTAAAATTGAGGGCACACTTAGAGGAAAACAAAGGCTGTTCATGACTTTCTCAGAGCAATAAAATACATATGCAAATAAACAGATAAAACTCCCTCAGTTTCTTAGAGAATTTCCACAGACCAAATGGGTATAACTCTGCTTGTTTGCCCCCAACTAGAAGCAAAATCCCCCCCCTTTTGTCTCAAGTTCAGCCTGTTATTGTCATGGCTGTTACCTTGAAGCAGAGATATTGAAAAACAAGTTGGAGTTTTAAAAGTGCTGGTGTGTGCCAAGAAATTTGTGTGTCAAAAGGAACAAGAATGGGGGCTCTGTAAGAGCTATAGAAGTTTAGTATTTGACTACTGCTATAGATATTTGAATAACTAAATGAGGAGATATATTCTCTCTCTTTTATCACTTCAACAATTTTGATGTCAACAATTTCACCCCACTTCAAAACTCAGACTTGCAAATTTATTTGGCCTCACAAATCACCCGTCTCAAGCATCATAGACATGTCTTGGAGCTTGGACATGTACCCTATCCCAAACCTATGGATAAAACTCCTGCTTCTGTCAAAGGGGGTCACATTTCTCTCAAGCTACTGGGTTGGAGGGTTTTTAGACAAAGAATTCTCTCTTGCAACC
This sequence comes from Callaeas wilsoni, assembly GCA_013398955.1. Lineage (NCBI taxonomy): Eukaryota > Metazoa > Chordata > Aves > Passeriformes > Callaeidae > Callaeas > Callaeas wilsoni. The sequence goes on along the minus strand of VWPU01016414.1, from coordinate 256,046 downwards.
ACAGCTTCACTAGGCCACACTAACAGTAAAATAACAATAATAATGATAAAATTCAGCAAAGCATAAAAACTTGTAGAACAGTAATAGTGGTGATTCTGCCATTTTTATGAGGCACTAATCTGGTTGCCTCATACGGAAGCAGATTATGGGCTCATAAAACAGCACAACGGATCTATGGTGTAATGACTTTGGTAGGTACAGCAGCAGCTTTACTACAGCTCCCCTCTTGACAAATTGTATGATGTAGGATCAGAAGTATAAATATAAAATCAATCTAAATTTTATTTGATTGTGATTTCCTCCTTATCAAGACAGAAAGAGATCACAGGAGAGCCTGAAGTAGCAAAGACAAATGCAAAAGCCTGACCTATAATAAAAGAAAAGCTAACACTTCCGACTGCCTAACTGTAAATATATTTCAGCAGATGCACAGAACACTAAAAGTATTTACACAATTCATACAAAGTAACAGCTTTAAAAGCAAGTCATCAGCTATATAATAGGAAAGAGTAAAAAAAGGTAGAATTAAGTAAATGGAGGTATCCCTCCAAAAGCTGTCATTTAAATTACATCAGCTCGTTTCATTTGTCTGTATGGAAGATATCAAAACCATACCTCTGAAATGACTAAATCATGCATTTTATGCCAGCCTAGAAAAAAAGGTAAAATGACAATTTTGCTTGATTGTATATTTTTTTCTGCTCTGTGTCTAAAGGAGTAATTATATATATTTTCTTTTACACATTCATACAAAATGGATACTAACAGAATAAGACTCAGTATACCAGCTACAAAGATTGATAAACAAGATAGAGTGGCTGTATATACTTACCAAAGGCCTGATCCAATTTCAAAAAGTCTACTGAAAGTCTTTTTGCATCAGCTACCAATATAATATTATAGTATTGTCTCTATTTCTTTGTGTCATTTTGAATTTAAAGATCAGACATGGACCTGTTGTTATTTAGTGTGTAGCACCATGAAATCCAGGTCTGCAATTGTAGTGCCTCATTTCTAAACACCACTGCACTTCTAAATAAAACCTGAATCTCTCTGATCATCCATGATAGGACTGTGAAAATTGAAGCTACCCCCAAAATTTTTTAAAAAACTTGTCATTCGACTTACTGTTTCAGAGCAGTTTGGAGGGATTGTAACAGAAAAGTTGTTATTGTGCCGGACTTCAATGGCAACACAATTTTTGACAGAGCCTTATGATGTACAATTTGGAGGTATTTGAATATTGTTGCAAATTCAGCCCTACCCGGTTCCATTTAAATGCTTCTTGAAGTTTTGGACTCTCCAGCTGCTTCCAAAACCAATTTCCCTCAAGCATCTCTCATGGCTGTATAGCAGGCTCTCACACAAGTTATAGTCAAGAAGACCTCTCCACTCCTCCACATTTCTGAATTACTGCTCGTGTTCCAGAATCAAGACCTTTAGGCACCAGGAGAACAAATAACAGTACCTGCTCTGAGGAATCTCTAAACTGAAACCTAAGTTGTGCAAATATCCAGCATATATCTTGTTCCCAAGCCTGCTCTCTGAAAATGATCTCTCAAACCTCTGAAAGTGCCACAAACTCACTCTCTCACATATTCTCTTCCACCTCATCAGTCCAGCAACTCCATGACTTGACTGTTACCTTGTCTACTTTCACATATACAAGTAAAAAATTTTCACTATTTTCTCCTCATACTGCCTGATTCTGTCTTCAGCCACAGGATTTTTTTAATAGCAACAGGAAATTTGTCTAATGAATGAACTAAAACAGAAACCCAACAAGTGCTTTAGATTACAGATGTTTTCAAGCCCTGCCTCCAAAACCGTGTCTCCAAAACAGACACAGGAACACAGGAAGGAACATTTCAGACATTTCGAGCATTTTATACTGAGCAGAGTAATGTCAAAAGCAATGTCTCTGGTGAGACTGGGGAAAAAAGCCCTCCTTGGTTGAAAGTGGGTGTGGTAACAGCTGTACATTCAGAAGACCTGGTGGAACATTACAAAATGTACCACGAATGCCAAGGCCAAACATGCAGGATGTTAAAATGCACTTGTCCACCAGAATAAGAGATGCAAATAAAGGGATCTCTTAGCAAATAGAAATCCAGTTAAATATATGTGTCAAATGAATAAAAGAGTACCTAAAGATCTTTGCGTTTCAGCTGCTGGATTGTCTCTACCCTTCAACCCTTCCTTGCCTTTTCCTTCTCTTTTACATAATCAGAAGTAAGGCTGTGTGGCCTGGGCAGCACGATGTTATTGCTGTAGTTTGCAACAACCTAGGAGCTGTCTAGCAGCAGGATAAACTGCCACAAAAGCAAAGTTATCTTACTTTTATGTAAATTCCATCTTTGACCTGCATGTAGCTGACGGTGCATATTTTATTGTGTTCACTGGGTTTTCATTAGACCCCTTGTCATTTGCTGAAAGGTTTTTTAACTTCATTTAAATCTCCTTGTGCCTCAGAAATGTCAATAAATGTCATTGTTATCATCAGTTTTGTCCTGGGTTGACTTTTCTGAGTTTTCTGTCTCTGGATTTGATTAAAATTGGGAAATAAATAGCGAATAACATATTGATTGCAGGCTGGGAAAGGTTGCAGATAATTTATTATCTGTGAGCATGATACCAAGGTTTTTTCTACCAGAATCTTCAGACTAACGAAATTCATTCTGATGGGAAAGTGGGGTTTATAGCTATTCTTTAGTGCAAAGTAGTTTTTCAAGTCTTTGCTTGGTCATCTATAGACCATAAATCAAGCTAAGATCAATGGTAGTTACCTCACATTGTTAGTTTAGCAGACCTTAAAAAGGAAGCTATTAGAGATTATTAAACCTGAAATCAAAATGCTTTTCTTATAGGGGAAACAAGAAAAAACAAACAATCAAGGAAAAAAAAGAAAAGGAAAAAAAATCAACAGACATTGCCTGTGAACATTAATCTAAACCATAATTCACTGTATTAGCAGTAAGTTCATTATATTGCTTTATCCAGACTTACAGAAGAGTAATTATTTGGAGCTGTATGTCGTAAGCTGACATTTTTACAATCTCCATACTGCATCACTAGCCAAGAGAATGAAAACTTATCTCATCAGCATACACTTCTGCACTTTTCATCATACCAATGAACCCTCAAGAATGTTCTTGCTTTCAAATCTTTCCACGACTGGGAAAATCTGAGTGTAAGAATGGTTATGATTTAGATAAAGCAAAATGAGACAGAACCAGACAAGACATCAATCAGGCCCTTCAGTCTTTGCTGTTTACCTCTCAAAGAGTACCTGATCTAATGCCCATTTAGTCTAGAGAAGCTCATTTACAATTTCAATTGTAATTACAGTCAGAGCCTTTGCCTCTGACTGCTGTCACAAGAGGAGACTGCTGGTATTACAGCAAACTGAATTAATAATCAGAAAACATATTAATGTGTCTGGTGGGCTGAAGAATCGCCGTTATATTTTATTCCCCTGAAATACCAACAGCGTTGCTGTTTATTAAGGACAGCTCAGGTAAGAAACTGTTCTACCACACAGCAGGAAAGAACACCAGAATGTCCAGAATGCCAGCAAACCCATGAGGAGCACTACCAGGAACAGAGCTCTTGGTGGAAACTGGACCCCAACCACAAACCCTGTCCCCACCTTTGGCCCCCCAGAATCACAGTAACTGCTCTGTGGCTCAAGTGGACTTACAGATTGGATGCCAATGAATGCCAGTAGTGATAATTCCCAGCAGCACGGAATAAATGTATTACACTATCCTGGAACCATCTGAGACACCCCATTTTCATCATCCCTAAATCCCTGACAGACTTTAATCTGCTCATTCTCACTCCACTGAAGGCAAGGAACAGCCACAATCCACATGTTGCCTGAGATGGGATCATTTGCTAAGCAGGTTAAAGCTGGTTTTGTGATTACTGTAGCATCAAATTCGAAAGACCCTGAGTTATTCCAGCAGTTCTCTAGATTGAATAGACCTGGTTCCCTGTGTGGCAAGTGCAGAGTGGCAGCAATACATAAGCAACCAACATATTAAAGGATACCACTTCAGGCACGTTAGTCCTACGGTAACAGAACACAGGAATACAGGCTGGATACATTAATCATTCCGTTTAAGAGACATAAATGAACATTGGTCAGCAATACTTGTGTGATAACCGTACAGTACCAGCTAATCCACACACCTGTCCCTAGCTTCAGATCACGTTTTCCTTGCATGCCCACAGTCAGGAAAGCTGCCACTCTAAAGTGACACTGTCAGTCCAAAAATGTATTAACAGATGATTAGTATTCACACAACACGAACCATTCTAGTTGCATTGAAAAGACAGAATTCAGCACCTCTGGAGCATTTAGGACAAAAACAATCAAGTGTTACAATATGAGAGGATTAAACTCAATATTACCTTCTGGGCATTTTTAAAGAATAAACTTGTTTCAACCACAATCTTTGTGAGCAGTTGGAGGACAGTTACCATTTGTTACAGGGAAGGACTGAGCCAGAAGAACTGTCTCAACAACAACAGAGATAGAAATGAACTGTCTAAAGACAAGAGGCCTCGTGTAAGGTATTGAGTTACACACAGTTTGTTCTGTTTTATTCATTTGTAGTATAAGGGGGTCATGGTGCATTTACTGAGGGCCCAGATGATTGCACTGCTCTTGAGCTGTTGCTTTCTTACTAATGTGAAAACAGAAATATGAAGCATGCAGGAAAAATAGCCCAGGTTTGAAGGTGACCAAAATGGCAAACAGAGCAGAGAATCATCTCTGTGCTTCCTTTTCAAGCTGAACCCTGGCATCAGCCTGTGAACCTTGCTTTCCAACCACATTCCCTCTGCATCCAGAACCCCTCTTCCACCAGCAGGCTCCTAATGGTGTTGCTGTAACAGAAGAAACAGACTCTTACATCATTTGCAATCCTATGGGAACTGATCTTATGAAAGTAAATAAAAGATAAACATTACTGAAGTTATTCTGTTTCTTGCCCCAAATTATTCAGACAGTGCCAATGACCCAAGCAACAAAAGACTACTCATTGTCAGTTGCAATAAATGTGGAAAGATAGACTCTGCAGAGTTATTTTGTATAGAAACATATCTGATATTTCATCTTCCAGTATTTTTAGCTAAGCCAGAAATGGATTTTCAAGAATTTCTAAGAGATTTCAGCAACACAAATTCCATGGAACTGAATAGGACTTTTGCTCCTAGCTGCTTTTCACTCTCCTCATTAAGTCTAAGATATTATTTTCACCATTTTTGTACCTCTATTACAAATATCTGCAGCATTTCCCAATGTACAATTAGACTTGGTAGCTTCCTACACTGCCCAAATATTAATATAATCTAGAAGCTTGGAAAGATCAAGTCCAGGTGCAGCAGTTTCAGGCCCTGCACACTAAGCTGCCCTCAAGCATTTGTACATGGGGGAGGAACATGCCAATATCTATGAGAATGAAACTTCCCTGGTACAGGCAATACACCTGGCTCATAAAAATACAGAGCATGGTCACTGGAACTTCATTTCCATGAAGCTCACCCATATATTGAGCTGCTGAAAATTAGTGTAAGTCATCTAATTGAAAAGATAAGCAAATAAAAATCTTGTAATAAAGCCTTTTTCAAATGAGTATTATTATTCTGTTTCCACTGCAGCGTCTTTTCATCGTCAGGTTTCAGGCAATGATGAACCCTTTCACCTCAAAAACAATCAATGGGGTGTTTGAAACAGTAGGGGAGGCAGAAGAATGTACATACACACTTTTTTTCTGATTTCCCTAGTCACCCACTTACCAGCGATTCCACGACACCCCATCTACACATTGGGCAGCATCTGTGTTTTAAACTGCAACACTGCATCACTTCAAAGCTGGAATAGAATGCTCCCTACACTCAGGATTCTGTGCTAATGCCTGCTGCTGACACCAAGGCAATGCCCAATCAACTGTCTGAGCAAAGTGTTGACAGACCCCAGAGAGGCATCTCTGCCCCTGCCGTGATGAGAGGGCAAAAGGAGAAGGAACGGAGTCCATTAACAACTTGAGGGGGATGTCAAGGGATTAAATATTGTTCTGAGTTTAGTATGAGATGTGGAATGACTCACAGCTCCTGCTGATCCACTGGGAAGAGGAGCAGGCTGCAGAGGGAAAGGGAGCAAAGGATGCTGCAGAGAAAGGACAGAATTTAGCCCAAACTTTTAGGTACAAGCCCTAGTGAGAAGAAACATATAGCTATGTTGTCTCACACAGACTCTCTCCTGGGGCCTTTGAAGGGTGCAATTTGCACTTTCACAGTTGTCCCTGAGCCCAGCATCAGAGAAGGGATTGATCAGGGGTACCAGTTTATCTTGGTTCTCCCTTTGCCTGTTGTCCGAGGAAATACCCAGAGCAAAAAAGGGCCACACCCACGCTGCAAGCAAAAGCAGAATCTATCTGCACAAAGCCATATTTTAGTTCCTTGTGACCAGCTGAAGCTTGAAGTTCGTCTCAAAAAAGGGATCTGGAAAGCCCCTCATCAGGACATTCTAAGATCCGGGTGTGACAGTGAGCAGAACAACTTTCCTTACACGCTTGGTTACAGCTAAACATCTGGTTCTTAGCCCTTCTCTGCCTTCCAGACCCCTGCATCTTTTCATTGTTCATTTCACTAAAATACCTTCTGTTCTTAAGAAAAAAGTCACAGTTTAAGAAATAAGTCTCAGTTCAGAAAACCCTTGTGCAACTCCGTTAAGCATTGTAAAGTTTGCTGAAATGAATCCAGTGCATTACTCAAGCAGAGAAAAACACATCATTCCTGCGCTGTTTCAGTGAGTGTCACAGAGAGTGTAACAAAAGAAATGTTTAATTACACTGCCACTAAGGCTTACTGAGACCCCCACCATCCTCCTCATCCCAGTACAATAGCAATAATCAAGCTAATCAGGAAGCTGGTGTTTATAAATCAATTAATACATCAATTAATGTACTGCTTAATGTGCTGCCTAGAGCAGCTATTACTGGCAGTACATGTCAGTTAATTGCTTCCTTCCTACTCCACTGGCTCAGTGGGAATCTACTGGCACAAGGCACCTCTTACGTTCGTTTTACTGATACTGAGAAAGATGCTGGACCCTTGCATTTGTGGGTTGTGGCATGTAATAACCTGGGTGCCTCTCTGTTCCACTGCCTCATGAAAAAAACCTTCCTCCCTGTCATCCTACAGAGGCAGAGGGTGAAACACATTGCTTTGCAGCATAAGATGTGTAATCAAGGACACTGCATTCCACAGCATCACACCCAGCCCCTTCTCCCCTTGATCCTGCAGCATCAGGGCTCGCAGAGGGACTGCATAAATCACAGACCCGGCCTAAGAATTGATGCTCTAGGATGTATGTGACACATCAGCAGGGACCCTCCACCTTTCAAAAACTGTTAAATGAGTATTTTGTGAAGCAGCTGTGAATAATTGCAACCTGTTTTCCCTCAACACGGCAGCACACCACAAGTCAGAAATTAGCTTCAGATGTGTAGTCACAGAAGTCACAAAGAACTTGATGTCACAGTGAGGTAGAGGTCCTCATGGACTCCTGTCCATCAGTTTCCTGTTTTAGCCCTAATGCTTTTCCTGAAGTCCACTGCCTTTAAAAGTCAGTTCATAAAACACAGACTTGCCAATCAAGAGCAAGCTTGATTGCTACTGAAAGTGGACAATATACCATGGAAAAGTCTGTCCCTGGCATAACACGTGGTCTTGCCTTTTTTCCTCTGGTGTAAAGTACAACAATAACCTGTAGTTTTAAGCAAAATGGTAGCAGGCTTTGCACAATACTTTTTTCACACCACCACACACTTGATTCTTCAGCCTGAGTTAGGGGAACTGTCAGTACCTACTAAGTAGAGCCTTGCATTAAAATGGCACATAAGGTGAATTATCCACTCAGATTACAGCTGAGGCTTTTGGAGAGATGAGGTTGAGATTTGCTTGCATCTTGGGCTTCAACTAGAATATAGTGAAAAAACCCCACTTTTTCATTTTTGAATTTTGTTAGGGGGAGTTTGTTTGTGTTTTTTGAGAGTTTATGGTTAGTTTTGGGGAGTACTTTTGTTTGTTTTGATTTTGGTTTTATCTGTCCATGTAAACAGAGAAAGCAAACAACACTGGATAAAAATAGATTTTTTGAGTTCAAATCTCCATCTTCCTTTCATTTTCCTCTTCTACCCTCCCTCCCTAAAGTATGGAGACACCATCTTAACTTTCATTATTGCTTAAAAAAGGATAAATAAGAGATTTTTCTGTTATGAGAGATTATTATAGACTAGCAATCAAGTTCTAATTCTACTTAGCTGCTTAATTGTTGTAGTTAAATTGTATTACTTTGAGCGTATGACATATCAATTCATTGGCTTTCTATACAATTAGACTGCAATAAATCAAAGTAATTTGCTGCTATATTACATGCAGACACTTATATGAGATCTCATTATCCTCAGTCTGCCACGAAAGGTTTTGTGTCTTTGTACATGCAAAAAAAGAATTTTATGGAAATAATTTGTTGAATTTAAAATTCTGAGACACCTAGGGTTTTTGCACAAAACTTAAAAGAGTTTATGTCTTTAAAGATAACTGTTCAATAAAACCCAGAAAAATCAGAGACAAACATAAAACAGAGTAGCAGTGATATATTAATACTGAATGTTCTCCACAGAAAACAAAAAAAAATCCAAACCAGATCGTGAAATAAAACAAACCAGACCAGAAACTCCTCAGGTGTGGAGAAACTGACTCCAGTCATCATCAGATAAGGTGCTAACTCTGAACATCTTTATTAAAAAAGGCAACAAAGAAAGTAAATATGCACCAGAATGTGCTAGAAAACAAAGGGAGAAAGGAGATATTCTGGAGCTGTGAAATGGGTGGTAAATTTGGAATGGACAATTCTTTCAAAGGCACTCTGTATTGACTGAGCACTGCTTCGAGTGGTTGGAAAAGAGATCTCAGCAGCTGAGGGAGCTGAGTGAGTTCGGTGCTCAGTGACTTTGAAATGTTCTCTCTGTAACATGCAAACCCCAGCAGCTTTCAAACTTGAAAAACACTGGTTGCGTGAACTCCCACTATCCACAGTCCTGGGGTTTCAGTACTGGTGCAGATTGCAGCAGCACTCATGTTTTTCGTGAGATACCTGCCAAAGGAGCCTTTTTGTCTCCTGTTAGCCACACAAATACACAACTATCTGAAACCTCAGCAGCCTGTGCGACTTCAGCACTGCAAACAGGAAACAGTTCAAAACTGAAGGATCATGCCATTCCCCAGGCCAAAATGAGGGTATATAGTCATGATTTGAGGCATGATAGTTGGCTTCAAATTGCAATACAAGAAAATAGCCTTAAAACCCCAACAGCCACTCCCTAATGGGGAGAACAACTTCTCCAGGATTTTATTTTCCCCCGACCGCAAAAACACAAGGTTGTTTTTAATCCAAAATGAAACTGTTTCACTGGAATGGGCTGTTTTGTGTCATGTAGTTTACTTTGTAGTTCCCAAGGGATTTAAACTAAAAAAACAAACAAACAAAACAAAACAAACAAAAAAACCCAAACCACCTTTCAGAAGTGCACAAGACCTTTAAACCATATAAAAACATCCCTGTGTAGAAAATAAGGCATAGCTATCCACACATTCACTTCTTAAAGACAGAGATGCAGTCTCAGGAGTGATACTAGCTGCTGTACAGTACCACTAATTCAGTTGAAATCTATGTGAAGAAAAAAAAGCCTTACCTAGACGTTTGCCTTAAATTTCTTGACCCTCTGGCCACATCTAAAAAGAGTTCATTGCTCTTAACTCCATGATTCTGGAGCATACATAAGCAGAAACATGCTCCTCAGTGAACTTTTCCTTAATGGACTTCATGGAATAGAATTTGCCGAGTCTGGAGATGTCACTGATACTCAAATACACCAAAGATTTATAGGCAGAGATTCTGGCATGATTCACTGTTTGCCTCTGAACTAAGATATAGAAGGCACATTTCCGGACAGGAATGTGAAATAGTGCTAGCAAGGTAGTGCTGAAGGAGAGCAAACAGAGGAGAAAAGGAATTTCCATATAGAATTTTCAGGATGAGAAGCCGGAAAGGGACAGAAAAAGAAAAAAGACAAAGAAAACTAGATTCAGCAAATGGTGAAAGAGACAAGACTAATCAAGATTAAGGAAAGAACTAAAAGAAGAAAAAAAGAATTGCCACACTTAGCATGACTATGGGCACCTCTTAGTATGTCTATCATGAAGGGAAATAAAGGGAGCAGCACCTTACGTTTTGCTTCTCTGGGGTTAAAATTGACATATAATGCAAACACGGAATTATTCAAACAGATTTTGTTCTTAAAAATACTAGTGAATTCTCATGATTTTATAAATAAAGTAGTAGGAGATAGGGTATGCAGTAAAAAAGCAGACTGATTTCTATGCTCCTCTGAGAAAGCCTCTCAGTGCTGAGGACGAAAGAAGAAATCACCAGACTGAAAATAGATCTGCCAGTTCCATACAGGAAAGATTTTCAGTCATGGGCCACTGCAGTGCCTCTCTTGAGGAGAAGCTGAGGTTACACTTTCTTATCAAGCAGAGAAGGTACCACACTCCTCACTGAACTAATATATTATTTCTGAACAGCTCCAGATCTTGCTTCAAATCTACCACATCCTTCTTACCAAGCAGCTCCAAATCCATCACAAGTTACCAGTGAAGTGTGAAACCATAAGAGAAGTTTGTTGGTAGAACCCAGAAGACAGAAAGAAAAGAGTGACAAACTGAACTTTCCATTCACAAGACCCAGTCCACATGTTTCTGTAAATGACTAACCAGACATGAGTGAAAAAATACTTCTTCTGGTAAAATGAACCAAGATAATAATACAGGGTTGCAAGATTGTAATATTTGCAAGGGGAAAAATCTACCAAACCCTCAAACAAAACAAAACAAAACACATCAACAACAACAACAACATGTATTAACACTATCCAGAAGGCCCATGGGGAGTTAAAACCACTTTTATTAATACAGATTGTTCAGTATTTAATGATTTAAGCCTGTAAAGCACTATACAAAAGGTGAGAATAGACAACTGGTTGTTCTCCCTATGACACTACTCCTTCCTCCATCAGTGCATAGCTTTGCCTAAACATTGACTGTACAAAATAAGGTGTTTTCTTCTGCCACTCTCTCCTCTTGCACAGGTAATCATATAGACATGGTCTTCAAAGGTAGCATCACCATCTCCTATGAAATGTCTATTTAGTGTGTTTAAATCATTAAACACTCACTATTACAACTGCGATTGAAAAAAAAGAAGAAGACCTTTTTTTTTTTCTAGTAATTCTCATTAGTTTTAATACTCTAAGTATTTCTTCACATGGACAAAGATACAAATAGGAGCTCTTTCTGTAATTTTGTTTGTCTGCCATTGTAACAAGTGCTCTGGGGATGTAAATTAAAGACTTTGTGATGCCTCCTATCCCTGACCAAGGTTATTAACCCAGCAGAATATACATTATCTTCTGTATCTCAGAACTCTATTTCGTGAAGTTTAAACTAAAACCCTTAAAAGATCCTTGAACAGAGCTGCCTTTGACATCTTAATGCAATCTCTACTGTTAAGCCTCCTAGCTGATTTCCTATGCAATAGGTGCAAGATTTTTATGCAATTCCAAGCTTGTTTCCTACAATATATAAATGACAGCATATCTCAAGTGCTATGTCTGCACTGTGTAAGCCACAAAGTGTTTTTCAAGTAATCATGGAATCTAAAGTGGGTTGCTTACCATGACTGAGTAATGTATTTGAGAGATAGAAGTGCTTTTGTATATATAACATTATGATTTTCCCTTTGATCTTAGCTATCGCATTTAGAAGTATCCTAATCTTGGAGTTTTATAGCTCCTCTTGGAAGTGTATCAAACAAAGCTTTTGTGAAAGATACATATACTTGGGTATACCACATATTCTGATTTCTTCCTTTCGGTAATCATGAGCCTCCTCCTCTCCGTGATATTTTTGATCAAAGGTCACATCTCTTAACTATGCTTCAGATAGTCCATTTTCAAAACAGTCACTGTCTCCTTACACTGTTGTGAATTTTGCAGTTTATTTAAGGTAATTAGCCAACAGGAATGGAAAAAGGCATCCCCAAAAATATTACACATATTGCAATAAACTATGTGCCTCTCTAGAAAACGAGATATTTGCAGCAGTTTCAAAATTAAATCAGCTCCAACAAAACGAGATTAATTGTTTTTAATGAACAAAGTCAATGTCAAAAACACGGTAAATTCAGAGTGGCAGAATCCACATTTCAAACTTTTCTCTCTACTTCTTTTTTTAATGATAATGAGTTGATTGACATCCTCCCCAGAGGGGCAGGCTTCTGAACACCGATAATATCACAAGCAGCTGAGCAGATTCTTTCACTAACTATTTGAAATTGCTGGGTATTGTAAGGTATTCCTCTGCTAGTGCTGACAGTAATGAATACCTAGGTTTGCACAGCTTCAACCACATGGGGGAATCACATTTTACTGTCTTCAATTTTCAGCTGGTAATCTCATACACCAGCATATTTAATACCCTCCTGATTTATACCAGAACACCCACTAACATCTTCTCAAGCACACATTTTCAAATCCTTGCACTTGAGGACTTCACAGGTGGGGGGTAAATTGAAAGGATTTGCCTTCTAAAGGTTTATCAGAAGTGCTGTTACCCCCTACCTGTGTCTCTCTGTGCCTGCCATATTATAGATCCAGAATTACAGGATCCACCATAAATCTTAATTTTCTGGGCTTCCTCATGGGATCAGATCTTGCATCTGGAATCACACACACAGCTCCCTGCAAGAAATGAGCATCTTTTCCTTCCCACCACCGCCCTCTGTGTGTGTGTCCCCATCCCCAGAGAAACAAAACAATTAAATCTCGCAATATCTAGATATTTAGCCACTCTGAAGTATTCACTGCTGTTACCAAGGAGCTGCCAATCCAGGGCTGGTGACTTTCAGTGACAATCATTCCATACTGTCCCCAGAACTTCAGGCATTCCTTTGTTACAAAGAACTGTGATGATGGGCTCCAGGATCTAGGTGACACTTTCAACTCCTGTCAAATCACCCACAAAGAAGTCACGGGGTCTTATCCATTTCTCCAGATCTGTTTTGACAGCACTAATGGCTGATTGTTGCTCTAACTATCCAGATAACGTGTCATAACTTTGTTAGAACATCTGTTATTAATTTACATCGGTAAACAGCCAGCAGGAGCTGCTTTGTTTTTTTTCCAGCAGTTCTCGCTGCATGGATGATTCGGAAAAATGATGCAAACACTGCTCACCTGGTGCATGTTCAGGCCCTTTTCAGTGACTGAACTGAGAATATGTAAAGCATCTAATGGGAGAGGACGGCTCTGCTTCTTTAATTGCAGTCAACACGTGAACCACACTATCTGTGGAAGCAGATGGGTTCTGACAATACTTTTTCACATCTTGCTGAAACGCCACGCTAGTCAACATGAGTGAGGTTGTGATCATTCAGCTATCAGAACGATCTGACTTGTTCAGCTCTCTCTTTTGCAGCACAAAGTCCTGATCTGATGTTAGCTGGGTTTGAAATAATTTTTTATTGTCACTCAAGACACCGTGGCCCGAGAAGTTATGAAAGAGACATCAGAAACTTCTGATGTGCTTTTGGGCTTTGATTTCTACCCAGGCTTATAAAAACGTTTGCAAATAGTTCCTCTTGGGAATGCACCACTCATACTGAATTTTATGTAGAAGCATCTAAATGCTTTCTTTCAACAATTGAACAGAGAAGAAAACACAACAAAGAGTTTGTCTTCTTTGTGAAGAACTTCACGGTTCAGCCCTAAGTTCTGGTACCTTGCTTGTCCAAACTGAACACAAATCAATTTAATTCTAGGTTCCTGAAGTCAACCAACCAGTTTCCACCAAAACAAAACCAAGTTGTTTCAAATATTTCACTCCTACATTTCGTTTTGGGTAAGACTCTGCTGCTTTGGTTCTCCTCACCATGTGTACTCCTTTAATACTATACCACGGTATCCTCTGCATCCTAAAATCTATCTTTCCTGCTGTGCTCCAAAGCATGTGCTGCAGACCTTTGGCTCTAGCACCATGAAAAAACCAAACAAACTTCCTTTATAGTCTTCAACAATATTTCAGACATTCTGAATTAGGCAAGAAGCCACACACATACAAATAACCTTGTTTAGGGTGCAGCTGTGGGACCCAGAAGAGGTCTGGATCAACTTCGAAGCAGTGCAGAGACACTTGCTTTCCAGAGCAATTCCGCATTTTTCTTTTCAGAGGCATCATTACTGTACTGCCGGCTTTTGAACTCATGTTGCCATAGCGAACGTTGCTCGTTGTCTCATTGTTATTTATGCTTTGAAGTCTTCTGTAGGCAATTATTTCAAAACTGAGGTATTTGCATTCTTGAGACTGAAACAATGCTGTGGATCTCGGAATTCATAACCCAGCATGTGTCAGCTAAATCAGTTCTCCCGTTTGACCACTGCAGGGTTATGCACTTGCCTGGGATGCTGCTGTTGGCAAGATACTGGAGGGTCTTTTCTAGATGAGAGAGATGATGGGAACTGGGGCCTCACAGGCCCCTTTTGACAAAGAACGTGGCAGAAGCTTTTGTCACCTCTGAGTGACAGCAGGAAACCCTGGGATACGGAACTTCCCAGCTAGTAAAAAGAAGTAAACGCACAACAAAAGTATCCAGTTCAGCATGCGCACAAGTCAACCCTCCTTAACTCAGCGAGAGTCAATGAATTTAACAGGAGGTTAAGTGCCTAATCAAGAGCATTATCATGTGCTGAATAAACACTGAAAAGTTTCTCTGAAGCTAGTAAAGCTGCACATATTTTACTAGCAGCAAACAAAAGGGGGAAAAGGGGGCTGTGCTTTAGCCTTTCCTGACATTCTAACGTGTACTGTCTAGAAAATGACCACATTACCTTGTAGAGAGCCTCAGGATCTGCCAGTTCCTTGTGACAAAAGCATAGAAATTTCTAAACATCAAGTATTTTCACCATCAGTGTGTTATTCTCCCCCAAATAGCTCTAATATTAGTAATTTTTCCAGTTACTCAATATATAGCGTATGCACCACAGAACAAGTAGAGTGGTCTCCATATATGAATGAGAGCATAAACTTTCCCTGTGCTTTATTCCTGTAAATTGTGCCATTTTGATCAGGAAAAAAACTTGGATCCACTTATATGCTATGTTCCAGGGCCGGACAATACCCTAGAGATGAACACAAGACTGGGAAGCAACACTTTTTTCCCATTTCAGTGCTTTTGAAGATCTCGTGATGCTGACACCAGCTTTGAATACCACCAGTAAATTCTCCAAGAAGTAAAAATGAAATCCTATCAGCCTGAGTTTACACAGTTTACACATGCACCACAGTAAAACCCTTTAGATGTCTTTTTTTTTGTTTTTAGTTGGAAAGTTTACTGGGATGATTTTTCTACATAAATTGAAGTACAAACCCTATTTTTCCTGACTGGATGTGGTCTAGAAGATGTTGTGATGTTAAAGAACGTCTTACATTTTATCTTAAGTTGTTCAGCTGATGATCCTCACTATTTCTGGAGGGATATTTGTTACACAGCTTTACAAGTGACCCATAAACATTTGTGTGGCTACTAGGATGTGACATGATCAAATAAAATTACATTGACAGCTACATACGAACACTTTTTTTTTTTTTTTTTGCCTGAGAATGGATATATAAATGCCTGGGAGAGGTCCTTAATTTCACGTTTATTAAAATATTCTGAAGTCTTGAAGAATTTTTGTAGGGGGGAATAAAACCTGTCAGTTACAGTCACTTATCTGATTTCTACACAACATAGAGTTAGATTTGTTTTCTTATTGTACATAATTTCTTGTTAATATTGCAATTTTAAATAAAGACACAGTTGCTGGGATATTCCAAGTCCTAGAAAGGCTTTGATGGCGCTGTGATTACCTGAGTAGCCACAGAAAAATGGACAAATTGAAGGCTGGTAGGCAACAGGAATAATCAAAGATGAACAAAATAAATAACTCCTCAGCACTGACAGATTATTTGTTTGCAAAAGAGAAAGCAAGGATATGGGGGGAAAATGCAATTTTAATAGAAGGTTAGTTGAGTGCACTGCAGCAAGGAATTTGAGTGCAATGCAAAATTGCATATTGTTTCGCTTGGCTTCCACATGCTTTCCTGCCATGCTAATGAGGAAAATGTCTTTAAAAGATCAACAAAGAAATATGAGTTTGTACCAGAGAATTAGATTTGGACGCAAGGTCATAAAATTTAGGTCACACAGTCCAGTGCACAGAGCAGTGCTGATAAATTCTGACGGAGGTGGTAATCAGTTAGGATGAAAGGAAAATAAAGAATTAAGGAAAACAACAGTTTTCACATGGCTGTAGTGCACTAAACAATTTCTATACTCAGATGCAATACCAATAGCTTGAAAGAAAAGGCAACCTGCGGTGAGATAGCCATTTAGCCAAACGCTCTGAAAGCTGAAGGGCAATGTTCAGATCTTTTCTGTTTTAATAAATAACACTGGTATGAAACCTAGGAAAAAGAAAACAACCAGATGAGACCCATAAAGCTTAAAGCAAAGAGCTGAGATATAAAGTAAGCCACCACATTGCAGACTGTAGAGTTTTCAGAATTTAGAGAGTGCTACTTCCCAATATCATGCCAGAGTCAAAATAAGACTGCCAATTACCAGAAAATACACCTGAATTAAAATCCTGGGTAGAATCTAATATAATCCATGTCCTTCTAATATTTTTCTTCCTTGTATGAGTCTTCATCAATCTCCTAGTCTTACAGGCTGGGCCCTACAAACTTTAACTTTAACACAATGTGTGATAGGAGTATGATGCAGCTGATGAAATTCTTTTCTGTAGCTTTTCTGCAACTGTGAAAGAGCAGAGCCTCAATCAAAACAAATATTAGAAACCATGTCATTTTCAGAATGAAATAATCATATGTTCAAGTAATCCTAGTCTTTTAAGGTAATTCTTGCTAAAAACCCTTAGGAATAACTGTTTCATGTTAACAAAAAATGTGTATGTATGAAACTACTTTTTTCTAAGTCATGTAACGGAAGAAGAGGTTGAATGCTTGCTGTTGGCCTGCTGGCAGTGCATAGGAGCAGAGAGGTTGTGCTGAAGGCAGAAGAACAGCATATTTGTTAAATCCTGAAGTCATATGATTAGAAAACTCAGCATTTTGATAGGGCTTAGCAAGGCAAGCAACAAATGCCCTCGATCTGAGACCAGGAGTTTGCTCATTTTAGAATGGGGTAATGCATTGCCTCAGTTTCCCTCCTTGCCAAAAGGACTTAAATTGGCAGGCTGCATTAAACATCTCTTTGAAATTCTTTTTTCCCTCAAAAGAATAATTAAATTTTTTTTAATAAGCTTGGATGGAATTACTTGCTATTTCCAGGATCTGCTTTGTTTATACAAAATAGTAGCTTATTTCAAAGTCAACACCATTCAGTGTCTATCCTTATTTTCATCAACGTCTAAGTCCCCCAGGGGTGGAATAGCTCCTGTAGCTTTACCGATCCTCCACAATCCTGTGGGAGCCCTTTTCAAAAACCTATTACAAATGCTTCACTCAGAGGGAAAACTCTGTGTAGTTTGTTTTCGATTTTATTTCACCGTGACCCTTCCAATTTCCATGCGAGTTTGGTATCTTCTCTGTGAGCCCAAGGGTCTCTTACTGTGTCAATGACTAAGATGTGCTATCAGTTTGTCTCATATGTACCCATATGCACTCTGCCAGTACCATGAAATAGATCCTCTTCCCCCAGACCTCTACATATTCCAGCATCACTTTGCCTCACAAAACTGTAGCTTGAACCAGAGCCTGGCTGGTCCTCAGCTTCCAGTATTCCCAGAAAGGGCATGCTTTTTTGTAGCAATAATTTGGTAAATATTTCACAGAACAAGATGCCAAAACCTGCCATGATTAAAAAAAAAAAAAAAAAAAAATCTATCACTATCCTCGTGTAAAGACATCCTCAAGTGAGTTAAATATAGGACATTCCCAGAGCCTGGTAAGTGAGAAACAGAGGCCAAAAGTTTAAAGCTGTGACAGGCAGTCAGCACTGGCCATAGATACAGCCAGACTGCTGCCTTGCTCTGCCTTGCCTGTTGCTCAGGGAGTAATTTCTGACAGAAACAGTGCTGTGACTCACTGCAGAAGGTGCTATTTATCATAACTATGTGTAGGAGACTGAGGATCCAGTTTGAATAAAAATTCTGATTTGCATCTTTAATGCATGATAGTTTATATTTTAAGTTATTAATGAGTATGCTGATCTGAAGAAAGAAATTTGCTAAATATTTAATGTTAAACAAGCTTTAGTTAAACAAACTGGAACAGAAGAAATTTCTGAAGTTGCAATCGCAGCATTTTCAAGCCATGAGTTTATCAATATTCAAATACCTATAGGAGATGTTTGGAAATCTAAAGCCACACAATGATCTTACACTTTTATAACACCTTTAAATCAAAAGGATGTCAAAATGTTTAACAAACTGCAGGCAAGGATTATTTCACCTACAATTAAAACACAGACATGGCTGCAATGAGTTTTGGAAGTGGTTTAGCAGCACAGAGGATCACTGCACAACAATGCAGGAGAAGAATAAAGGCTTCTGCAACTTCAGAGACTCAGCATCAGCAGGGATTTAATCCTCAAGGTTTATGAATTCATATCAGCATGTCTGCAAGTTTAGGTCCCCACACAATTAAAGAAAATACAATCCATAATAAATTAAGCAGATTGAAAGCAACTAATCAAATACACAGAATATTGCAGCTAGCCTATGAGTATATTTTGAGAAACAGGATGAGACTGAGCTCCTGAGCTCAACATTTCTTTATTGAAATACAGCTTTTTCTCTGAACTGAGAGACAGTGTCTTGGTAACAAACATATTCTGTGGTTCTGGTCATGGTGTAAAGTAAATAATAATCCCCCAAAACAATTCTGCTCATCAATCATCAGCAGTTGGTCTTCCATCCTTTTTTCCCCACAAAAAAATTTGGTGCTTTAGATTATAAATCCTGATAGAGCAATGTCCCTTGGATAACAGTGCATGAATAGTGCATTGCTCAGTGGCCCTCTGGCCCTGAAGTGCTGGAGTAGAGTCCTTACAGTCAGCTGGAAAATGAGGGACAGGAAGGGCAAAGCCAGGATGAATCTTCACAAACCACTGCTCCGAATGAATTCTGCTGGATTTGGCTCAGTATCTGATGTGGTTTGTCCTTTTGCTGTTTGAGGTATTTTTGCTCTTCACTGATTGGCACCAGAGTTCTCTAAGGCTATGTGGATTCCTGTTTAAAACCACAAAAACAAACCAACAGCAGTGATGAAGTAAAAGCACCCACTTCTTCAACCCTTACCTCAAGGAACCCTGACGGGAAACTAAGTGGAAGGCAGTCCATCATAACACACCCCCAATTCAGTTTTGATTTTGGTCAGCCTATTTTTAACCTCATTTAAAATAGATTGGAGCAGAGCTATCCCTGCTTCTCAGCACTGCAATCGGACCAGTTTATACATTTCACTTGTTGCTCAAATTGAGAAATTCTGGTGCAGTCCCTCGGGCACAGAGCACACCCTCAAACAGGTGAGAGAGACTAGTCCTCACCAGGCTGTAATGTCAGGCTACCATTTTCTCAATATCTTTCCCTAGAATCCTGAATCTTTCACTCTGTGATGCAGCCCATGTCACCTGCCACAGGAAAACAAAGTCCCTGCTCCTGTCTCAGCCCAGCTACCCAAGTGCTGCCTTTGTGGCACTCCCAGGAGAGCTAGATTGGTGAAAAATTAGTCTTTTCAGGCTGCATTTCCCATATAAGCGCTCTAAACACAACATTTCTGCATAGAAGGCAGCCCTAACAGAAATCTGTCCATCTGCACACAGACACCACCTGGTTCTCAGCTCCTGCCAGTAAAATGCAGATAACAAGGATGTTCTGCACTAAATTTTTGTGAAGTTAACTTTGGTAGAGGATAGGAATTGCTCAGACACCATAGCAATCATATAGGAACATACAGGCATATAGAGAGAGAAATATAGGGTTGGTCTTTCCTCCTAACTGTTCACCTTCCTATTCAAACTGGTGATGCTCAGAAAGCAAAATCCATGAGAAAGGCAAAGAAAGTGGCTACAAAACTGGAAATAGGCAGTCCCCACGCTGCCCTCAGGTTTATGATTTTATAATGAATTGGCACTCTGGTCAGCCACCCGAGGAGCTGATGAGTCAGTGCTGATCCTTAGACATGACCTCGTAGGAAGGCAGAGCGAAGCATCCTGAGGCAGTTTACAATCCAGACAAGTTAGATAAGAGTGAATCAGCCTTTTACTCTGCCCTGCTGGGAACGAATAACCAAAAAAAAACAACATGCCAAACAGTCAAAAATGGAAAATTCCTTTCCAGCTGCACACATGACTATTGTTTTGGCCTTTATACAAGAAAGAAGGGCCATGTTTAAGTGCATAATTCCACATGTTTCCAGGCAGCAAAGGCCAGGTCCTTCCTTCTGTGGAGCTTTCTCCAGTGGGTGTGTGTGTGAGTGGCATTATTAAAACTCCCAAAGGAGACAAGTAAATTAAAGGGTCCACCTAGCCAGCCACCACTGGAATTTCACTGGAGGGTCTCTTTTTCATGAAATTAAGGCCTCTGATGGTGATAGATATTGGCTGGGCTGTTTGTAAGATTTTTACAGCTTTTAATTAGCCAGGTTCCTTTATAAGAACTATTTTATATCAGTCGTCTTTGGTGACTCTGTAGATTGTATATTAAAATTAAAAACTGATAAGTAAAGCAATCAGACCTGAAAAGACCAGCATATTTCCAATTGTTATCTTAATGGATTTTTGGCTGTAGTTTTGAAAATCACTGCTGAGCAAAACAGGCTGTTCACAAACAGGTCCTCTGCTCCCAGTTGAAAGTGTGTGACTTCAAAAAGTGCTTACTAATGTCGGAACTTGATCTTTCAGCAACATTTTTTTAGCATGTCAGTGATATGGTACAATTAGTTCCTCATCAAAAAGAAATACGGCATCTCAGACATCCAATTTTGCTATTGCAAGGGTTTGATTTAACATCCTGAATACCTAAACACTGCCAGGAAGCTGGGAGGGAAGATGTTGCATTGAGATCTATCCTTTTTATTAAAAGCATATTATACCTTAAGGGAAGTCTGTTTTTCTATAGGGACTGCTCCACAATTTAATTACAGCAGACTATCCTCTCATTTTATGAGATTCATCAGAGCTCAGGAACCACTGTGTGATTTGTATCAGCATATCCTGCCCTGTCAGACTGAAATGGGTAGCTATGCTCTGTTCAGAAAAATAGTATGGTTGGCAAAAATTCTCTGGACAAACTGCAGAAATGACACTACACTGTTGCCTCCACAAGGGAACATACATCATCCCACTAACAAACTATTACCCACTAGAAACATCTCAGAAACATGTGCTGGCTGAGGGAATACAGCACCTCACTATATCTTTTTTTTTTTTTCCTATACAAGTCAGGCAACAGATCTAAATTTCCAAAGTGGTGTTTCATTTTTTTTTGGGTTTTCTAGGGGGACTATATTTTACAGAAACACCGAAGATACCCTCAGGAGAACAAACTGTGCATTTTGTATATTCAAGATATTTCTTTTTTAAAATCTCTTTAAGCCCTTTAGTTGCATAACGCAATATTCTCATTTTCACACAGACACGCACAAAGAGGGTTTAAATATTGCTGCATAAACCAACACTGTTAGGAAATCAAACTACTGCAGTCCTCAGCTAAGGACAGAAAACAGACAATTTAATCTCAGAAGTACAGTGAAATCTGGGTCAAAGTTTGTCATTGCAGAAAATGTGCTTGTGCTCATCATGGCATCCCCATCTTAGGAAAGGGAGCTGACTACATATTTTTATGCATGTCTCAAGCTCATTAAGTAGAGCAGGGAAAAAGGGACTGGCTGAGAGTGGTAAGAAAGATTTTGTTAGTGACATGCTGTTTCAAATACTTGCTAACCAAAAAATGTCCTTCTTTAACTGCTGGGCAACACTTGCACTAAGATAGCAGAAATGTAAATTGAGGGAACTCAGTCAAGACTGAAAATCTTGATAGTCTCATGGAGTCCTGATAGTTCTGTTCCTTTTAGTTGGTTTTGTTTTTATTCCTCCAAGTATTCCTCAGTGCCAGCATTATCAGAATGTATGAATGTCAGCTATCTTCCTTTCTCTTTAAAACAAATTTCCAGCCTACACATTTTTGAGAACAAGAACAAAACATGATTATCATGCAAACTAACAACACAGAAATAAAGAGCAAAGGGAAAAAACCCAAATCCCAAAGTATCATTTTTAAGGTATCACTCATGCTTTATGAGATCCTGAATATTTGTTAATGCTTGGGGTGTGCAAAATTGCTCATTTATTATCTGCCTTACCCTATTGTCAGCTATTTTTACTGTCAAGTCTTCATCTGGTAGTCATGTGCCAAGGAAGGATCATATGTCCTTGTTCAAGCACATCACAGCTGACAGATGCTGCTGTCTTCCCAGCAGTGGTACACAAGGATACGCTCTCCCATCCCTGTTTTCCTCAAATCATGCAGCAGGCTTGCAGGATGGACTGCCTGTGCATGTCTTCCTCCTCCATACGGAGCACCTCAGACAGCATTTTGAGGAGGAGCCACAAGGAAGAAGGGTAACTGTGAGCTCCTCAGAAGCTCTTCTGAAAGAAGAGAGGATGCAGGAGGTTTCTCTAGGGGTAGTGTTGGCATGGACAGTAAACAAGTGCAGAAGATCCATGGTGGGCTGAGGGAAAACCCTGCTTATCCAGTCCCCCAGGACCATGGAGAATGCACAAAGGGCATAAACAATCTCAGTGTCCTTTGGCAATGGGATGCAGTGGGGATGGAGGAATTGTCAAGCTCAGAGGTTGTGACTGCCCTGACTTGGACAACATATCAGGTCAACATTAATTTCACGCATGTTTCCTTTTCCCAAAGAACATGGATAATGCCCAAAGGCAATGTGACAAACTTTTAAAGGGATCCTAAAGAAGAAGAGTAATTCCTGCAAGTAGGTCCCATGACTTCCTTCCCTGCAGTAATAGCACCACTTCTCTATATTTTTTTTGTGAGGGCTATCTGATCTGGAATCAGGTCTCCAAAGAATTAAATGGACAGAGGGAAAAATGATGGGGAAATTGCACATACAAAGAAAGGGAAACCTTATATCTGAGCAGCTGTCTTGGCAGCCTAGGTGTTGAGCCACAGGCTACTCTCACTGAGACCTGTGACATGGGATTTCTCTGGGCAAAGAGCATGAAATGATTTATTATTTAAACTTGCATTATTAAAAAGGGGCTCTGTCTTTTTTGCAAGATATTTGTGTCTGTCAGTCATTCTCTTGATTTTACAAGTAACTGGCCTAGTTGGAGGCCAAGTTATTAAAAAATAATCTTCTTTGTTGTTGTAGTTATTGAACTGATGCTATCAAAAGGACTCTATGATTTATAGCATGTGTCTCTAGGGAGGCTTTAGCCGATTTTTTTCCTCTCCTCTTGATATACATTTAAATTTGTCACTCAGTAAGATTCCATTTCTCTCTTTCCCTGTGTGAGTGCAGATTCTTAGGCTACTCTACCATTCACCCTGCTCTCAAGTGAAGATGGGTTTAGGCTGTGGTACATCTTTCTTTCCTGTTTGGAGTTTTCTAAAGTCATTCTCACAATCAGCACTTTGGCACCAACACTTCGACCTGGAAACACTTATATAAAAGCCACATGGCTGGTTACACCACATTCTATGCTTTCTGAAGCTCTGGAAGCAATATTTGAATGCTCCTGAAAGATATTGTGCCTTTTGCCACTTACCATGGGAAGGTCACACACAGCTGGGTTGGCACTGACAGCTGCAGAGTCTGCAACTGGAAACAGAATGACAAATCCTTCTGGAACTGGAAAGGTTTATTAGTCAGGGTGCCTGTTATAGCCCCTTGGGTTTTGGGAGCCTGATTATTATCTTTGTGTGGTACCAGCCAACATGCTGGCTTTTTAAAGCTTGCTCAGACATGCAGTGCAAGGCTGTTGAGATGTCCAAAGAACCCCAAACACACACTCTGTGTCCTCAGCCTAGACACGGAAGGAACTCAACCTTTGACAACAAACCCTCAGTCTGCACTTGAGAGCACAACAGAACTCCAAGTCAGATCAGGGCCTAAAACACCTGCAGCTTCAACTCTTGCAGACCTCCACTTAGTTCAACACACACCAGGGTAGAACAGCTCTGGATACATACTTAAAAATCCNTAAAACACCTGCAGCTTCAACTCTTGCAGACCTCCACTTAGTTCAACACACACCAGGTAGGGCAGCCCTGGATACATACTTTAAAAAAACCAACCAACCAACCAACAAATATTAAACTTTTCCAGGAGCACTGCATTTTGAGGAGGAGAGAAACATGTGCAGAAACTCAGAGAGAATTGTTGTCTCACACAGACGCAGGCAGACAAGAGTTAGGGGCCTTCTGAGCTCCTCTGGGCACAGCGAAGAGGCTGCCCAGAGAACTGGCGATTAACAGCATTTTACTCTGCGAGAGGCAGCCCCTCCTGGCTCCCGGTTTCTGATGAGTTCCTGTACCTGGGGAGCTGTTGCCTTCCCTAGTAAAAGCTGGCGTGTGCTCCTGCGCGAGGCCGATGTTCTTATTAAACTGGTAATTATGCCCTCTCCCCTTGCCCCTGATTGGAAGCACAGCTATCTGGCAGTGGAGTACACCCTGATACAGGTCTATGTGGACATGGAATATTCACACTCAGTACAGAGAAGCATTTACTTCCAGACAGTGGCTCCTCTGATCCAGTTTCTGTCACTTAGAATGAGTCGAATAACTGCTTATACTGACATTTCTCTCCCCTGATGATAAGTGGAGTCTAGAAAACTAGCACAGATCTAGATACCGTAGACATCTGCAATTTGATGAGGTGAAGCCCTAATCCCCCCAAGCTTCCTACACAGTCAGTAGAAAAAGTCATGCATCTTAAAAGAGTTTCTGTTAGGCTTATACACTGCCGAGCACAGCTAAGTATTTCTATGGGAGGAAATAATCCAAGCCAAAGGAAAAAAAGAAAAAGTGAAAATAATCTTTTGGGAAGGAAAACACAAAAAAGCATTACAGAAAGAAGTATTACAAAAAGAAAAAAATACTGCAAAACTAACAGGGCACTGTTAGTACTGAGCCTTAGGAAGTTCCTCAGAAAACGTTTTTCAAAGAATTCTCATGCCTTTGCCCTAGTTCTATGTCTCTTAAGGTGTTACTAGCTTAAAGACAAGCCCAAGATACCAGCATGAAATCTCAGCAGCTCTTGACACAACAACAATTAACCCTGTACATTATTTGGTTCAGAATTTCAAGATCAATTTTCTTGACTAGAAATAACTGACTCATCTTGAAGATTTGTTTTTTAATGTATTTTACAGTACTTGGAAATGCAGTAATACTATGTGAAGCAGGGACAGAAACTTGTATCTTTTTTCTATCATAGAATGCCTAATAAATAGGTTGTACATGTCATTCTCTTTTTTTTCTGTGGTCTAAGGAAGCTTATAGCCTTTTCTGAAAATTGGAACAGCGTCACCATGAAAAATGTAGTGTGTTTTTTTTTTTCCCAGAACAGGCTGTAATTGACTCTCCTCAAGGAGATGGGAAATACAGAATTGAATTTGTTCAGGCTGAAACAGAATTGAAATTCTTCGACAAAGAAGAAGAAGCTCGGAAAGAGGTTTCCCAGCTTTCTTTGCTTGGGTATCACTGGCTGCAGCAAGTTACATCATCACTGGCAGCACTCACTCCCAGCTCTGTGTAGATTTGCAAACATGCAAAGGGGAGACCTTTGCCACCTTCTACTCTCTTTCCTACCTTGCTTTTCTTATGCTTCCTGCCAGGATATCCTCTCTCCCTCCTATTACACCTCAGACTGGGGCCCCAAGCTGACACCACCTCCTGCAGCTCAACCTAACGCCATCCTCCTGAGAGGGATCCCAGGAGCTGCACTTTGATGAACCCCATGGGCCCCTTTCAACTCTGGATATTCCACGATTCTGTGATTCTGAGCCACCATGGGAGAAGCCACAGAGCGAGGTGGTGCTGCAGCCCATGGTGGCAGGCAGCAGACAACCAGCAAAACAAGAGAAGTGGCACATGGGTACAGCTGCTCCCAGGGGCAGCCTGCCCTCCACAGCATAGAGGAGAGCCTGTACAATGTGCCTGTGCAACAGGGCTCTTTCTGAGCCATGAGAGAAGTTTCTGCATCCAGGCAGGTGCTTCCACAGTCCCCAGCCCAGCACGGACAAAAAGAATCTTCTCGATAATGCCTACAATTCTGAAAAGACAAAAAATGTTACAGTAAGGGTAGGAGGCTGAGAATGAAAACCCTACGAAACCTAGGTTTTGGCTTCATCAGTGAGAATCAACCCTCTTATCTGCTCGGTTAAATGAGCCCTGAGAGAGGTTCCATCCGTGGGGGTGGGTAAGGATGTGGAGAGCGAGGGGCTGGGGAGGGTGGGAAGGTGAACGCTGCTGTTCTCCTGCTGTGCTTTCTTCCACCCCACTCCAGCTCGAGGGAAGGCTTCCCTTGCTGTGTGCCCACAGAAGTTACCGGAGGAAGCAAGCCAGACTGCTCCTCAGCAGGAACTGTCTTTAACAAAGGGACATCTTTTCCTTACTATGTTTGCGCTTCAGGGTTATTTTAATCTGAAGCTTAACAGAATATAGAAGCTGTTTTGGTTAAAAAGCCTCAGTGGACTAAAAGCATGACAAAGGACCTGAGAAAGACTTTTTGTCTCTTTACTTCATCTAAAAACTTTTAAGTCTACTTTTTTACTTCAACATATATTTTAGATACCAATGTCTGTATCTGAGCTATTAATAGTTGATGGGTTTGGGCTGGGTCCAAAACCTATATTGCTTCTCCTTGCCTAAGGTGAGCAAGAATTCCTCTTCAATACCAATTGCTCCACAGCAACAACTTCAACAAGCTGATATTAAGCTATAATCAATTTAAATTATTTAAACACCAATTTAACAAAACCTAACAGTCTATTAAATATTCTTAGAAAAGCCAAGAGGTTGTGCAAAGAGAACGTGGACAAAAGGCTGCTTGGATCATAAAAACAATTTGTTATGCCTAAACACATTGTTTATGTTATCTGACATTGTAGAACTTGAAAAGCAAACCTAAATCTGATCTGAGTTTTTCTTTATGTTAGGGCTTCCCCAGTGACCTCTCTGAAGTGTATGGGTGTAAATAGGGTAAGCACCATCTCTCCTTTCCCAAACAATTCTTAGGTTTCATTTCTATCGGAATTACAACATCCACTCACTACTGTGTAAGTCTATTTCCTCACCTTGACCTTCGTGACAGCAGACAGAAATCACAAGGTCAGCACCCACCCCAAGCCAGTATAATTCATTGTTTAGAAGGAGCATTCTGATTTCTCTGCCTTCATTCACTGTATGAGCATGGCTGAGTGCCAGCTGAACCACAACACTGCCCGAGACCCAGAGAGATTGTGTGGGTAAAGCAAGTACTACAGCTGTGGTGATATTCTGGAAGGGGCTGGATCATGCTGAGAGTCACTTCTGCCGCACAGTAAACCAGCAGAATAAACAAGTATTCCTTATCCTAAACTCTGTAAATGCACTGCTTTCACAGAGATTGGGGGGATGGTTCTTTGGTGGTATGGGGTGGGGAGGGAAATCAGTTCATTTAAAAGGTCTGTCTGCATCATTTCTGGAAATGTTGTTTGCAACAAAGAAGCCGTGCATTGTCAGCACAAATCTGCAAAGCTTCTTTCCTGCAATCACTGTATTTTTTAGAAGTTTAAAACTCTCTGATTTCTCCACTAATACCTTCAGCAGTGCATTCACACTCTGAAGAGGCGGTTGCTACTCCGAGTTGGTGAGCAGGCAGGGGTGAGGGTTGCTCCTGTGAACACATCTGTGACACCACAGCAAATAAACGAAAGCAGGGGAGCTCTGGGTACAGCAGATACAGCACACAAAGGCGCTGATATGTTGCTTATCCGAATAAAGTGCAACCTTTCCAGTGGCTACAGGTGGCTGTTGGCACTGGTGAGGCAGCAGGCAAGAAGGAAGCTCTCTGCAGGGCAGCTACAGCATCGTAAATCACTAGGAGACGCATCCACTAGCATCCAGGCTGAAGAGAAGACCATAACTGGGAAAGATTTTTACTTTATGATATTCATAAAAAGTGGGACTAAATTCAGAATTGCCATTCACCATTCGTTTGAATGAAATAAGATATTCTTCTGAACAAAGGTGGGATATTGTAAGACTTATGTACTAATGGAATGCCTAGCGATGAAAGATTCGGTCTAATTTAACTGAAATTTACACTTATTTTGAAACCAAAATGATGCAAAATAAATAATTGAAAAACCAATTAGACAAATATTTTTGAAATGTACAATACATAAAAATTCACCCAGAAAGAATCTCAATATTGGATGAAGTTGCCAAAGAAAAAAAAGGAAAGACATCTCAATCTCTGTTTTCAGTAAGATTTGAAGAATGATTCATCTGTCATCTTCATTAATGAACTGGGCTGAAGGGGCATCTCAGTAGCCACATTCTTGTAAAACACAAACATAGGGAATACTTGAATTACTAACAAGTAGAAGTTCTTTTGGGAGAGAGAACTCACCTCACCTTCAGATCTATGTTTTGAAGCTCTCTGTTACACCCAAATTTCAACACTTTGAATAAATAACATGGCGTGCAGGGATACAAAATTCCTACATTACAATAAGAAATTAAACAACTACAATTTAAAAATATTATAAGCATCCATGCTAATTATTGGACAAGGGCATAAACACTAGAATCTGCAGAGTACAGAAGGATTAATGGGTAACAATGAGATGCAGCAGACTATTAAAGAGTGAAATGTAGCTCTTGGTTAAACAATAGTCATCCACTAGCATATATTTAAGTCAGCCAAAAATTCAGAGTAATACCCAGATATGTGTATTGCAGGATGCAGCTTAGACACTGGGGATCACAGCCATGAAAATAATGAGTCAGTTGAAGATGAGGTCAGAGATTGCCTTTTCATCAACTGTGAACACAATATTACTGTTAAAAGGCCTAATGAAGTCCTTGGAGACAGGAGAAGATGAGTGGTCCCAACAAGGATGAGACAGCTGTTGGAATTTATGCACCTAGCTCCAGTGCATACTTCATGGCATATATAGGAATGCTAGAGATCTCAAAATGTAGATGTGTGGGTCGTGTGACAACCTTTCAAATTAATTGGCTAATGTATTTCAAAAAGACTAATTCTTAAAATTTGCACAAAAACAAGGAAGCAAGGAATGCAATCCTACTGATGTTCCTGCTGAAAGGCTGAAGTCTGGGTTCAAGCCACAACAACTTATGAGAATTCCTATCTCAGGACCCCCTTATTACATAAATTGTTAAAATGTTGAAGTCAAAGGATATGTGGGTGGTCAGAGCAGGTGATAAAAAGGGATCTTGACTTCTAGTGCAGACCCTGAAAAAGAGAGTTCTGGTGAAGCTAAATGAACCATTTGCTACCAGAATCTCTCCTCTGCTAAATTAATTAACATTCTGGAAATTTACAAATTTCTACTCACACTTCAAGGATTTGCTACAGAGTTCCAACACGACTGATATATCTGATAGAGATAAAAATATGTTGGAATTATAGGCTATCTTGAA
The DNA here is from genome assembly GCA_013398955.1 of Callaeas wilsoni. NCBI lineage: Eukaryota > Metazoa > Chordata > Aves > Passeriformes > Callaeidae > Callaeas > Callaeas wilsoni. The sequence continues at coordinate 226,173 of VWPU01016414.1, read as the reverse complement.
CTGCATTTTAAGATAAAATAAAAGCTTTCCTGATTCTCTGTTCAGCCAGAAAGTACCTGCTGCAGTGTTAGTGCTCCTCCACCGCCTTTGTTATTTCATCAGGAACAAAAGATTTCTGCCCCAATAACAATAATAATAGTAGCAGTAGTGATAATATTTATAACCCATTAAGTTTAAGTTCTCAGGATGATATATACTTTTTAATAATTGCAAAGATAAGATTTTACTCCTCGCTATTATCTGCAACAACACAACATTGCTTAAAGCTTTTTCCTTACCAATTTGACTTCTCATATTGGATGCACACGGTGTTTGTTAGTTACAAGAGAGCTGCTCATTAGTGCTGAACTGTTGGCAATGATCACTGGAGCATTTGTGTTTTTACCAAAATAAATAATTAGCAACTGTGAGAAGGATATTGGATGTAGAGGAAAATGGAACAAAGAAGGATCAATATGTTAAATTTTTGAAAAGTTCATAGGCTGATGAATGACCTCAGTGGTACAACACCATTAATTGCCTTATAATACAGTTTACACAGATGGGGACTTATTTATTTGTTCATGAAGAGAAGGAGCTTTTTAGGAGGGAGGAGCCCATATAAAGTCATGGACAAGTCCCTTTCAGCATTAGGCATGCCATTAATCAGACAGTGCTTATTTCTGTCATAAATATGTATGTCCTGTTTTCAGAGATGACAGCAGTGGTTTGAAATACTGTTTTTAAGATTAGCAAAACAAATCTCTTGGATTCATTTTCCAGCCAAATGTGTGAGATATGAGCTGAAATCAGTGCTGAGCAAAAGCACTGCTATACCCCAGTCTATTTTTTTAGATCTACGCTCACAGAATCACAAAAGAGCTTGGGTTGGAAGGGACAACAAAGATCATCCAATTCCCCTGCCATGGGCAGGGACACCTTCCAGCAGACCAGGTTGCTCAAGGCCCCCTCTGACCTGGCCTTGAACACTTCCAGAGATGAAGCAGCTACAACTTCTCCCTGCAACCTGTGCCAGGACCCCACAACCACTGAATAAAGAATTTCTCCCCAACATCTAATCTAAATCTGCCCTCTGTCAGTTTAAAACCATTAAAACCACTATCTGTCTATATAAAAGGTCATTCTCCTTCCATTTTATGAGAGCCCTTGAGGTTGAAGATGATTTTCTAGACATGTAGAAATGTAGTGTCTTTTCCTCAGCTCAAGTCTAGACACTCCAATCTCTTATCCTTCTCTTTGCAACTGATGAGGAACACTGTGTTCTCTAATCATATTCCAATCACCACAGTGATTCTCATCCAGACCTCACTCAGAGGAAGCTTAGAAGATTATTACTCAATGACTCTGTGTGTAATCTCCACATCAAAAGGAATGGCAATATTTTGGGGCTATTCTAACCATGTCCAATGATGCTTTTAGAAGAGGAAAGAGGACAGCAAGTAAAAAATATGATATACAGAGGCAAGGAGGGCAATTTAAAGTCTTCTTAAAGAAGTAGAGAAAAACAGAGAAAAGGGAAAGAGAAAGTCAAAGAACCTACAAAGCAACATATAATCTTTTATTCAATGGAAGCCCAACATTTGGAAGCAAGTGAATCCCTTGCCTTTAGTTTTCTTAAAAAAAGATTTAGTATGTTATGAGCAGCAGTATTCACAGAACCCATATACCAGGCACACTAATCCTAGTAGGATTTAATGCAGGAAAGTTCAAGTGTTTTGATCTTGTGTGAAAAGGATCACTTTCTAACTCTGATTTGACACTGAAGATGTAAAAAAATTAGAGGGGGAGAGAGAATTTAAGGTGAAATGTAATTACACAAGGTTTTAATCAACTCATCCTCTGGAAGAGACCAGTGAGGCTTCTTGGCTATGATTAGTCTGTCAGTCTTTGCTTATCAACAGCCTGTGTGAAGGTGACATGAGAACTTTCTCTCTCTCCCACCCCTTTTCCTCTGCCACGTCTCCAAAAATTTAGATTAGCATGAACATGAAATTTGCCTTTTTTGCTGGAGAAGTCAGTAAGCAGCTTCCTCTGGAGCCTATCAAGAAAGTGGGCAGAAGCCCACTTTTGAGCACCGAGCCAGCACTACCCAGTGAAGCCTCAGAACTCGATTTTCATCACTGCAGGCCGTCCCAAAAGCATGTGCATCCTTGCCAGGCACGGGAGCAAGAGACCTAGGGCCACGCTTCAGCTGCGCAGCCCTTCTCCACCAAAGCAGCACTGCCTGACAAGCTGCAGTGCCAGCAGAGAGCCCTTTGCAGAGGAGCTGTGGTGTTATCTCTGCGAGCTGCCAATTCTCTGAATTCCTCATTATCTACGCATGAAATCCGGTGGGTGCCTAATGCCAGCTTAAACTACACATCAACACATTACCAGCAACAGGGTAAGTAGGTGTCTTTGATGTATGCAAACATAGCGTTGTAGGCAGGCATCTGTTGGTGCTACAGCGCTGTTCTACTTTTGCAGTTACCTCTGTTATTTATAAAGAAAGTTGGAAAATCCGGAGAAAACTCTTTTCCAAGTAGAAAACTGACAGCCTGCCTGCTGCTGCCCCTGCATAAGTTGCATTATTCGTCTTCCAGACAGAAGCACCTCTCTCTAGTATTTTAATTAGTCTTATACTTCATATACTTCAGGAGCTTTTGGAGTGCTCTGTTAACTTGAATAAATGTGGAATGACCTCATTCTTTAACATAACCTTGCAAGAGGACTTTCCATTGCAATGGGACTTGTTCTTGCTCCTGTACATAAAGTTCCAAGGCACGTTACTCCCCTGGGTCTCTCTCTAAGCTGAATTTCAGCTTTTATCTCTTGAATAGCACAGGAGTGAAAATTATTCTCTATGAAATATCCATATTTATTCTGATTTTACAGTTCATAGATGCTCCCATTAATTATATGTCTTTAAAATACATGTCCCTAAGATTAACCTACAGAATGTAGTTTACACACATACACAAGGCTTCCTTTTACCAATAAAACAAAATCAAATCAATTAAATGCTGTATCTTGTTGCATGTCAGCACTTAGCTAATGGGCACTTCACTGACTGCCTTGAGAAGGATTTTGCTTGTCTCTGCTTCTTTTGCTTCCCTCTGCATTTTACCTTATTTAAATTTTTAGAAAATTATGGAATCATTACAACTGGAAAAAACCTTTAGGATCATCAAGTCCAACTGTTCACCTCTCACTGCCAAGTCATCACTAAACCATGTCTGTAAGTGCCATGTCCAGTCATTTCTTGAACACTTATAGGTTGGTGACTCAAGCACTTCCATGGGCAGCCTGTTCCAATGCCTGACCACCCTTACAGTGAAGAATTTTTTTCCTAATATCCAATACAAACCTTCCCGAGCACAACTGGAGGCCATTTCCTCTCAACCTTCCTCATTACCTGGGAGGAGAGATCAACCTCCACCTCACCCCACCCTCCTTTCAGGGAGCTGTAGAGAGCGATAGGGTTCCCCCTGAGCCTCCTTTTCTCCAGGTTAAACATCCCCAGAACTTTCAGCCTCTCATCAGACTTGTGCTCCAGACCCTTCCTCACCTCTGTTCCCTTCTCTGGACTCGCTCCAACACCTCAATGTGTTTCTTGTAGTGAGGGGCTCAAAACTGAGCACAGCATTTGAGGTGTGACCTCACTGGTGCCCAGCACAGAGGGACAATCACTGCCCTGCTCCCGCTGGCCACATTTAGCTGCTCCAGGCCAGGATGCCATTGGCCTCCTTGGCCACCTGGACACACTTTGGCTCGTGTTCAGTCACTGTCAAGCAGCACCCTCAGGTCTTCCACTGGGCAGCTTTCCAGCCAATCTTCCCCAAGTCTGTAGCAATGCACAGGGCTGCAGTTATCCAAGGTATCCCCAGTTTTCTCACTTGTGTTTTTGTGGGGTTTTTTAAACTGGAAAATTGTGCTACTTCTTAGGCACTTCTGCTATTTAGGCTTCTAAGCAATAATATTGCAAATGGAGAAACCCAGGAATGATCTCTGTCACAGATACTTGGGAGGGAGAAATTAATAACTTTGTGACCTTAACCAACAAATACCTATGCTTTTTAGGTCTTTTTCCATGCTAATTTCCAAGTCTGATACTAATGCTGCTTATCTTTTCTCCAGAGAAAAGGAAAAAATGCCCTGATAGCAATTAGTTTTGATGTTGTTAGGACTAATTAAAGCCTCTATAGTTCCATTTACAAAACTCATAACACTTATGGTATCAACTACACACAAAAAAACCCACAAAATCAAACCAGAGATAAAATTGAAGCAGCGTGGCACTTAAATATTCCTCAGCTGAGAGCTGCATTAATGATCTTTAGCCGTCTCCCATGTTGCAGAGGGAACATGACAGCCATTGACAATATTCAACATGGGAACCTAACTTATAGCAGGCCAAAAAATAAGACAATTATGTCTATTTTTAAAGGTGATATTTTATTAACAGGGCAGACCTGCTCATCCTCATGCCACAGTCAAGATTTTTTCATACTTGGGTGCTCAATAATCAACATATCCAAAAATGAGTAATTGATGCCATTGTTCACTCTGTACAAGTTTAGGCATTCACTTCTCTTTGAGTAATGTCCCTATTCACAGTCTTGTAAAGTATCTTTATTCTGTTTAAGAGAACAAGTCAAGTAAGCGAACAAACTAAGCAAACTCAGGTTGTGGTTGTGGAAGCATTTGTATCCGGATTGAAAGAAATCCTCTTTCAAAGGGGTTTCAGATTTATCCATTCAGATTAGGCAAGACTCATTAATTTGATTTGAGGGCTAAGAAGTCTGAACAAGCAGCTCCTCTTTGAAGTGCTTTTCTGAGAGATGGCTGAGGATAACACGGGATGGGTGCTGTTACCACATCCACTCTCATCCCTTTCCTCATTAGCAGTGCTGCTTTCAGGACTCTTGGCCCAGTTCTCTGTCTCTTCCCCCAGAGGGGATAGGACAGCCCTCCTTTCCAGTTCATTTTTCCCTTAGCCCATCCCCTACACAAGAGTCTTTCCCAGTCCTTTGTTCCCACAACCTTGGACTCCAGGACTGCTTCCCACTCCTCTTCTCTATTCTCTCTCCTGGACTCAAAATCACAAAACATTATCATTTGCATTCCTGAGAAATCATGAATAATTTCTGTAACTGACAATATAATGTGAAATTCCAGTGGAAAACAGCCTCCCAAAACAGAGGGAAAGACTGTCCATGGTATGACCTCATTACACATTGCATACCTTAGGAAAAAAGATATTGTGTGGAGCTGCAAGAGGTGTTCAATAATTTTTCAGTTGTGACAAGACAGGAATTTAACCTTGACAACATTTATCCTCTTTCCATTTTTTTTTTTTTTTTAAGTTGCAATGAGATGGGTAAGCAACAGTGGAAAAAAGAATAGCACCTTCACTCCATTGAATTCTTACAGAACCTGCACAATGCTCAGGTTTCCATACATTAGCTCCTGTGGGAAACCCCATCTGGAATCCTTCACATTTACAGCAATCATAGAAGTCTCTGTGGGTCTCCCTCACTGAATAATTTCCATATCCCTTTTCATTTTAAATCTTGTTTATATACCGATTCAAATTAACAAGAAATCACCTGATTAGAATTCTAGATATTTCTCAATAGCTCTACTACAATTGGATTAGTTTGAAAAAATACATGAACACCACTTATAGGCTGCTCTATATATCTGATGAAAGAATTAACCTCTTTTACAGATCCTGTCACAGATTACTCAACAGTCATGGCAAACTCATGTCAAATAAATTGAACGTCCAAGCAAATACATATAGTTTTCCGGAACACATATAAACTCTCTTAAAAAAACACCTCTAGAAGAGCAGGAAGAAGGCAGTAGGGTTTGAGATAAGACTTCCTTCGAATCGGCTGAGCCCTACTAATGAAAACACATATACTCACACAAATCAAAGCGACAGACTCAATATATACATGCAACAAAACCCAATAATAAATCCTTCCTCCAGCAGGGACACGAAATGAACAAAATGACTGTATGACAAATTAATGATAAGGCAACAAAAAGTACACTCATTGAAGGTGCAAACATAGCAGAGAAGTCAAATTAATTTTTGACACCTCTGTTAATCTGGAAAACACCCTAGACCACCACGGTGAAGTCCTTTTGACTGTGAGACTTGTCAGAGGGTCTACATGAAATTGAAATCATTTTAGAAAAATTCGAGACACAAATGGACAACATGAACAGTAGGGGCTCACCTGGACCAGATGGTGTCCACCCAGGAGTTTCACGGGAACTTGAGGATGAAGCAGATAAACAGTGGATTATAAATTGTTTTAAAACTGTGCTAATATGTGAAGATAAAAATAGGGTGTCATTAGAAAATAAGATAAAATGAAGTCAAAGAAAATATGTCAAAGGAATAAAATGGAAGTCTGATGCCTGCACATGGTCAATGAGTAAAAGCCTCAATAAAAGACAGGATGAATAGAAACTTGAACACACACAATCTACTTGGAAAAACACAACATGTCTTTTCAAAGAGGCTGTGCCTTAAAATCCTATTGGGGTTCTCATTGTTGGATTTCAGCAGAAATCTAGATAAAGATCACATAAAACCTATTTAGTCTACCAAAAAAATTTTCAACGTAGTCTTTCAAAAAAGTTTTTGGAGAACTAGGTGGACACATGCAAGGGAAAAAATCCTGGCTTTATAATTGCCTTAAGAATGAGATGAAGAAGATGTAATACGACTCGATCTCCAGCAGTGAAAGGAAATCATCAGTGGAATTTCCCTGGGACCCCTACTGTTCTATATGGCCATAAATATAGGCTCCCAAAGGGGGCCAGTGGTAAGCTGACAAAGTTTGCTGACGATACTGAGTTATTAAAGTAGGAAGGACAAGACTCATGAAAAATTGCAGAAGGATATTATGAGACTGAGCTGAGAAGAGGCTGAGCAATAAAATGTCAGATGCTGTTCAATATAGGTAAAAGTACAGTTAGTCAGACAGAAGAAAAATAATCTCGACTCCACATTTAAAGTGACGGCTGCTGAGCTGAGCGTTGCAGCTTCAGAGCGTGATCTTTCAATTGTGATAGACAATGCCCTGAAAATGCCTGCTCGCTGCTCAATAGTAGTTGAAAAAGACAAATCATCGTTAGAAACTATTTCAAAATGAAGAGAGAATGAAATGGAGAACTCCATTATTCCATTGTACAAACCCATGGTACACCTGTATCCTGAATGTTGGCTATTTCATAACCTCAGAACAAATACAGTAACATGAAAAATGCGCAGAAAAAAAAAATCAGTGGAAAAATCAAAGGTGTACGACAGCTTTTGTGTAGGGCACAACTAAGCTCCGTATCTTTGCCATGGAAATTAAGTGACTGAGGGAGGATATGCGAAAAATCGGTATTATGATTGCTGTTAAGAGTGGCTAGGAATGAACTGTTTAATTTTTTCTTAATAGAATCAGAATGATGGGTATGAAACTAAGGTATCAGGAGACTCCTCACACATGTTGTGGGATGCAAAATCTGGGTTCAAGAGGAGACAGACCCTAGAAGAGAAATCCACTGACAGCTACTAAGCAGAAGGATATAGACTTGCATAAAGAGTTTGCTGACTGAAAACAGTTGGAGACTGGCAGAAATACTGAAAGGAAACATCTCCCATCTTTACTCTGCTTTTACTCTGCTCTAAACATTCACTTACAGGCTCCTACAGGGTCAGAACACAGAATAAGATGAACTTTCGGTCTGACTCGCTGCAATTGTCTTTATGTGTTTATGCCTTAAGGCTACAAGATACGGAAACAGAAACATATTAATATTTTCCCCTGTGTATTAAATGTATTATAAGTGAAGAATGAAAAGTTGTTTGTAACTCCCTACCACTCTTACTGCTGGAGTCTGTCCCATATGCAATGCTCAGCCAGAAGGAGCACTGGGCTCATCTGTTGGGCTGGTTTATGCTATGCAATCTGCTATATTTCTATCGCATATAGCCCTTATTAACACATCTCTCTATGTTTTTACTAGCAGCAGGAGAAATATATGCTTAATCTTTTATTTTTGCATGAAGTAGTCAGAATATTTCCCTTTGATTTTTTTAGGCAATGAAGTGGTTGTTTAGTACACTGCAAGAAAAGAAAATGCTAGAGATTATGGCTGAACTAGTTTTAAAAAAAACATTTGGACAAATAAAATATTTATATTGAATAGATTTCACATTGCAGTGCCTGGGATTTGGCAACAAACATTACAAATCATGAGCAATATAGAGAATACAGAATTTAATTAACAAAGCTAAAGATGGAAAAGAAAGTACACTGATATATGTAATGTGGCTCTCAGCTTCAATATTCAGCAATAAAAACACAAGTCGATGCTTCTAAACCAATCTGAAATGAGTGAAAAACAGAAGCAACATAGTTGGAAGGTTATATTTCAAAATGTAATTAGTGTCAGAATATTTCAGAGCTACTAAAAGCAAATAAGTCACCAAGTTCAATACGAAGGGAAACACACATGACAAAGAATTAATTTAGAGAGGGAAACATCTCATTATTTTTATTATTTAAATCTAATCATCATTAGATTAATTTAGAGGAAATTAAATGAAAGCAAAATACTACATCTTCATATTGCCAAATAATTGGTGTCAAAGAAATTTTAATTTACTGGAAACAATCCCTTCTGTGCAATTAAAGAGGAAAAAAAACCTTATTATGTATGTTAAATAGCAGCTTTCACTGTAAAATATAGCTCTCCAAAGATTAACCAGGGTTTAAATGAAGGGCTACAGAACAGGACTTCCTATGTTCTATCTTCATGAAATTAAAAAAGACTCTGAAAGAAGTCCTACACATATATACACTCAATAAGAATACCAAACTTCATCTATTACTGTATTTTAAGGGATCTTTTAAACAAAACTGGTATTTTATTGTGCAAAATACTGAGATGCACTTTCAGAAAACACATGTTCGAGCACAAATGCCAGGTGGCTGCTCACTTTAAATCAGAATCCAAACATTTGCACGGTGCTCCCACAAAGCCACAGCGCTGAGCATCGCCAAGATGTCATTTACATGACCGAGCAAGAAGCACCACCTCCCCTTGGCTGCGACATGCAAAGTGCCTTGTGTGTTCTGAGCACGTTGAGAACGCACTGGCAAGGGCCCACATGGAAATTTTCAGTGCTCCAGCCCTGAAAAACCTCTACAGCAACTTTACAGACTCTTTTAAAAAAACCAAAAAAACAAAAAACCCCAACCTATCAGGGATAGGGATGTTATTGATACTTTTCACTTAACTGCTACAGGTTGAACACAATAGAAATGGGCAAATGTTCACATTTTTTGATGTGTGCTCGGGTTCAGAGAAAAGCACCTCTTGTCTAGAAACATGTCTGGTGATAGGGAGACCAAGTGACCTTTTTCTTTCCAGTCAGCCAAGAAATGTGCCATCCTTCTGCTGTCTTTCAGATGTTTTGCTGCAGCGAGGAACTACAGACAAATGGCAACGTATAAGAATGAAAATGATAACACGAGCTTTGTATTGCTTTGACCCTTCCAAACTAAGGCTCGGCTGGAGGTCTGTGCTCAGTCAGACCTGTTGTTGTTTTATCCAAACTAGTTCATCCATCCCTAATCAAGATGTTTAGCCGCGTTGATCCTCTTGCATTCAGCACACTGCAGAAAAAGATCTCGCTTTAGACCACGCTCAGCCAAGAGTGTTTTTCCATCAGGAATCCACAGGCGTGAGCTCTCTGGCGCTGGCTTTGCTCCCCATAGAGCTGATTGCGTATCCCCTGGATGACCGCTCAGGCCTGTGCCTCTCAACCTCTGAGAATCAGCGCCGCGCTCGGCACTGCAGCACGGGACAGGAGCAAACTCACCTGACTGGCCCTCCCTGCTTCCTCCTGTAATCACATCTCCCAAAGCACTGCTCCCAAAGCACTGCTCCTTCCTCGAGGCTCAGCCTGCAGTCTTCCTCCCAGGGGTAAAGGAGGCACACTTTCCCACTCCAAAGGAGTCATTACACACTCCTCCTCTCCTCGGGTCTCTCTCCCCGTAACCCCCTGGGCAGCTTTCATGGGTAATCGAGTGCCAGTTCCTGTCCCAAGGCTCCAGACAAGTTAACTGAAGGAAATGCACGAGCAGCTGGGAAGAAGAGGCGAATACAGCACCACAGCATGTCCCAGTGTCCTGAGGTTTATCATATGGGTGAGAACCTGAGCAGAGCACAATGTGCCTGCCATTTGCTCCAGATACCTGCACTTCTCTACTGCTAATCGGCATTCAGAAGACCAATGCACACAGACCCACAAAAGGGAGAATGCCTCTCCCCCTCACCCTTGATTTAGGCTGAGCTGAGAAGTCTGGTTTTGCTGAACTACCTGGCTACACCTAGCAGTGGAAATCCATCATGGATTCCAGGTCCCTTTGGTGGAGGGATCAGGTTTTGCTTCGCTCTTGCATGCATGCAGTCCTCTGCAGAAAGGGAAAATAAATAGTCCTTAAATCAGCTTGAAAAAAATTCTTTTACAGTTGCTGTCAGGAAGTACAGCAAAGTAAAAGGTGACTGTGCCCTCGTCACCCTTTCAACTATAAAAACTGAGGAAAGGGTTCACTACCAGGCCTTTGCAGGAAACCACACCAAAAAAAAGAAGAAATTCTGTTTTGCATAGTTACGCTGCTATAAAATTTGCTAAAAGAAGCAAATATCTTAGCACCTATTAAGAAAATGTGACTATCAAGATGGTAATGGACATGAAGCAAATGAGGGCAGTGGTCACGAGCACATCTATGATGGAAATTTTGTGATGGGCACATATAATGCAGGCAGGATTGCCAAACAACAGTGGATTAGGGGTTTTTTTTAAACATTTAAAAGCAGATAAGCTTGACCAGGAGATTTGCTGATGAAGGAGGTTCCCACAGCTCTCGCTGCATGGTGGGCTCTTTATGATAGCTCCAGCAAAAGGACGCATTACTTTAGTGCAGGGAAGGTGGAAAGAATGAAAAACCAGGCAACCACAAGGCTACCCTGGAGCTACAGACTCTCTGAAAGTAAAACACTGCCGTGCTTTCTTTTCTCCTGCAGAGCCCAGGGTGGCCCTGCAGTTGTGTTTGATTTACCTGATTTCATTTAGACGTCACAAGCAGCCACTGCCCTTGAACAGAGGCCATGTGATACGCAGGACTGACAGCTTCCATGGGCTGTCTGAAACACATCTTGGAGCTCAGGCTCCTCCAGCAATTACACTGTGATAAGAAATCATCTCTTGTAAACTTCAGCCCCAAGTAGCTGCTCATAGTCCATTTCTGACAGTGTTTATTTTCCCTGCTGTAATTTTTCAGACACTGTCATACTTTATTCACTCACATTGCTGTGGCTTTTAGAAGACTTAATTTTAATTGACATTTTACTGTTCTAAGATAGTTCTACACCATTATCCAAATAATATATGTACACATATTTGTGTTGTAAATGTACAGTCAGATACATCTCTTATAATATTGATTCCTCTCAAATTAAGTTTTAGGTATAGTTAATGGCAAGAAACTACTGGTATGTATTTATGGACAGAAAGGTGTAGTGCAACCTCCACCCATCCATCATTATTTATTCCTTAAAACCATCCTTCCCCAAAATTGCTGTTTAATTAATCACTCAGTGCCCATGCTCTGGGGATACTTATATGTGTTTTATTCTATTGAGTAAGCTCTGAGACCTCAGTCAGTTTAGCACAATACCAGTAGGTGGAGTAATGGTAAAGCAAATATCTGCTTCAGCTATTTATATTTATAAACAGCCATTTTTAATATCTTTTGCCGAGATTTGCATGAACTAGTTGTACATATATATATATATATCTGCCAGAAACACCTATACACAGAAAGATATATTACTTACACGCACATACTTAAAAACACGTAGATTAAAAGAAAATACTTAAGTGATGAAGAACTACTTTGTCTTAAAGCTAGCATTCTACGCATTTTTCTTCAATTACTCTGAGCTGGGTAATACATTTTGTGATTTGTGCTGCAAGGAACCCTGCATTCCCACACACCTAGAGAGAACTGATCAGCACCTGAAAGGAGCAAGGATTCGCTACAAGTTCCACTTTGATACTGAGGTCATTTGAGAGGTGAGAGACAGCTTTGGTTAACAGTGTCATGTCCTCGTCAACCTGCAGTTGTGCAGCGTGCCCAAAGCCTTGGGTACACTGGATAGGAGCATCATTAGCAAGACCTTTGTCCGGTGTCAGGGTGGAGGATGGCTGTCCTGGGTGAACGCCCTTAGGTGAAGTAAAAGTTTCTGTGAACGCAGCTGCTATTTTTTCCTCCCCGCTGTTGAACAAAATCCTCCCGGCTATATTCACCAGGACTTCAGATAAACACTAGCAACTTCCAAGATTTCAGGTGGGTAACAGAGCAGAGCCTTAACAAACGCTTAAGAGCTCAACAATCACTGCAGCAGCTTGGGCTCCTAAAGCAGTAATTTTAAGCCACAAATTAAAGTCACTGACATAGGTGCTATCAAAATATAGAAACTTTAGGAAATGAAACCAATGTGCACTGAAAGAAATAATCTCATTTGGACTGCAACCTGTAGTTTTTGTTCAGGCAAAATTCCTACCAGTCAGATGCAGGTTTTTTTGGGTTTTTTTTTCTGATACAACAAGCAAGCACAAGTCTCTCAGTCAGTATAAGAAGAAAACTGCTCAGTTATTATTAATGTCTTTTCTGAGTCACCACATTCAGATAAGAAATGCAGTACACTTCTGTACAGCTATCTCAGAATTATGTCTGAGCCATAATGAAGAAAACACGTTCCCTAATATCAGTGTTCATTTTATAAGTAAAATGACTGAAACTGAGTTTTGATTGCATGCAAAAATTAAAAATTTGGTCGGGTTATCACCATCATTCTTCAGCTAGGAGATTCACAAGAAAAACATATGTGCAGAAATCTCATTTTGCTCTTAGTGATGATATTAAATTGCAAATACCAACACAAAAGGAAAAACAAGGACAAGATTTCCTCTGTAAAATTAATATAGGTCTAAAGAACTGTAAATATCAGTCTCATTATATGCACTACTGAGTATTGGTAAGGTTATTTCCCCTATCACCATTTGTTCTATGCAGCTATGTAGGGATTATTAATATTAAAGCATCGCATTCTCCCCACCAAATCCACAAGTTCGAGAAAACATTTTCTCACATTAATTTTAAAATACTGAATCCATCTGTGCTACCTTCTTCAGGATTGCTCAAGCTCATTATAATTTTACTCTGATTCTGTTTGTAAATTACTTATGATTCAGTTGGGGGTTTTTTATCCTTTTTTCATGCAGTATTCAGTAAACCAAAAGTACCTGTACTCTTGCCCCTGCTAATGCAAGCACTGCAGTACAATCATCTTCTACCTCCCTATTTTTCTCTAGGAGAAAAGGGGGATGTGCAGAATAACAGATATTTCAAACTAACCACCTATTTTCTGTCAGACAAAATATAGTCATACCCCTGAAAACAAACATAACCTCAACTTATACCAGAGAACACAAGAGAGCAAAAGATGAGGGTAAAATATACCACAATCATTCAATAAAAAGAGCTAGAATATTAAGGGAGTCATGAATTAGCATGTTCTCAAGAGATCACGCTTGAAATACCTGACATGTTTTGACATGTATGGAAAGAGTAAATGAGTTTTAAAGTTAAAGAAGAAAGGGAGGTTTTGCAGAGCTGCTGCCTCCCTTAGGGCTGTATTCTTTGAGCTGCCCTATTCCTCTGGCAGCTCCTGCAGCCTTGCCAGTGAAAGGAGTCAGCCAGGGCATACCCTGCACAAGAGGGGAGGTGGCCTCCAGCACCGTTCCCCTTTGGCAGCCAACAAAGCAGAAAACAAAGGCCCCCCCAAGATCCCAGGCAGCACAGGCAGGTGCAAGGCTGCGAGGGTGGGGCCAGGGTAGAGGTGGATGAGTTGCACAGGGGTGCTGCGGCCTTTTCTCAAAAGGTAACCCCAGTTCACCCTCTGCGCTGCTCCTTGCTGGTTGCTACGTTGGCTCTTCATTTCTTCTTGCTTTGAAGCAGCAAAAAGTATGACTGTCTGGGAAAGAAACGCACATTTTTTAGCAGCTGAGTGCATAAAATTCAGTTCACATCCAATCATTTGGAAAAAGGGAGCGTGGAGAGGGTAAGCTCATATCAGACCCTGGCACATATTCTTCTGCTGCCTCACATCCCATACACCTGGCAGAATAGGACCTACTACCCGAATTTCAGGCTTGTCGTTTTCAAAAGAGACAAAAATGTCTTTCTTCTTCTTCTCCCTGTGTTTCCATCTTAATTGAGACCAAAATTGTTTTCTACAGAGGCTTTTGTTCTCATCTCAGGAGGATTTAGACTGAACAGGAATTCCCCCAATTTTCAAAATGATCACCTACTGTTACTCCAAAATGACAAGTTGAGAGCTCAAAAACCAGAGCTATTTGGAGAAAAATCATATTATCTGCACTAATTTTCTAATCAAACCATGTACTTGTCTCGCTTTTATTTTTTTTTCTCCCCCCACCCCCTTCCTTCTTTTTCAGGTAAGGATTTTCATAGATTGTCTGGGAGAAGGGCATTGACCCTTTACTGTTGTCTCTCCTGTCTGCTCCCAAGAAATCTGGTCCATGGGAAAAAAAACCTGTAACACTTATGCCAAGGGCCTTCTCCACTGATGAGAGAAAAGATGAACGAGGTCAGGTTTGCACTGAGACTTAATCTGACTACAGAGTTTTCAGATTAGGTTCTACCTTGCCATTCACAGTTATGCGCAGCATAAGGTTGGGAGGTCTGACATGAGGGGTTAGGGGATGATTTAGCGTATGTATTTGCCCTTTTGATTTGTTTATTGATGTTTCCAAGTCCAGAGAGCCCCTTTGCATAAATCTTATTTGCTGCTGCCTGAAAAGGCAAGCTTGCAGTATAGCAGTCCCTTCTGCTGGTGCTATTTCACAACGCCGCATCCATTTCCGTGCCCGCGAGGGGCTGTATCTCCGTGTCATGGTTTGCAGCATTTCATACATTGCTCCCTGGGCTCAGAGCCATGGAGGAGAGAGAGAGAGTTTGGAAATCAAAAGGGAAGTGGGTCTTAGTCAGATTTGCTATGAGGCAGAAATCAAGGGCAAGTCTGGAAGCTCTTGGCGGAAAATGAGACGAGAGAAAGTAAAGCTCTGGCAGAGGGGCATGAATTAAAACCAGACCACTTCTGAGAACTTGAATATACTGCAGGTGAAATCCAATATTTAGCAGAAATATTTTTCTTCCCGAAAACAGCTGCAAAAAACTAACAGATCTGCATGCAAATCTCAGGCTTATAGATTAATTCAGGTTGGAAGTGACCTTGGGAGGTCATCTGCTCCAACCTCTGGCTCGAAGCACAGTCAGAGCTGAATCCATTCCCACTCTGCATTTGTGAACAGGCATGTAATGAATACCATACCCTCAAGCAAGTGTCCTGTTCCAAGAAAAAAATAAATAGCTCCTAAAGTAGCTTGACATCTGCAAGGTAAAGGATGCATCCAGCAGTAACTAACATAGGTATTCATTACACTATCACTTCAAAGCACAACTTTCACATGTTAGCAGCAGCCTTCTTACAGCTTTGCCTTATCTGCAGTAGCACAAAATCTCAAGTAACATGCAGAAAAATGAGCTACAGCAGTGCTTCAGTGGTAGGGGGATCAGAGGAAACCTCAAGAAAGATGTGAGGAAAATATCCTTAGAGCCCTCCTAAATTTTCCTATATAGAACTGCAAAATATGCTATAGCGAGAAACAACAATCCCCACAGAGTTCATGTAAATGAGAGCTCTAAAAATGTGTGCTAGATACCAGAGGATTTGTTCATTATTAAACTTATATTGTGTTTACCTGTGTAGTGCAAGATTGAGGAAGACTTAATTGCATGCTATGTCCTTGCCCTCTGACCTTCATGTTAATTACATTTTGCTGTAGTGAGAAATAGATGCACCATTTTCTCTTATTTCCCTAGGACTGAGACAGTTATTAATTCCTAATAAGATAGCTTTTTCCATCTGCAGAAGGCTATATTTTCTTTTCATTGCATGCACAGTACTCCCAGAAGCTTTTAATTTGCATATATTGGAGATCACTTCACCCATTTAACACTTCCAAAGAAAACTTGCTTAGAGCCACCGTGTGGCTGTGCTCTGGGGCTTAATCTCCTCCTGGTCTGTAATCATAACACCCACAGAAATCAGCAAGATGAGGAGGAGTGAGGTGTGCACACATATATATGTCCTCACACATATATTATGAGTGTGCATGAGGAGCACGGCTGCCTGGTGTCTTCACAGAGGTTCATTTTTTGAAGTGTTAAATGTAAAGACTGATCTTCAACATGCTTCCCACTCTTCCTGTGGAGCTGTTACTGCCATGTCGTGTGGCTTAGTTTCCAACAAAGATGAGGCCCTTTTCTGCGTCAGTAAAGATTCCCTTTTTTTAAAAATCTTTAAGAACGTTCTTTTTATTTCAGATGGGATATTAATTGAAATTATATTCTACTCCCATCCTCACCTACTAGCTTAATAGTCATCACATTGCACAAATTATTTTTAATACCTTGAAAAATTCATTAAGTGAACAAAAGATCCTGACATAAGTCATAAGATTTTTTTTTTCCTCAAATGTGAAGTTAATAAAAAAGGACTCTAGAATATTAAGGTCTACTTCTTAAGCCACCTTTCTTCCCATTTTAAAGAAGGGTCTTTCTGCTTATTTCCAGCAAATTTAGACACTAAGCTCTGACCAAAGCTATTATTAAATCAGAGGATTTTAACATGTGTGAGCCTTCCAGCAAAAAAGGGGAGATTTTCAGAATGAGACTTGTTTTCTTTGTCAAGAGACTGGGCACAGAAGGCAGCAGTTAAGCTCCTTCTTAGATTTCAAGCAGGCTAAAAGCCGTCATTTATAAGAGGACTTCAGTCCTCAGAAAAGTCTCTGCCACATAGGCAAATAAAAGTGGATGGAGAGGGAAAGAGAAAGCATAGGCTGTGTGGTGACAGCAGAAGCATCATGCCCTGCTGGAGCAGACAGAGGTGCTGAAAGGGCTGAAAATCAGTTGTTGTTGCCAGCACAGCTCAGTCTCTCTGAACTGTCAAGCACAAAGAACATATCCTTGTCTTCCTCAAAGTTCAAGGCAGTTCTCCAGTGCTGGTGTACTCAGGTCGGGTTATGTCCACACGTGCTCTGACTTTACACCCCAATAAACCAGAATTATCATCAGGTGTCCCTGTTGATAAAAAACCTCAAAAGCGTATGCCATTTTTTTCTTTTTTTTCCCTATTTCTCTCCTCCTACAACTCCAGCAAGCTCCTCCTACAACTCCAGCAAGCTCCTCCTACAACTCCAGCAAGCTCCTCCTACAACTCCAGCAAGCTCCTCCTCCAACTCCAGCAACATTTGGAATTTGAAGGAATTGATCCAGTGAAAGCCTGCAATAACATGGATTTGGTGTGAGGGACAATTTACGTTGTGTAACAATCATTGAGAACAAAGTAGCGAGGTAACGAGCAGATTCATTTATTCTCCTGCAAACCTATTTTCTCCAAGCCTTCCCCAGCCCAGACAGCCATTTTAACATAATTTCCCACTCCCTGGTGGATGGCACTTCAGCTTGCCTTGCCAGGAGCTGTAGGGCAGGACTGGTGAGGGAAGGAGCACACCACATCCCCATGTGCCTGACATTGTCCCACTCCCTGCACTGCTCAGTCCTTATTGGTTCAAAGCCATTGTGAAATTACCAACAACAGGAACTCAATCCATGTTAACCCTTGGCAGAGTTGTGATAGCAAAAGAAAACAGAAATTACCTTTAAGGAAAAGCTCTTTTCCTGTTAAAAGTGATTTTACATATACTGTAAATATCTAAACCTGCATGTGTTTACTTACAAGGCATTTGTTTTTCCTCCTTGGTTGAGATTTTTGAATAACTAGATCAGTCAGAAATCAATAGAATTCCCCACAGATGGGCATATGTAACTCATCATGTCACATTATATTGCTTTTTCTCAAGTTGCTCTAGATTCATCCATTCTATTTGATCAGTGTGCAAAATTTTCCTTTCCAGGAATTCAGGGGGCAACTGCAGCAGAAAAGTGCTCATCCTTCCCAAAACAATGCTTTTTTAGTACAGGCTTGACTTGAAATCCTGTGGGATTGGGCACATGCCTAAGTGCTGTTTCATGTGACCTGGCACCCTCCGCGTCTTTCAAAGGTTCTTGGGCATGCATTTGTCTGACTGTGCAGAGCAGAAGTGGTGGGAAGGTGAAACAAATCAAACACATCTGAAACTTCTTTTCCCTTGTTGCATTTCACTGCAACAAAAAAATCGCCTCCATTTAGATGCAACCAAGCCATTCATAAAAAAAAATAAATCACTGGTTGACTGATTCTGACACAGCTGTGAAAATCCTTCTATAGGCCATTTTAACAAAGGGCTCTCCATAGTTGAGGTATTTATCCAACTTTGCTAAACACCCCATCTTAACAGCAACGGTTGCTTAATCAAAACCACTTGTAGCATGGTAACATCCCAGAAATGCACTACAGGGTAACATATAATGCATTGCAAAATAATTCTACCCACCCCTTTAAAACATGTGACATGTGTCCAGGGCTTTTAAACTCTATTTGACTGCCATATCCATATTTCATACTGTGGAAGAGCATCTAACAACCTAATATGGTAGGATCTTGAAAATTGATTAAATCCTTGGTCTTTCTACTCTGATTTCCAATTACTGTCCGATGTAGTGATCATATTCTCATATGTGACTGAGGTAATTCACTATTGTTTTCCACTAAAACAAATTTCTGCATAGCTAATCAAACAAGGTACACTAATAGCAGTTTGTTTGATTTAGCCTGAAGTCCATAAGGATCTCTGAAAGGTTAATTTTGAAAAAAATTCTTATAATCCACATCATTTCATCATGGAAAATTAAGCTAAAGCTACAAGCTCAAATAAGCTAGAGAAAACCACAAGGTTTGATATTTGATACAGTAGTAGAACAGATAATGAACATATGACACACTATGACCCTTATTATCTAAGATCACAAACTTTTTTCTTGGCTTGGATTTTTTTTTTTTTAATTCATTCATGGATGGCATCATAAACTTTGCAGTTGCAGGCCTCAGCACCAGGTTAAGAATTGCATAATGATGCCAGAACTGTTTCTACTTTTGTCATTTAGTGCACATAGTCTGAAATCCAAACAGGGTTGTTAAAGATTAAAAGAAAAATAAATGGTCTTAAAAAGCCAGATAAGCTAAATTGTTACAGATTATACATGTCTCAGTTCAAAATCATTAATGGCTCTCAGAGTAAGCGATTAAAAGACAAAAATAACCTAATTAGAAAAGATTTACAGTGGGGAGTTGAAGTATTTGTGCTCAGAGCAAGGCAGGATTTGATCTGAAGCACAAGACAATGCACTGGCAGCGATGAGGATGATGAGGAATGTTAACTAGCACAGCTCTGCCCTACACCAATCAAAATTGTGTGAGGAATAGCTGAAAACAATTTGGACATAGCATCTTGGATATAATGTCTGAGAACTTAGCTCACTTTGCATTGTCTGAACAAAAGGAATGTTTAATTATGAGCTTTCAGATATTTCTTTCACTATACCTGTAGTATGCAAAACAGTGAATTTCAACAGCAATTTTCAACAAAAGCATGTATATTTATAAGCAACCCTTATGCTATATTTGTGAAGGGAATGCTGAATAAAAGGTAGCTATACTACAGGGGTTGGATGATTTCTCAGCCATCAGCAGGGAAGCTGCAAAATAATTTTGACTGAACTGAGCACTCAAGGGTAAATTCAGATTTCAGTTACCCATGTGTAATGCCAGTGATTTGCATTCAAGAAACTGTGGGTAGAATTTGGCCTCAAGGAAATAGCTTGTGTTAGTGCCATAACCTTTGTTTTACAGAGAGATCAACATTTGGCCCAGAGGTAAAATACACCTCTTGTAAACCAGGTAAGCAAATGGGCACAAACCTGCTCAAGACATCACCAGCATAAATCAGAAATAATCTCATTTCCATTTAAAAAGAAACTAACACTGTATGAAACAGAAGTTCGCATGGTTGTTCTGATTTTGGTGTTAGAGAAGGATTTTGGATTGTACTGCTTGGATGGGTGACTAAGGTCTGTCTTTCATTCAAATTCATTTGTATTTTACCCATTAGATGCTGATGGCTGGAATCCAAATAACTTATTGCTAGATTTCTTTAGCTATTTAATTTTCCTGTAATCTGCTTCACCCGTTCATGGCTACAGCAACACTGCTCCATGCTCATATCATTAGGATCTCTGCCTTGGTTAAATATCTCAGTGGGGTCAGAACTTTTTGCCTTCCATCTCTCTTGAAAAAGAACAAGAACTTGTGACACTGTCGAATAGAAAGCACTTGGGGAGTAGATAATCGTATCCTTAAGAACAATGTATTAAATTAACAAATGCATTTTTGAAGTCTATTTCAGTGCAAGGTTTCTTACATTTCTGGTAGAGTTCATGCTTTCACCATTATTCTATTCTGCATTTTCACATGTTCAGTGAGTTACTTTCAGCCCAGCTTGTGTCCACTGCATAACACTACGGCAAGAAAAGCATGAAGAGCAAGGCTGAAGAGTTTCAGTGTACTTTTTGCTCCTGCCTGTGGCCAGCTTGCTGGTCACAGGACAGCCAAGCTCCATTAAATCTATTGTGTATTTTTATTGCTGGCTCTGGCCAGGAGGCACTGCACGAAGATGACATCCACTGCCTTGCCTTAGCCAAGCTCCATTAGGAATGAGTAACAGAAATATCCCTGTGGGCACACTTCCACTTGCTAGCACGCTGCCTAAAATTCCAACTCAAAATTTAGCTGGTACCACTGTGTTTGTCACTGTTAACTACAAGTGGAATGCTTATCTAACTATGCTAACACTTCCTCCTTATTTTCTGTGGTTAAATCACCTGTAAAAAGAAGTTTAAAAAATTTTGCTTAGCATTCTCTAGTTTATTTTTAACTCTGCTAATCTGTACAAGCATATGACTTAACTGCCACAAGGATTTTATGCAGCCTTAAACACTGCTGTGAATATTCATCTTCTTTCCCAACTCCTACCTGATCTACACCTAAGGCTTCAGGTACTAAAACAAAGAATAATTTGGTAAACCATCATAAACACAAAGAGGACTATAAATTTTTCAAAGAGGTGTTATATTCAAACCCGTATGAAAAGAATGAAAATAAATTTACAAACATAGTAATTATTTTGTTTCATAAAAATCTTTGGACAGCAAACAAATGGGCATTCTATGTTAATAGAGCTGAACAGTCATAATGTTAGGAAAAAACCAAACAGGAATTTTATTTTATTAGTCTCTCTGGACTTCCTACTGCATTAAAAAGAAAAAAAAAAAAAACCAAAAAAAAACCAAAAAAAAAGCAAACCAAAAACCCAACAAACAAAATATTCCCAGCCAACCAACAAAAAACCCTAAACAAACAAAAAAAAAGAAAAAAACTCAAACCAAAAAAGCCCTTAAACAAAACTTCAGTCCCTCTACTACCGTGCTAGGTAAAAAAAACAATAGGGGATTTTCAAGTTATGTTAAAAAAGACACCAAAGTGCCCCTGTTACCATAGCTTTAATACTTGTACCAATATGATCATGAATGACTGATCTTAGGGTAAACAGAAATGAAGTCTGCATTACAAAATCAAAAGCAAAACACAAAACAAATTTTGCATAAAATTTCAGCCTCAGAGGCTAAGCAAATGCGTGTTCTCCTGCTAAGTTTCATTCCCGAGCCAAGGACATATCTGTTTTTCAAACTTAAAGTACAAATAAGAAATGTTTTAATGAAGTCAAATCATAACCATCCAGTCCCTGAGGACTGGGGAAGAATCAATTTGTCTGGTTTAGTCTATTATAAAGTCACATTATTCCCATTTGAAGGAGATGCCTCATCTGTGAGGACACCATCCAGTTCATCCTTCCAGAACACGAGCATCTTTCCATTTTCACTAAGTTGCAGAGTTTCTCACATATGCCGTGTAATACACTTCCATGGGGGGGAAAAAAAATAATAAAATCTATCACCAAGAATCCTGTCCTACTGAGACGATCATCGGTGCTCCACAAACAAGAGATCTTTGTGCTTGCACAGGTACATAAATCAGGTTTTTCTTTTGTGTGCCTAGCAGAGTCCCACATGCTTCACAAGCAAACAAAGACTGTGGAAAACACTGTTTCAGCTGACAAGGCGGCTCCAGCTTGCCAGGCTGACTGGTCCCATCAGCACACAGCACTGATCCCTGGATGGCCAAATGCAAGTTTGGCTGCCGAAATTTCTCTGTGCGCGAGGAGGCAAAAGCACGCACCCGCTTTTTCCAGAGTGCCGGCAGCTAAATTAAACATTTAGTGCTCAGCTCCTGCGTGGAGAGCCCAGCCTGGGGATGGGCAGCTGCTGCCTGTCATGGCACTGAGGGGACACCTCACCTCAGCTGCTGCCTTGCTCTGCTGAGCCCTGGAAAATTGTAGGTACTGGAGGTGGATAACCTAAAGCTGGCGGGGCACCTACGCCTTGCAACCCACTCACTCTGAACACTGTGGTTTTCAGCATGGCTGTTCTTTCTCTCTCCTGGTCATTGATAGTTAAGTGATAATTAGGCATGAGACAAATCACTTCAAGACCAGAAAGGAAAGCTGTATATCACTTTTATCCAATACAATAAATACAATTAAAAGGAACTATTGCTGTCTCTCTTAGTTTTCCTCCATATATATCAGCTGTCATTCCTTGAGCTTTAAAGTGCTTGAATAATAAACCTGCACAGAATTGAATTACTCCAGTAGCAAGTTGATTAGTTCCCACATCCAGTAAAATGTCTGTGGTATCTCATATATTTGGTATTTAATGTTGTAATTAATAAGTCTTGATCATGTGCCTCTTACAGCCACAGGTCAGTGACAACAGTGACATTCCCTTTCTCAGCTGGAAATTGAGCCTCCAAGACATTTTCCTAAGACACTTTCAATTATGATAAATTGTCAGATTTGCTTCAGTCATTTTGAGAACTATTTGAAATACATCTTCCCAGGTAAAAGCAGTGCAAAAATATAAAGCAGAGCTGGTTGGAGTTTGTGCAAATCACATTTTGGGGAGTATTTCAGCTTTTTTAGGATCATTATAGATTCCTGAGTGAAAGGTGTGCTTTTTCAAGCACATGTCTTTCAAACTTAATCTAGCATTTCCAATAGAGGGCCAGATACCAAATTGCTATAAATCTGTGTAGCTCCATTGATTTCAATGGGTACGTGTTCAATTTATCCTACACAGGGATTTGTCCCTTTAATATGTTTTAGAGGCAATGTTGCAAAGTCATTTATATTCCTTTTCTTTTTAATGATGTATGCAGGAGATTTTTTTTTTTAACATTATTTTGTTAAATATCAGGACGTTATTAACTTTATTTTTCCAAGTATGTTGACAGCATGACCATGAAAATACTAGTGGACATAAAAGGATAGAGGTATTTTTCTGAGTTATCACCTAACACATGTGAGATCTGGTTCAGACAGACGACTGAGAAAAAAAAGGAAAGGAAAAAGCCATGCTATGAAACCAACATTGCTACAAGTACTACTTTGGAACTCACAGAAAAGGTACAATATTTTCTTCCTACTTGCAAGGTTACCAAAGACGCATACGTGTAGTTTTAAAATAATGCTCAGCATATCAAAAGTTTTAAATACTGGAGGCAAACTAAGGCTATTAACTTCTAATTGCTAGTAAGAATGGAAAGTTGCAATAAAAAAGGAGAGAAAACCTTGCACTTGACACCTCTGATACAATATGCCAAGGGGATAGAGAAGTAGAGGAAGAGGGGAAAAAAGCATCCTTTATTTTGCTTCCCTTTCCTGGAACTTTGTTCAGTTACACTCTCTGATCAAGAAATGTTTCCTCCGAATTGAAGACAAATTGCTGAGAACTCTCTAATTATCAGCCTGGCTGCACATACTTAACATTTACAGGCCCACCTTGCTGTTCGTGTTGGTAATGCTGCCAGACCTGACACACACACAGCACAGCTTAGACTTCCAACAAATTAATAATTTCAAGAAGGAGCAGAGTTTGGGTCCTCTTCATTTCTGTCCTAGTTTTTCTTTTAGTCTTCACAGAGAAACTTTATCAAGGTTTTTCTTTCATGACAATCAGAAGAGCTAGAAACTTATTTCAGCTAAAGTTGAAATTTTTATATAGCCATGTGTCTGGGATGTTAAGAGAAAAAGGAATATGAAATATCATGAGACCTAGTGTTACTGCAATAAACAGTAAGAACTTAGAAGATAGTATGATACAACATAAAACAGTCACACTGTCCTCAAAAAGAAGAATCCCCCAAGCTTCAGGAAGCATGTTATTAAGTCCTCTAAGTTTTACAGACTTAAAACCACAGGATAGTGAGCTCGCTGCTTTGCCCAAAATCATGGAGTTAATTAAAAAAAAAACCCAACAAACAAACAAACAACCCAAACTCACACAGAATCAAACATCTTTAGGTTTATCACTTGCTGACTGGTAGCAAAAATGCTGCACCTTGCTTTAGAGCTGCAGTCGATATTCCCTGAGGAAACCCTGTGTCTCTTGCTTTAGGAGGCAGCTGCAGGTGCTGGGAATAGCAAGCATTGAGAAATGGCAGGGCATGAAATCCTTTCCAGCAGAGACCGAGTTCCTGCCCCTCTGCACACTTCTGAAGGACCTTCACACCTTTCTCCTGTGAACATCCCCCAGCAAGATGTGGTGTGCAGACCCTGGAGGTGTCACCAGCCCCAAATGGCACCAGCCAGGCTGGACACACCAGCTCAGGCCCAGTGGCCATGGATTATTGCCCCAGGCACTGTGCCCAGGGGACAAAGCTGCTCTGCCTCCTGGCACTGGACAGCACACGCGGCAGTCCCCACCTCCTGCAGCTCTGGAGATGGCTTGTGCAGAAGCCACTCATGACAGTACAGGTGTGTCCTCAGGCTCGTGCCTCAGAGGGCACTAGCATTTAACTAAGCAGCACTTGTATTAAAACCAATCCTTGTGCATCATTGAACAGAAGATAAAAACTCATTTTTGTCCAAAGAGTGTCACCACAATTTCCTCACATGCTAAGTACATATACAACATTTTTTTGCTGCTCTAAAATCCTTCTCTCTATTTAAAACACTACATAGTGAAATTTGTTTTGATGCTGCTCTCTAGCAAACAAATTTAGCAGTTCTGAGAGTGTTTAAGATGACCTCTTTCCTCCTCCAGATTCCACAATATATTCACCCTTACTTCAGAGAGGTTGCCAAGGTACTTTAGGAATGTGAACAGTAATTTATTTTTAAATTAAAAAAAAAAGTAAGTCTCATGAAACACTTTAAACATAATTATGTTTGTATTACAAATTAGTAAGAAAAATCCAGAAAATTTGCAGGAGACCGAAACTAATTATCTCCTTGGAAACAACCAGTAAAGAACACGGACACCAACATTAAAGAACTCCAAAGAAATTAAAACAACAAGAATATTTAGAAGGACAATTGTTCAAATAATTAAAAAGGAAATGAGATAAATATCATAGAATGAATACAATACGGAAAGCATTAAGAGATGAAATTTAAATAAGGGAAAAATAATACAACGCCCATTTACTATAATAGCAGAAAAACGTGAAGCATCAGCAAAACCCTGAATCTCACAGGTAAACAGCCTGACCGATAAGATCCCGCTTTTCTTATCTGTAGGAATTGCACCCAAAGGTGCAATCAAAGGATTTCCTGTCCTCTGGGTTTGTAATGCGGTGCTTTCTAATTTGTAAGATTTTTATTAAATTCATATGATAATCTGAGCTTTTAATACTTACTCTTTGTAATACACAGAACCTGAGAAACAATTTGTTCATGTAACTAAGAGGGTCTCCATCAAGTACCTGTAAATATACTAGCTATCTTTTGTTTAAAATTTAGAAAATCACCCACAAATTAAATGATTTCTTGAAAACAAGAAAAGCCATTAACTGAAAATTCACAAGGTTTAAAGTAAGTGTGGGAAGGAGCTGCTGAAAGACATGAGCAGTCAAAGTCTTCCCTGGCTGTTCACAAGGACTGTCCTTATACAGAAATCCGTTCCTGGTATCTCTTGGACAGACATCCCTCTCGTAGCAAGCCTTGTCTACACAAAGTCATTTCAACACCCATTTCACCCACACCAGAGGCACCTTCATCACATCAATCTTCACTCACTGCTGTGTCATAAAACCCCTGGCTCACCCCTATTCCCTTCATTTGTCTGACTCACTGGCTAGCAGGGACTGGGAATTTTACTGTGACAAGCCTATTCAATGGAAATCAAAGTGTCTTGCCTAACCCAGATGCTTTATACAGGAAAATCTTTATTATGTCAATGCTTTATGTTTTCTATTTCAGGATGGAAGGAAGAAAGGAAGACTTTGGAGACAATTTGGTCTGAAACAAAGCATTGTTGTCTCTAAATCAAACCATGCCCCTTCATTTTGGGCTGGATTCACCAATATTCTGTCTCCCAGAGCTGCTGTGACACCCCACTAGAGAAATTTGCTTCTTCTAGATCTCACCTGTACCCTGTAGGCATCTTTGTGGAATTCCAGCTACGTTTACACACCGCAGCAACCCCTCCAATTAAACTCTAAAACACACTGTCTGACTCATAAGACTACAGTACCTGAAAGAGGATGTAGTTTGAGCCCAAATCTGAGCCAAAGCTGACAAGGAGCTAAATTTTCTTTTTCATAAGGCACTGGCCCCACACAGGCAGGCACAGTGTAACATCCAGCCTAAACATGTTTGAAAGGTCAAGGTTCTTTAGAGTTTTCCTCTCTAAGAATGATTTTATTTTCCTCTTAATCCAGGGAAAACCACAATTTTTAAATCATGGTTTTCAAGCTCCTTCCCATCACTTTGGGTACCACCCAACTTTTATGCCCCTATGGCAATTCACAATGTCCCTTAACACACCCATCCTTTTCTGTCCCTCTGTCCTCCCCAAATGCACCCGTTGTCACTTCTCCCACCCTTCACCTTGCCCATCCCAGCAGAAATTCCTGGGGGTTGAAGCAGCCAAGGGCAGCAATTAGGGATGCACCTCAGCCTTAGTTAGGGCTCTAAATCAAAAACAGAGCTACAAATCTTGGTCCCAGCCCGCTGGAAGAGAAGGGAAAGCTGTTTTCCCCTGCAGATTTGGGAAGATGAGTAGAAAGAAGGAGCTGGAGTACAAGGCAAACTCTTAGAGGTACTCGCTCAGCAGGGAAGCAGATGTGCTTTGGGCCGAACCTCGGCTGGGTGCAGCACAAAGAGAAACCGGCACAAAGAAGAGGCAGGAAGGATGAAGTAATTGCTGATCTTTACAAGCCCTATGTAAAATACCATTCATAATGGTGATGACAGTCACTTTCTGCAGACAGGCACAAAGGGCTTTTTCTTCCATGGCACTCTGACAGTTTAGGCAGGAAGAGAGAGGTGGCTAGTGGAAGCAAATTGTCAGCGATCTGTCACCAAAGAGCAGATTGCTTTCCCCTCCCGAATTTTCCCTCCTGAGTTGAGATTAGTCTCTATTGAAATCCAGGGTTCTGTTCATCACTGGCCAGCACCCACAGAGATTAAATTTCTTTATCAGATCTCTCTAAATATCTAGTTGAAGCTCATCACTCTAACCTCAGGAAGAGGAGAAACAGTCGTTGCCAAATTCCAAAGAACAAAGCACATTGTGAAATAAAGCTCCATAACGAAAAATCATTAAAGCTATTTTTCTGCATGCAGGCTTGCTGTAGCACAAATTAAACCCAATGCAATCACAAGGGAATTAAGGAAAATAAAGTTATTGTAAATAAATTACTACTCTTAAAACTACTTTGATTATTCTATATTTAGCCACGTGAACAATAACAGAAATTAATCTGAGAAGAAAAGATTCAGTTACACATGAAATGCTGCTGGAGAGTACCAGGAGTTCCTGAAAGCAAGGGAAAGTCTCCTTTGTTTTATTTGATTTTGTTTTGATAATCGCTTAGCTGTTTACCCAGGTATAATGTCATCTTCTTTGCAGAATACTAAGCTCCATGTGGAAAACAGAAACGTCTCCTAATTATTTCCTCCTAAAAGCAAGCAAGAGAATGAAATATCTTGTGTAATTGAATTTGAAAAATGCCAAGAAAGTTTGTTCTCTCTATAGCCAAAGTTAAAGCAAATTACTTTGGTGAGGGCTGAAGTAGGGGGTGGGAGGAACGCAGCTTTCCATTTAATTTCCAGGTGCGCACACACTTTGTCTTTAGTTGTCAAAAGGCAGCCTTTCCATGAGAGGCTACAACAAACAGATGAAAAAAAAGTGAAGCCTCTGTCACAGGGGCTCTGCCTTTGTTCTGTATTTGTGCAATGCCCAGAACACTGAAGCTCTGCCTTCTAAGCCAGATATAAATAATCATGGAAGGAAATGAAAGAATAACACAAAAGAAATCAAATACATGGGTAACTTGAAAGAAAGGATAAAACTGTATTTATGCTGTTTAACCCTTACTTATCTAGCTCGTGATGCTGCCTTAGGAAGAGAAGTTATTTCATTACAAGTCAGCAATATTTGCAATTTGCGTGCTGCCTTCTTTGCAGCATGTCAAAGGTAGCACCAATGGAACATTAAACAGGTATATATTTATATAGCAATCGCACTCTCTAACAAAACAGCTCAGTTTCTCCCTGTGGAACATGGCCCACTCTCACACAGAGGAGCCTGTGAGAGCCCTGATCGATACGTAGATCAATGTATTGAAATTCTCAAAGCATTGACAAGGAGTCATTTGTGCTTGCCAGGGACCCTGGCAGCCTTTGATATCTATATACAGGATCTGGAAACCCAAAATGTCCCTTTGATCTCTAGGATAAGAACGAGAGCAAGCTGCCAGCTCACCTGCAGGTCAGGTCCCTGTCGGTGGCCAGCGAGCTGCAGCTCACCGAGCCCAGCCCATCAGCCTCTACAAGTGCTGTGCCTCAGTGCCAGGACCCTGCAAAGCTGGATCAGACCCTTACAACATACCACAACAGGAGACATCTTTCTCCCAAAAGTTACTGTTCTTATCCCTTTCAACAGAACCACAACAGCCACCAAAGAAAATATCAGCAATATTCCTGGGTTGGCGAAGCTCCAATGGCAGCAACATCATTCTCTTGGAAATGATCCACCATCCATTTGTCCAAATAAGACAACACAAACTTGCCTAGGTGTCCTTTGCAGAGATATTTGCGTGGTGCATAACAACATGTGGCAATTAGATACAGTATTTAAGTACAGATCTGTGCAGCCTACTAACCATGATGTGTGCTAATGAAGGAAGGAAAAAGGTGCTCCGAGTACAGCCATTTCATTTCCATAGCACAGGGAACATCATGAACTGAACATGTGAGATGGATAAATGTGTAGTGGATTTTGTATTTATTAGACTGTTACTTTTCAACTGGAAATAGCAGAAAGAATTAATAGCATAGCCACAGTCATCTGCATATTTTGTATCTCAGTATCTCAAGCAGCACTTTCAGATCTTACTGTGCTTTTGCTGCTTTGCAGGAAAAATAACATGAAAAGATAGAAAAGAGAATGAAAACTGGCTGCATTTGGAGCAGTGTATAGACATTTTCTTGAAAGTATGGCAGGAAAACTTTGCCAGTTAATTGTACCAATATTGCTAAGAGCAGAGCTGCAGAGTAAAAATATGGTAGTGTGATTTTACAATGTCACGTTCTGTGACTGAGAAATACATTCCTGACAACATGCATAAGAGGTGGAAAGAGACACAGTAATATATCTGATTTTGGAAACCTACAGAAAGCAAAGGTTAAAATGTCACAGTGGCATTTTTTTTTCCTGCAGAGGAACCTGGCAGAGGCACTTTTGCTGTTGGTACAATTGCTGATCTACAACTGACATGAGGTTCCAATGGAGTTATTCCCAAATCATCCATGTGCAAAGACAGCATCTGTGTTCTGTTTTCACCAGACCACAGTGCTAGCAAGCGAGACGCCAAAGAAAGGAAATGCTACAGCATCATCACTTTGCATTGAAGACAACAAGGCTATTTCAGAAGACAGCAAGCCTGATATTAGTTCATATTATAATCAAAACAAATCAAGCATGGACAATTTGGATCACCTCACCAGGCTTTATACACGCAGGAGGAAAATTTGGTGGTAGCCAGTGGTAATACGATTCCAATGTGCTGTGCTGAATGGCTACATTTGTCATTTAGCATTCAGAGCTCCCAGACTCAAATTCTGCAACGTCCTCTGATTGCTGATTGTTTCTGGAGAAGTAGTCAACAACTTAGCTAAATAAATGATAATACAGTGGCTTTTCAATCTACAGTTTGTATTGGATTTCAAGCATCCGAGATGGAAATACCAACCTGCTTGCAGCTGCTGCACTTGTTGAACAACAGAGATCAACAGAGAATCAACACTGGCACTTGTAACCACACCATAACAATATAAAAGTGAAGACATACATCCAAGTGTTATATTTAAAAAAAAAAATCCTGCAGAAATAAGAAAATGGCCTAAAAAACTCTTGAATCACAAAACAGTTCAACATGAATGGTTACATCAACACAGCCACAAAATCTGTAATATAGGATAAAAAACCATGACAGGTTTAAAATGTATGTCTCTGCATTGATCCCAGATAAAAATAAAGAATAAGAAAATTATTTTTGACCTATGGCTAAAACATAGGAGTATCACTAATCACAATAAAATAACCTATGCAAGAAAAAGAAATAGAACTAAGGAGAGAAATGAAGACAGACACATAAGAGATGAGAGAAGAAGGTGATAAATGAAAGAAAGAGTAAATCAAAAACCCTCACAGAGATCTTTTAGCTTAGCAAATTTAATGAACATCTTTGAGTTCTCTAAATTTACCAAGGAGACACTGCTGAACATCTGAGATGAAAACACTTCTAAGCTGAGCATAAGAAGTATATTACAGGCCTAGACAGTGTGAAGGAAACAGTAGAGGAAGCCAATAAAAATTCAACAAAATGCAAACTGAGTCCAGTGAGGAGCTGCTAAATGGAGCTGGAAGCTTGATGAGATGGCTGCAGCACAAGGCCCTTAATCCACATTTGCCGATGCAAGTCTTGAATTCTAAGTGGTGGAGCGTCAGATCATTTGTCTGGCTCTTTTGAAAATCCCACTACCAGTCTGTCAGCCTCTGATCAGGCAGGGACTAGCATTTTTCTCACTGAATCACTAAGCCAAAGACCCATCATCGTGTCAGGGGCTGGGAGGGGCTGCTGCTGACGGAAGACGTGCTCTTGGATTAAGAAACCCAGCAATTTCCCTTCAGAACAGATACATTGGCCCAAACTCTCTGGCTAAGCGTGAGTTCCACTGCGTTCTTCGTACCTCAATTTTCCCTGTGGTTTTAACTGAAAGCTGTATTGCTTACTATCCATCCTAAAATATTGACTAATTCTGCTGTGCCTTGCTGGACAGCTGCTGTGTTACAGCCCAGAGGTAATTGATGGAGAGACCCCCCTCTTCCCCACACTGGCTGTTCCACTGGGGACCAGAATATCTTGCTAAATGCTTGCAGAGCACTCAGAGATCCTTAAATGAAAGGCATAAGAGCACAAAATACCATCATCATTAGCTATAAGGGCCACTGCAGAGCAATGGAAAAATATTCCTTTTCCCTGCCCATCTGGGGTTTTGCACACTGTCTAAGCAGTGCTCCCATCCCCTGCCAGCTCAGAGAGCAAGAGATCAAATCTGTGCCTCTGGCATAACAGCGCAGAGTGCTAATTACAGAACTACCATAAAACATCTGCTGTAATGCATAACTATAATTCCTTGGCATGCACAAATACAGCACCTCTTTGCTCAGAGCACAGTGCTGGAAGCAAATCCTGGGGCCCAGAGCGTGAGTGGCCCGAGAGAGAGCGTCCTGGAGCCCAGCTGAAGGGAGGCAGAGGAGCAGGGAGAGGCACCAACCCCTGGTGCATTCCCTTCGCGCAAAAGAGCCACAGCTGCAGGCTCTGCATTCACAGAACCGCAGCAGCAAAGCCCTTGAAGCTGCCACCTGTCCCTTCCCAGAGCAAGGTCAACTACCTGAAAGGGAAGTAGGGCTCTCCTGAGGAATGCACAGAAAAGCAGCTTCCTTTCACAACCCAGGGTCACCCAGAATTAGTGGTTTGTGAGACACCGTGAAGTCTCACCCTGACAGGGGATGTCTCAGAGCGGTTTGGTATGAATTAGTCTTCCCCAAGGCACAACCTCTCCAAGAGTTCCCATGGGCAGGATTCCTTTTTGCCACTGCAAAAGGATGTGCATAAGTAGGACGTGTTTGCACCAAAAATAACACTGGCCTAGACAGACACCACATTAAGAATTAAAATAAAGCTTCTGTTCATATTTGTTTGGAAGGGCTACTTCTCATTCATGCTTTGAGTGAGCAGTTACTGACTGCAGGGACCAAGGGTACTCATACACCAAATATAAAGTTTTCTTGGTTTTAGGATTGGAGGGATGTAGACCTCATCCTTCCAATATATCTCTCTGTTTAAAAGGACTTACAACGGCCTATCTGAAAACTCATCCAATGTATCAGGCTCACTGGATGATGAACTCCATCAGGATGGAGTCTCCAGGAAAGTCATCAAATGCTCCCTTATTCCCAGCTGATGTACATGGATTTGAAAAAGCGACACAGAAGGTGTCTGCACTCTGCACCAGAGTCACAGGGAGAAATTATCAGCTGGAAACTTTGTTAGTATGAAGCTTCTCTAGGCTGTGGCCCTGATGTGCCAGAAAATATGTGCTTCAGTGCCTGCAGGAAATACCTGTCCTAGCCTATTATATCTCTATTTACATCAAAGAAGAAACACTTACAGCAATCATTGCTATTATTTTAAAATAGCATCACATTTTAAGCATCAACACTAAAGTAAATGTGTAATAAGAACCAAACCTGGACTCTGCTTTGCAAGAAAGTAAGGGACAAATGAAACCATTCATTCCACAATAACTTATGTGCTGACGTGACTAACCCTGAAGACAAGGCCAACAACTACAACAACAAAAAAGAAAAATAGAAAAAGCCAAAAAAGCCATAGAATGGCTTTGCAGTAGCTGTGAAAAATGCAAAAGTGCACCGAGCTGTCCTGCTAATATCTTTACAGTAAAAATAGAAATGTAGACACTTATCCATGCACAATGGTACAAGAGGAAGTGTATATGAAAGACCCTTCAGCCTGAAACGGATAAATGGAGATGAAACACTGCTTTTGATGCAAGGCTAATCAGAGAAATGGAAGGCTTTTGCGTGCTGAGTTTCTTGGATTTGTTTTGTCTGCACAGAAACACCTTTAGGAATTCAGTATTAAAATAAGATGATTTCTCAATGCCAAAATTGCATATCAGACAAGACTGGCACCCAGAGGTGTTTGGGCAGTGGAACAGGCTCCCTGGAGAAGTAGTCACAGCACCAAGCCTGACAGAGCTCAAGAAGCATTTGGACAATGCTCTCAGGCATGTGGTGTGACTCTTGGGTGTCCTGCCTAGGGCAAGGAGTTGGATTTGATGTCCCTGATGGGTCCTTTCCAACTCTGCATTTCCTATGATTCTATGATATGTTTTAATATCTCTGCTGGCTATAACAGATTCATCTGGAAAGCGTAACTACAAAAATTCTGCCTATAAATGTGATGAGCACACCAGACCCTTATAACTGCATTACACTATTGGCGCATTTAGAAGGGAGGCATCGTGGGCAAATTTCGGTAGTAAATTGAAGCAGTGAAATAACTAAAAATTCTCTAGTTGTTACAGAATTGTTTATAATTTTCATTCTTGTCTCAATTGTATTTTCCCTTGAGAAATGTTAGGTTCTCTTTCTCTTTGTATGAGTCAAAATAATATTCCTAAGTAGAAGATCTTTAACAAAATAGAAATGTGGCTGTACTAAACTTTCTACCATTCAAATCAAAAGTATCTAGAATAAATTAGACACCATCTTTGTTAGAAAAAGAAAAGCTGTAACATTAGTGAATTGAAGTCAGTAACAAGCATAGCCAGAAAATAGTAAAATACAAATAGATTTTTCTGCTTTTCTAAGAGAGGATTACTGGTGCTTCCTGAACGCTTCTCAGTTTATTCTGCTGACACAAAGGTCCTTCCCTTCTATCTTTTAATATTAGATTTTGGGAGATTCAATTGACCACAGTGCTCCATTGCCTAAATCAGTCAGCAATATAGCATGTAAGAAGTCAAGAGAAAAAAGTACTTTAAAAGGTGTTGCTTTCATAAAGCCCAGATATAAAGAAATTTATTACTTCTGTCCTCATCACTGACCCGATTCTACTGAAGACTACTTATGATGGTACATGGGTGTACATGCAAAAATCAAGGAAGTTAAAAGATCTTATCTTAAAAAAATATATGTGGGAAACGCATCTGGAAATGGTCCTTGGGACTGCATATATTGAGAGATGTTACGATGTTAGTGAATTTAATTTTTTAAATTAATCAGTGACATTAAGTCTTTCCAAACAGCCTTGGAGGAGAATGGATTGCGAGCAGCCCTCACTGGGGGTGTCGGTTGATGGGACCTACGATGAGCCAGCAGTGTGTGCTCACAGCCCAGAAACCCAAAAACCTCCTGGGCTGCAGGCAAAGCAGCGTGGCCAGTAGGCAAGGAAAGGAATTCTGCCCCTCTGCTCTTCCATGAGCCCCCACCTGCAGTGCTGCATGCAGCTCTGAGCTCCTCAGCACAGGAAAAACGTGGAGCTGCTTGGGCAGGTCCAGAGGGACACAAAAGTGATCTGAGGGCTGGAGCACCTCTGCCATGAAAACAGACAGAGACTTGGGCTGCTCAGCCTGGAAAAGAGAAGGCTCCATGGAGACCTCACTCCAGCCTGCCTGTGCCTAAAGAGGATTTACAACAAAGCTGGAGAGGAACTTTTCCCAAGGGCAGCCAGGGATTGGACAAGGAGAGGATGGCCTTAAGCTAAAAGAGGCTAGATTTAGATTACATAGTAGGAAGAAATTCTTTCCTGTGAGGGTGGTAAGGCACTCTGAGAGTTTGCCCAGAGAAGTTGTGGATGCCCCATCCCTGGAAGTGTTCCAAACCCGAGCTGGATGGAGCTTTGAACACTCTGGTCTAGTGGGAGTTGTCTCTGCCCACAGCAGGAATTGGAAGTAAATAACCTTTAGGGTCCCTTCAAACACAAACCATTCTGGGACTCCATGTTATGAAAAAGTACACAGAAGAGAAATAGGAACGCATATTAGATGGCTGTGCTAGAATGGAGGAGAAAAAGAAAAAAAGATATAATTGTTTAATGTATCTAGTCGGATCTCTGCTCGGCAACATAATGTCAGACCCTTAAGGCCACAGACCATATTTTGCTTCAGGTCTTTGGTATTCTTCCAGACACAAGGAATTTATCAAAGCCTACAGAAACTGTATAAGCAGCTTGACACTGAATCCTGTGAGCTACTGAGTATTAAGGGAGATCAGTACATTCCTTAAAGTTACTTTTGAGAATTCTTGATTTCCTTTTCAGAATATAGAGAAAAGTTAAGTGATTTAAATACAACTCTATCCAGCAAGGAAAAGAACCAGATAAACAGAGTAATTTGGGACTGAGAATTGAAAAATTAACTGTTCTTAGAAACAAAAGTTTCAAGAAAGACAAAAAAATTAGCGTAGTAAATTTAATAAAGAAAGCTAAAATACTCAGAGAACTGGTAGATCATACACTCACAGGGATGAGATAAGCCTCAAGAAATTCTGGAGAGCTAACAATTCCTCAAAGAAATTATAACAAAGGCACAAAACCAAACTAACCCAATATAAATGAGGGACGGAAAATTTAATTAGACCCCTGTTGCGCAAATCAAAAGTTCTTCATTGACTTCATTTTAGCAGAAGCTACACAAGATTACTATGGATGGTAATAAAAGAAGAGCTTTAATATATAGGGGGAATGTGAAGCACAGCTTACTAGCAAAGAATGTAAAAGGCAACAAGAAATCATCCTAGAAGTACATTAACGTGAGGTTAAAAAAAATAAAAATATTGCCCTCTTCATAGCGAGAGGATGCCCACAGAGCTGAAGTACTGCATGCCTTCTTGGCTGTCAGTCTTCACTAGAAAAATGATGCACAATTGAAGTTGGCAGCAAAAAGCTAGAGAACAGAATAAACAGCTCAGAGTGATTTATGATTGGTTTTCAGATTTCATGAGCCTGATAAACTTCATTTCGGGGAACTTAAAACATCTGAAAGTTGGAAGAACTTTCCCTTTAATAGCTGTTCTTTCAGGATCTCTGGGAAAAGGGACAACTCTAGAAAACTAGAAGAGATCGAATATAAAATGTATTTCTGAGATGGAAAAGAAAAATGGTAGAAATTATACATCAGTCAACCTTAACCTACTACCCGAAAACCTATCAGTACAATCAAACAACTTTAAAGATCTAGCCAGCAAACAAGGACAAGAGAAACTGTGAAGAATAATTCTTATCAAATCTATCTATTGTCTTTATCTGGTGATATAACATGTCTTCTGACCTTAACTTTTCTGTGGCAGGGAGAATGGTAAGTAATGCACTGGCTGTGTGCTGCTTACGAGGAAGTCATAGGAAACTATTTTGCATGTATATATATATATATTTTATGTATCTATTTTATATATATATACAGGCATTTTTGTCCCCCTTGAGAATGGCTTTCTACACAGACAGCTACAGCTGAAAACCAAATAAAACAAAAAGATTGCACAAACTCTGCCTAGAGAGCACCCTGCTAAAACCCAGACAAATACGTGGTGTTACAGTGGATCACAGACGGAACGTGAATCAACAACGTCATTCTCTAGCAAAAAAAGGTGGACGTAGAAGCAGGATTAGAGGCAATGGCATAAACTGCACTGCTGCTATCTTCCCGAGCTTTCACCAACTTTGCTGGAGCAAGGGATTCAGCTTTGGGTGTCGCCCAACAAAAAACATGTGGGTTGCTTGCAGAGATTCCTGAGGATCAGAGGTCTAGGACTCATAACCTACAAGGAAAGGCTCTACAAATTGGGGTTGCTAACTGAAAAAGTCTTCAAGTAAATTAAAGGCTTTTGCAGAGACAGAGAGAAGGAATAATTTATCCTCCATATCCATGAAGGGAAAAAACAAGAAACAGGTTGAAACTGCAGCCAGGGAAATCCACTTTCCATTACCAGAATTTTTTAAGAACAGGCAAGAGAAGCATTTTTCAGGAAGTGCAGACAAACTTGGTCTTGTCATTTTCTGCACTGTCTTCCCTCAGGGCATTCTGAAATCCCTTTAAACCTTATAATCTATGATTTGAAGTCTGTTCCCTGCCCATTCAAAGAATTTACTAAGTCACAATATTTCCTTTTGCTACCCTGAAAAAAATGTGATGGAAATACTTTTAAAAAGGCTATATTTTTTGGTAACTGCTCCATTTAGTATGATTGTCAGATATGAATAAGATACTATTTGCTGGAGTCATTTGGGTCATGGTCTGTTTATGATGAGACTTTCGACTTCTACTGTGATATTTACTAGTTGAGAAAAAAAACTTCATAAAAATAATACTAATGGAAAAAAAGTAAAAAGAAAGTAGAATTTTTCAAACATTGACCATATTGGCATCAGAATGATTTTTGTTGCTTACAAAGGCAAACGACAAAGTTCTCTGATGCAGGAAATAGCTTATAACCAACAAAATTTCTTATTTTTCTTATTATTTAATTGCTTAAAATCTCCTGTATCCTATTTTGTGGTAATCACCACACAGTCCTGAATATTTCATGCAGTCACAGAGATATTGCCTAAATGGGAGGATATTTTCTCCTTCCTATCACTTGAGCTGAAGCAATACCTGGCTGGCTGGTTTTCATTTTGTTTGGTTGTTTTTTTAAAACTATTCATGTGCAGAATCCTGAGACAGGGTCACCCAGAGCACACCACTACAGGCTACGCAGAGATCTGGCAAAGTAAACTAAACCAAAGTTACAAGGAATGGGAAAAAAGAACATACACCGTGCCAAACAGTCTGCTACATCACTCGCCACATTTCCTTGCTTGAAATGCTGCATTCACAGCTTCTAAATGTTCTAAATTTCCTCCACCATCCCCTGGAGGTTGTCTCAATATGCACTTGGTAAACATCTCAAAAGCATGTATCCAAAATAATTGTTACCTGAAAGGAAAAAAAAAAACCTAAGGAGTTGGCTTTCTGCACAAAAATGAGTAACTTTCATACAAGAACAGATACCGTGTTCATGCTTTTAAAGAATTCCTGAATTTAAAGTCTTGGGACAAATTTCTCACATGCAATGCTTTCTTAGAAGGTGAAGAGAATACACAATCAGTAACATCATCATGAAACTCTTTCCAAGTATCTCCTTCCCTAAATGTTATGGGAAGACAACCCTTTTTTACCATAATTTACCTACAAATATACAACATTCCTAAAAACACAGTGTACTAACATGTGCACAAAGTTTACTTGAAACAATATCATTCCAGAAAACTTCAGAAACACTTGAGCAAAACCAAAAAATCCCATTTAACTGTAACAAAATATTTTGTGCAATGGAAATGAAATATCCTGATGACACTGCCTCCATCATGGTGCTAACTACTGGAAAATTTCTTACCCTCCCACTACTGAAATACAGGTTTTCAGGGTATGGCATGCTCAAGATTCTCCACTCCTTGTAACTAACTCTTCAGCTGGTCATTCCTACCAGGGCAAAAGGACCACTATACAGAGACTGTGCCTTCTGCCCATCAACTCCCACAGCAGTACTGCACTCGGGATGTTTCTATCAGAAAAAAAAAACCTAAAAAACAAACAGCTCCATTCTTTTGCTCTTGATGTACCTCGTCGTATCTTATGGCACAGAACAGTTGCTGGAATGCAAAGACATGAAAGATCAGCAGGACTGCAAAGCTGCTGACAGCTGGAGTGGGATGAGATAATGTGAAAATTTGTGAAACCACTGAGTGAGACGTGGTGGAAAAACATTGGAAATTTTTGACAGAAGAATATATTAGCTGAAAGGGTTTGCTTGTTGAAACAGT
The DNA here is from genome assembly GCA_013398955.1 of Callaeas wilsoni. Taxonomy (NCBI): domain Eukaryota; kingdom Metazoa; phylum Chordata; class Aves; order Passeriformes; family Callaeidae; genus Callaeas; species Callaeas wilsoni. Next base: position 186,948 of record VWPU01016414.1, on the reverse strand, counting down.
GAGTGACAGGACTGCCAAGGAGAATTAGATGGCTGGGTCACTGACCAAACAAAGAGAAAGTTTCATGGTTATAAGATTACACATGACTAATGCGGGGATGGGAATGGAATTTGCTCAAAAGAAGCAGTGTAAAACTAGCAGGAAATTATGGAAGACAGCAATGGAACACACCTGTTCAAGCTGCAGGCTCAGAAAAACACCAACCAACAGTGTATTACTTGTTTATATAGAAGATGAAGCCAAATAATAACCCAGAGACACTCAGATTAAAATCAATTTGCAATGAGTTTCTAGTCTCAAGAAACTCCAGACAACGAGAAAGAGATGAAGATTAATCTGACTGCTTTAAGAATGTAAAAGTATTAAACAGAAAAGGGAGATCAAGAAATATCAGACTGAAATAGCCTACATCCATCTTTAGTACAAACCACTACCAGTTGTGCCAGTGCCAGCACATTTACTGGCCATGGGGCTCCATTGACTCCTGTAACAATTCTGCCAGTGAAAATCTCCTCTTGGAAGCTTGATGTGAGAAGGAAGCAGACGTCCTCCTTTAGCTGCAAAAATTAGGCATATCAGAGATTGCAAGTGCACAAAGAACCTGGGCTTGCTTTGAGAGAGAGGAAATGAGAAAGCTCTGAGATGGGGACTGCACTGGTGCTAGAGGTGGTTTGCTTCATTAGCCCCACTATGATGGAAATGGTGAGTGATAGCAGGAAAAAAAAATAAGTTGAAACAGCTCAAGAAAAGATGACAAGAAATCAGAATTAAGATGAAATATGACAGGGAAGATAGCTGAGAAAGGAGGGGGAAAAACAAGAGGTGAGGAGAAGATGCAAATAGGAACTGACAGCGAGGAGCTGTTTGGGATCTTAAATGAACTTCGTGGAAAGAAGTGTGGCACTCACTGGGCTGCAGCCACTGAATTACAGGAATATACCCCCAGAACTCAGCACCACAGAATCCTCTCCCAGCTACCCAGGCAGCTCTAGATTTATTACCATCTTACATCTCCCTGCCTTTCTTAGCCTGTCCTTGTAAAAGCATTCAAGTCAGTGCTGAACGGAAAATTAACCAAGCTCTCCCTTTTCTTGTCTTTTCATTTCTCATTAAATTAGAGAGAAAATGTAAATGTTATTTTCTCTCTCACTTCACCAGTTGTCGACAAGGCAGGAGCTAACAGTGAGAAGACTTCATTCAGAGCTTTGTGCTCTTGCTTCTGAAGCCAACAGCCTTCACAGGTGCTACTGGGAACTATTCAAATTGCAGCACTTTTTCATTCAGCAAGTGCTGTGACCCATGCCCACAAAACACAAAGGAAAAACTGAAAATGAAAGGCAAGAGGGTGCTTTCTGTAAGCATTTCTTTCCAGGGTTTAGAAGTATTCTGTGCTAAGTTCAGACAAGGGCAAACCTTTCCTAGGACAATTTGAGAATTTGAACACAAACTCTGGAAACAGAAATAGAAAATTCTCAAGGTTGTGCATGAAATTTGCCCCACATAATTCAAGAAAAACCTTGGTGAATGCTTCTGTTTCTCAAGGTGATGAGAACAAAGTTCGTCTTACTCAGCCGTCAGTACGTTTCTTCATTTCACATTTTTGTTATCAAGTGTGACTAAAAATACTAAAACCGCTCAAATACAGAAAGCAGATGGTTCTAGGTCCAGCTATTGAACAGAAGAGGTATAGAAGAGATGCAATTTGTGGAACAAAAAGACCATGCTCATCTTTGATTCATCTTGTTTCTTTCTGTATTTCATCAGCTCTTTTGTCACAGAAATAAAAGAAATGGGCACCACCTATGTGGTTCTTCTATTCCAGTATATTTTTGAGGCTGGAAAAATAAATGGTACGAGACAGGACATTTCATTCAGCTAGCTACCTGCATTTTCACAGAGGTGGGATCATACATTTAGGCATGTAATTTCAGACTGAGCATTCTCATATCCATTTATCGTTTTAAGGAATCTAGGATTTATTCAATGTCATTACTCTCAGCCTCAGGACTGAGGTTTGCATGATGCCCTGACTCTCCCTCCTCCTTCCCTCAAAGAATCACACACTACAAAATATTTTAAAAGAGGTAAAAACCTCATCCTTCCCAAAGCAAAATTCAACCCTCACAAAAAAGTGCCAGATTTGATTTATTGGAGTGCAGTCTGAGTCAACCACAGGGCACAGATTTCTGCAGCAGGCTGGCTTTTAGCAGATATGGTGCTTGGCTCTGCTGTTGTCTCTTTCACTGAGCAGTGCTTGAAGTAGTGCACACAGCTATGGTAAATCATAGTTTTTGTTTCGTGGGTTTTCAGTTTAAAGCAACCCCACTCCGAATTCAGCAGGAACAGGTTCACATCCACCACCCCTCACTGTCTCACACCGAGGATCTTGGTCCCACACGTGAGATGCTTGAACCCCACCACCATGACCCAACTCATCACTGTTTCTGCAAAACACCTCCCCTGGTAAAACACTCCAAGGGAAAACTTATTTTTGTTAGAACTCTGAGTCTGCCTTTCCCAGCACAGGATGTTGCTCTCACATCCATGAGGATGCTGAAAAAATGTCACCTGGAAGAGTCTAAATCCTCCTGGATCCTATTACCCAGCTGGGAATTTCCCAAGGTGTTGGAGCTGAGAACACCTGGATGCCACCTAAGAATGGTTCCTGACCTTGACTAGAAACTATGTGGTCTTTTTTCCTCTTCTTTCTTCTATAAAAATCTCTCTTCCCTCTATTTCTCCTCAGAGCTCTGGAAAGTCTGCTCCTGTGCTGAAGCACATTGAGTGACATTCTGCTACCATGAAAGTCAACAGCAAAACTCTCAGCAGTTAATTAGAACTGGCATTTAGTTTAACTTTAACTTTACTTTTTGGTAGAGAGTAACACTCTACTTCTCCAGGGATAGGGAGAGCAGGGAACACAAAATTCCATGTTACGGATACTGACACTATCTACAAACTGCACAGTTTGGCAACAAGGAAAACTTAACTCCTATTTTCCTTCATTTTACATTCCACCATTCCCCTCAAATGTATTTAATCTTTTGCTGGTTTTGGGATTGGGCTTGTTTTTTATTGCCTTTTTTTTTTCAGAATGCCAAACTGCTTTTAAGCAATCATTAAAGGCTCTTGAAGAGTGAGGCCCTTTATCTTTGCACAGAAATAATATAGCACAGGTTCCTTTCCTGTGCAGCTGGAGGCACCCACTTATAAGTGAAAGAGTGGCTCATTCTCTCATTCTCCTTAGCCAGGCCATTCTCAGCCAAGAATCTAACAAAGGGAAATGATTTTTGTGTTTATTTGAAGTGTTATTCCCCATGTTGCATCATACATTCATGTTACTGTATAGGACCAATAGAGGACAAACCCCACCCCAGGGAAGTAAAAAATAATGTTTTCACAGTTCTCCCTCTCCCCAGGAACTGCACACTGATCACTACAGAAAAATATATTAAAAGCTAAGTATTACAACAGGGAGTCAAGTCGAGGAAAAAAACATTCTTTCCTCTGCCCACACACCCTTTTCAGCTTCAGGGGCAAGAGTAGCTACTCCTGCTGGCTGGGAAGAGAAAAGAAGGGGTATGGAAAGGAAACAGAAGCTGTGGGATGAACCAAGCAACTCTTCCCACTTTAGCTACCGAAGTGATGCTACACTGGAGAAACGCGAGGGAGCTGCAGAAAGCCCTGCAGGTCTCTGCTTCCCCTCTCCCTTCGCCTCTGAGCACTCACACAACCCCTTGTGGGAGCTGCTGCCTGCAGAGCCACACCTCGGGTCATCACCCACGCGGGAACAGGGGGAGCAAATCTGCAGTGGGCAATAGGAAAATCCCGAGTGAAAGAAAAGGTGAAAAAGAGGCTTGGCGGCAGGGGAAGGACAGTGAGTGGAGAGAGCACCGAGACTTGCGAGCTAAAGAGCAAAGGATAAACTGAGTGAGAATAAGGGGAAAACATGGGTGGGAAGAAGGCTTTTGAAGGAAAAAGGGTGAGACTTGAAAGAAGAAAACGAAGAATGCCAGCACATCATGAAAATGTTTCAGAGTGTCAAGGACTACTCCTTACTCCACCCCATTTTTTCTGGTTTTAACAAAATTATTACTGGAGGAAAAAAAAAACATTTCGGAGACTGAGTGGGAGCAAACCAAAGGCCACAACATTTAAAAAAAAAAAAAAGTAGGAAGGGAAAAAACATGCCTTTTTTAAAAGCAGATAGTGAAAAATAAACTGGTGGGGTGCACCTGTGGTCCAGGATTATTTTACCTTCCTTTTTATTAACTATAAGCATTTAGGCTGAAAATGACTCCACTGATACAAAGTAGTTTGTGTGACAGCAGATGTTATCTGCATGCTAAGGTCCTAGAACACAAACACCAGCTCCCCAGCTGCAATCATGCAATGGATAAGAATTTACATGGTTGAAGCAGTGACTTGAAAATATTGAAAGCACTATGATGGATATCTTTATATTCCATTTCCTAGAGGCTAAGCAGCAGTGTATAGATGCAGAAGGGAATTTTCTATTTAACTGGGGAAAAAAAGCCCAGAACGCAACAAACAAAATCAGTAGGAAAAAGATAATCCACTGTGCATTCTCAGCTCTGCTTGTTTTTGGAAACAGCAGAGTAAATAATTTCTGTTCTCCAGAACAGCTTTAGTCAGACTCAATTTTGTCTCAGGTTGTACAGTCACACAAGGGAAATCAACCTCAAGCTACCTGGCTTATCAGCATGTTTTAGAAGAGAAAAGAGTACTTGCTGACTATCCCCTTTGCATCCCTCCTCCAACTCACAGATGAAAGCAGCTGAGCAAACAAGAGTTGGGGAAAAAAGTCTGCAATTTACTTCGCTAGGGTAGCAGTAAATTCTTGCCCCCTCCAAACAGGCAGGATGAGCAATGATTCAGAGGATTGTCTGGATCACAGTGACTCCAGGACCTTCTTAGTCATACAGTATTTCAGGCTATCTCTAAAATACAGCTATTTTTTGCTCAACATCAAGATCAATTCCATTGCTGCTCTCTCGCGCGGAGATGGACAGATGCGTTCTTTAATTTCTTGACCCAGGCTATTATTTAGTATAAGGGAACACTATCCCTCCACAAGCTATGAATCTGAGGTCGTGACTGAGATGCCAAAAGGAGCTAAAGATTATCGAACATATATCTTTACCTAATTTTGAAAACAGGAAACGATTTTCTTATGCTTGTTTGTACAATAAGGGGAAGTGAATGTCAAATGCAGTAGTAAGTTTTATCTCAGCTAAAAAAAAAAAAAATCACTATTTTTTCCTCATTTGTTCAACCTGTGATTAAGATTTCTGTCTCAAATTTGTGGTATTTTGTCTTGACGAAAAATGTTATCAGTTGTATTAACATAACGTACACTGTTACAAGTCACCTGTACAGATAGATCTCTCTTAAAACAACAACAACAAAAAAATCAACAATCAACTAAAATTAGAAACATTAACTAAATTTAAAGCAAGAGTCTTCACAGCCAGTTAATGTATGCCCTAGTGACTTTTTGACAATATTTTCAGTATGCAGTACAATAACTTGCTAATGCTGAGTGATACTTTTAAATATGAAAATGTATATTGAGATGACAGATAAAAGTGTTACATGATGTTTGTCCTTGGATTAAAGGCTCCTTATTTGCTTGCAGTGACATGAGAAATGATAATGGCTCCTGAAAAACTGATATTGTTTGTCATGTCACGGGTCCATTGAGATCTTCCTCTTTTCTGTGACTTTTAATACAAAGGGAGGCCTAAAATTGCATTAAGTCAAATCTTAGAGGCTTAACTTAAACCTTAACATCAAAATAGTTGACATCATTCTTGATAAGTCTTTAGATGTGGGCAGAGCGTGCATAATAAGCAACAGGTCTGGAGCTTGTACTCAGCTTACAAATGACTTCAAGGTACAGTCCCATACAGAGCACATTAACATTTAACCTTCAGGCAAAAAAATAAAAGCCTTATTATTCAAAATCAGCTCCAAGAGCAAACATGGCAGTTGTCATCTCGCCAGGCAAAAAGAGAAAAACTGGGACGTTCAGCGCGCGGAATCTCCCCTTCCCAGTCAGTGGAAATATACGCTTGAATTTCCATTCACCTTTCCATGCCGGGAAAGAACACTCCAATTGCATTTATGCTGACAGAAAAGCCTGGCAGTGTCTCACCTGAAAGACCTACAAGCTGCCAAATATTAGTCAGGCATTTTCTTTAGTGGAGGAATAAGAGCACTTTGGCATTTCCATTCTGTCCCCAGAACAACAAGCCAAACCCAATAATGCATCCACGCTAATGATAGCAAGGATTTGTCCCTCAACCTCTAGAAACAGATTTTAGGGTAGAAGCATAAAAAGATGTTTGCTTTTTGCACAGCCATGGCATATAATCTTTAAAAAAAATCAATAAGTCACAGTTAGCCGGAGTCAATGCGAGACCTCCATCGCTGGCACTTTGCTTGGAGGTCCCTTCCAACCCAAGCCCTTCTATGATTCCATGAAGTCAGAGAGAAGAGAGATGTGTTGAAAGACCAACCACATTTCTAACTGTTTATAAAGAAAAAAAAATAAACTGACCACAAAGAAAACAGAAAACAAGTTTTCATAATACCAAACATCAAAATGAAATTGTTTCTCTTTTAACAGTGTAAATATCAATAATCACAATGTCCTCAGAGTCAAAAAAAAAAAGGCAAACCTATAGAAGAACAGTAGCAGGGTTATTTGCATTGTTTTCTGCAAAACTTTTAATGAAATCAGGCACAGAACTCCACAAGCAAAATCCCATCTGCTTTGACCGTTTCAGAGACAGACAGAACTTGCTTTAATGCAAGCATGAACACACTAATCTGAAACATCTCTGCCCAATTAGAAAAACCTGAACAATAAAAGTCAATCTGGAAATGAACTACTGCTAAAGCAATATATACTGCAGGAAAAAAACCCCAAAATATTGTGCCTGGTACTAATTGCATCTGGATGAAAAGCCTAGAAACTGGAGTTCCTTAACCCATAATTCCACCAAAAAAAATAAACCTGTCAAAATATATTTTTCCAAACCATATATTGTGTTACGCTCTATAATGAAAAATACCCAAACCCAACTCCAAATAAAAATTTCTATGACAAGGTGGAAAAAAAGGTAATCTGTAGTTTGAAATTTCTTTTTCATTATACAGACATTTTGGAGGGTCACTACTCTTGTAATTACAATTCAGGTTGGTAACCCCAGTTTGCGGAAAAGAATCTGCAATTAAGTGTATTGTTATGATTCCAAAAGTTACATTTTAAGGTTTAAAAGAGATGAAATGAAGTCATAGAACCCAGATGGGAAAAAAAAAAGGAAAAAATGTAAACCGGAAAATTCAGCAAAAAATCTAAACAAAGAAAAATCCTCAGAGAAACAAAAAACACTGAAAATTACACTTTTTTTTTGTTAGTGCCTAAGTTGAGTAGCAATTATATCACAGTTACATTCATTTTAGGTACAAGAGATCTTTCTAAAACAGAAGGAACTAATAAGGGGGAAAGAAACCACCAAGATAATGGTGAGCATCTCTTTATCAGCCTGACTTGAGATATTTCATTTGCTTTCTCTTCCTTGTTGAGAGTTGTTGGGAACAGCCCTTCTTTGTGCCCAAAATGTCAATGGCCCCTCACAGATTCTTTGGTAACTGAGAACAGCAAGAACACATTAACAGAGCAACCCAGTCATCTTCCCTGCTGGGGATGCAGATGAATGCTGATATAAAACTACATTGGTCCCACTTCACCTGAGCAGCATGGAAAAACATACTCCATGCATTCATTTCAAAAAAACCCAAAAAACAAAAAAACCAACAACAACAACGAAAAAAAAAAAAAAGAAGGGAAGCAGGAGAAAAGGTACAGCAGGAATAGTGAGGAAAGAAAATTCAAGAATTACTCAGATCCATGAAGGTCAGGAAGAGACTTGAGGAGAAAAAGCTTGTTGAAATTGGGGCTTGATTTCATCGGAGTTTTAAGCTCTGTGTGTGTTTCACACAAGACACAAGTTCCCCGCCTAAGCAGTAAAATAGACTCAAGTAATGGGACAGTTTCTTTGCTCAAGTATTACCAGACTGAGCAGGTTTTTTTTTTCCAGAAAGGTTTTTCACAGGTTTGCTTTCAGAGCCAGCTTGCAAGCACCCTTCTGCCATCCTCTGATCTTTGCTGACTTCTGAGGTGATAGTGTTAAATATCCCCACCCATGAGCTGGATAACAGGGGGACTGGCCAACAGGAAAACTCGGGAAATTTATCAAGGACATCAGGAAACTTCTGCACCTGGAAGAGAGTAACTCCAGTCAGCAGCAAAGCCTGGGGACTGACGAGATAAAAAGTGGCTGTGCAGTAGAGGCGACTTACATTATTTACATCATAGCAAGTGCCTCTTCCCCCTACTCTCAGTCAAAAAGCAGGGCTACTTCACACAGCTGCCTCAACTTTTCATTCAATTTCCAAGGCTAAAAATAAGTTGCAGTAATCTCATAAGGTGTCAGAAAGAAAATGAGTATCAGAAAGAAAATCTGTCACAATACAGAAGAGAAGAGACTAGAGCAATACATATCCTTGATTTTCTTCCTCTCTTGAATTTCAAGACTGGCCACCTGAGCTAGTCAGAAAGGGGGACAAAAAGCAACAACCCAAGAACAACAACAACAAAATCGGATGATTCATGATGACCAGAGAGATGGTGAACAAGGTGTGAATGAAACATTCATCAGATGCCAAGTAGCAGACGCACCACATACTTATTTCAAAATCAGACCTTATCCTTCTTTATTCTGTTGAAACCATCACTTTAATAACTTATAATTTCTATTAGACATCCCCTTATAACTGCCTTTTATTTTTCATCTCGGAATAATTTAACAACATTGATGTTTAGAGGTAAGACAAGGCTGACCAGTTTGCAATTTGTAAGCTCTACTAGGTTTCAGTAGAAATGTTACACAAATTTATACATATATCACACTGAATTTTGCATGCTAGACAGATTGAGCTCATGTTCTGCAAGCTTTCCAAAAAGCAGAACTAGCATCAAAGTAAAAAGTGCCCAGCTTCCTGTTCACTTTGTAGTAGGTTTGCATTTTCAAACACAGTGCATAATCATAAGTAAAAAAATGGATGGAGTCAGTCAGAATTACCTTCGCAAAACAGCAAATTATACACAGAATTTCCACTATAAGGAGAGAGGAAAGAAAAAAAAAGAGAGAATAGTAAGGGGAGGAAAAAGAGAGGGTCTCCTTATTAAAAAAAAGTACAGCATAAAACTTCTTTGAATTCATCTCAATGAAATTTTATGGTAACTATGGTTGTCTTTATGAAATGCATCCTGTCAAAAGAAAACAGATTTGAGAGTGCTGGGAAACCACAGAAAAAAAATGACCAAAATACAGAACACAGGTTCTAAGTTCTTGCAATTAAAACTGATTTTAAGTGTTCCCTGCCCGTAAGTACCTGTGCTTTCCAATTGTTTACAAGCCTGGTAATTTGAAACGTGGACACAATCTACATGTGAATGAGTCCATCTGCCCGGATGAACCAGCACAGCTCCAATAAAGTAGGAGAGCCAAATGAGTTTAGAGCCACCGGGGACTTTGTCTCATGCTGTGACAATCAAGAAAAGATGGGTTTTTCCCCCCAATTACCTTTGGAGGCTTGACCATACCACCCTTATGTATACTTTTACAGACTGGTTGGTGATGGTTTTTGTTCAGACAGAGGCCGCACCAGAGGCTGGCAAAACTCGCAGCTCGGCACAGGCTTTGGCTGGTGGGGATGGCCCAGGGATGTCTCCCACCCTCCCTGACAGCAGCCAGCAGGGCAGGGAGCCGTGTTTGCCCAAAGGCTTTGCAGGTGCCAGTGGGAGAGAGCAGAGAGGCGGGAGCTGACAGCTTCTGTCAGGCATGACTGGCCATTGCCTCCCTTCCCTCCCTCTCCCTTCTGTGGGCACTGGCTGCCTGGTGTTTCATGCCCCATGGGCAGCTACGGGAGCCAGAGGTGGGAGAAGAGGGAAAGAACAGGTTGATTTTGCGTAGCACAGTCACTCTAATCACCCAAGCCTGAAGCACGACAACCTGGCATTCCCATTTCCAGTTCCCCTCCCATGCAGTTTACTGGGAGTAATCAACCCCAGTGCAACCTGCTGCAGATTCAGCTCCCAGCACTCAAGAGGCAGACATCCGACCATAAACTGATCTTGTCCGAAGCATCAGCCACAGAATTCAGAAATTTTCCCTGAGTAAACCCAGCAGGTTTATTCCTTTCATCATAGGACTTTGCAGCTTCTCATCTTTAACTTAGGTAGAGAAAAATGGTGTGTTTTTCCTTTTTTGGCAAAATATAGACCATCTGAGACTTTTAAATGCAGTCACACACATTAATCACACTAAAGCAGATGCAGGTCTTAGAAACCTTTTGTAAGACTCCTAAAAACAGAAGTTATATGCAGGTGAAGACAGGCTTTTCTAGCACAAAGCCGTCCATCCAGTTGATGGGCGGCACTACCAGCTCTCCTCAGAAGTCCCATTCCTTTCAGCCTACTTACATTTCATTTCATATGTATTAGGCCAAGCCACATTATTTTAAGCTTCAATCACCCATGTCAATTCTTACTCACGTAGCTGAGCCATCCTTTTAACAGAAGGAAGGTTTGCAGGCCGGGATAAACACTGAATATTTAAGAATCAGAACCAACCTGGGCAAACCCCCGAAAGCAGTCGAGGAAGCACAGCAATCTCCTCGCTGTGTGTTCGGAACAGGAGTTAATAGAAAAGCAGCTGGAAATGCTCCCCAAGCACCACGGCTACGAGCGAGCGCTTAAGGCAGCGGAAAACCGATGCTATTGGGCAGGTGGTGCCGCAGAAGCCGCACCTGTGGAGCGCTGCTGGGATCACAGGAGGTCAAGTTTCACTAAGCAACTGTTTCTTTGGTCTATGTACCTCCTAGTCCTCAGAGACCCCGCTTCTAAGACCCAAGTCTACGCAGCCCAAGCCATGTTTACTGTATGACATCTTGGCTGCTCTTGCCTCAGGCCTGTTTATCTCTGTTCTCGTTCTTGCCTAGGCGCTCAGACCAATTCCTTTCTCAGTAATGGGACTTTTGAGAGTCTGCTTTCAAACAACTAATAAAATTCAAAACAAGACTTCCTGATTTGTTTCTTTGGTACGGTATTCCCTGTTCAGCTCCTGCCAAAGCTCTCCTCCCAAGGCAGGCAAAAGTTTCTTCCAAACCATCTTCCTCCCACATATTAATTAAGCATTACTCCCAGGTCTTGCAGCAGGCTTGCTTTTCGCTGACCACGAGGTAATTGTAGACAGATTTTCAGCTAAGCCTTGTTGCTAGCTTAGTTTTTTTTCCTCCACTTAGGGAGTACAAATTCAGAGAGGTTGTGCTGTGCCTACTACGTTATAATGCGTGCACTACACAACAAATATTCTGCTAAAACTTAAGCAACATTAACATATATAATTAGGAAACCCTCATATTACCGCGTTATAGAATCAGCAAACAAAGTGTAATCCAAGGATTTTGGTTTTTGTCTGGTCCTTTTCACCCGCTAGGTGTTGCAATTAATTATACCAGCGCTTTTTGTTTTGCAAGTATTATTATAGTTAATGATGATTAGTGTAGATAATTTTGTTAGGTTGCCATTTTCTAGCTTAGGGGTATCACTTTCATTCTAAAGTGTTGATTGTTTCTTATCTAACTTTGAAAATGAGATTAGATGTTTCTTGTATTGTCAAGCTATGTAGATTTATATGGTAATTTAAAATCTGATAAGCTATGAGTGGCATAGGATTGTGTAATAAAGCAATCACAGCAGTTGACACTTCAGAGAGAATTAAATTGAGTCTTGCTTTAAAAGAGAGAGACAAAAAAAAAATATGTACCACTGCATGCTGGGGACCAAAGCGCTGGGGGAAACATTTAGGGCGAGAGAATCATTACTTAACTTACAAGCAGTGCCCTCATTTTCTCTGCATGACTGGACAGGTGCATCCATTATGTGTTATTTCAGGGGGAAGAATAAAGGAAATAAATGGCCAAATACCAGGAGCTGCCTAGAATGAGACTGACTCGCTGAAGATTCCCGTGATGGGACTTGGATTACAGGCTTCTCCTAATGCAGCTCTCCTTACGTGCTTTTGCAGAGACATGGATGGGAGAATAATAAGGCAGGAGTGACCCCAATCCAGAGGATGCAGTTTCTTCTAGGGGAAATTTAAATTTTCCTTGCAGGTGGGGCAAAGAAAAAGTAAACCTTTTGCCTTCAAATTTAAAGGCAGCTTCTAAACCAACCCTGGAAATTGAATTATGCATAAGAACTCTGCACAGAAATACCATCTTCAGCACCTATGAAAGAGAAACAAGAAGTGAAACTGATGCTTTTAGGAAAAGATGATGCCCCTGGGAACTGTTAGGGAGGCACATGATCTTGCAGGACGGGAGGCTGCCTGCTGATTCTCTTCTTCAAAAAGAAGTCACCCTAGTGTACACTCTTAGGCTCGTGACTCAGGGCTGTTGTGCTGCAGCCAAAAAGTGGAGGTTGAAAGTACAGTCCAGAACGTGCTAGGAGAAATGTCTGCATGAATATGGCTCTTGCACATGGCAAACACGATCTTGGAGCCTCCAAGGGCTATAGCTGCTCTAAACAGGCAGGGCAGTGCAGTGACACCAGGCCATCTTCCTCTCCCAGTGAAGGACGTGAATCCCTCTCCTCCCTATCTCAGGGCATCAGAGGGAGCTGGCACCAGCAACAAGCCTCCTCATGAATTTCCCTATGGCACAGCCAAAACATGTCATTAGGAGGGCAGGCTGGTGACTGGAGAAGACACAGTCACATTGCATGACCTTCCCACAATCCATATTAGGCGGACTTAAAAGTTGGCATTGCGATGGAGTAAGAGATGGGCTGTGCCTTATAAAAATGATCTCATTTTTAGCAAGAAAGAAAAAGAAATGCAGATACTTGTGCATTTAAGAGCAGCTGAGCCTCAGTCTGAAAAGCAGAGCTGTGATCTACTTGTTTTAGTTATGCAATTCATATTTTATGACCAAATTGTGATCAAACACTATTATAACTGTTGTTCTTGCTGATTTTTACATCTGAATAGTAGACACTGCTGTAACGTCAGGCAGCTGAGCCACAACACAAGACACATGCCTTTCCTGGCTGCACAGCATGAGTGGCTATCTGAAACAAGGAGGATACAAGCCCTGGATCAAAGATGATGGTGGAGAGCCTTTATTCTGGAATATTATCATTCTGAGTTAACAAGCTAAGAATAGGGGGGGACCAAGAGACAAAATTCACCTTTGCTTCCAGAAAAAAATTTTATGGCATTTCCCACTCTCCTTTTCACTCCTAAAGTCTTATGCATGTCTTGAATAATTTGGAAGTGACCTGGAAAATGTATCTGAACTATGGCGTGCTCCAAACTTTCCAAGCTTTCTGTATTTGCTTTAACTCAAACAAAAATTAATACAGTATCATAAACATGTCAAGAGATAAATTAAGAAAAAAAGAAAGTCTTTTCTCTGCCTGAAAGAGCTTAAATGCTGCAGTGCTGCTATCTTCAGTTAACAGTTTTGAGGTATGAAAGCTTCTCCTTAACAGCAAGTGCTCATAGAATGTTTTATCAGAGCAAGCACTACCTCTAACAGCTCAGATCTGCCAGTGAAAGACTGGTTAGCAAAAAATTTCTTTTTTGACTACTCCTGCATGCTACATCCTCGTGGGCTGGGCCACAGGCATAACTCTATTTCTGCTCCCCTAACCAATATCCTTGTCTTTATTCTGCTTTCTTCCTCCGGCCACCTCTTGCCCTACCCCCTCCATGGTCCACCTGCTGCTCATTGCAGTGAAACCAGTCTCCCACTCTTCCTCCAAAATCCACACTGGCAACAACGAGCCCCTTCCCAGAATACAAAATAAAGAGTGAGCAAAGTAAAAACAATATCCTCCCTCACAGTCCCAAATAAGTCGCGAGTATCCAAAGAATAAAAGACTTCTAGCAGAAAACCCAGAGTAAAGAAGTAAATGCTACCCAGAAAGAGATAAGCCTGAACTCTTAAATCACTTAATACCTTCCCTGAAGTCACAGATATACTGTGGACCAGAGAAGTCAAATCTAGTCTGCTCCAAGGGATGAAGGGGCACTACAGGCAGGACTCAACTTCCTATCCTGCCCTTTCATCTTCAGCAATCCTTGTTTCTCATCTGACACATCTGTGCTATAGACTGCAGCGACTTTAATACCAGAGCTTCATGGAGGATTTTTCATTGTCAAACCCACAGCAATGAACAATTCTAACCATTTCTGGAAAATATTTTTCCATCCCCTTCCATGCTCGTCAAACTACCTTAACAGTATCGGTTAAACAAAGCTGCATAAATCCAGTAAAAATCAGCTGTTTGGCTCTTATTCAGGCTTGTAACTCTTTAACATTATTGTGCTTTCATACTGCTCTAACTCAGCCAAGCGGCAAGGCTTTATTTGTGAGGTGCTCCTGGAATATCTCTGCATAACCAAGAGCAAAAACAGTTGCATCCCTTCTTTTGGCAAACAAACAGCCAGGCAAGATCCTCAGCCTAACCAAGGAGTGTATCCTAACACCACATGCTCAAGAATATTCATAATCATGCAAATATCTTTGGCCCATTGACTGAGTCTCTGCAAGTGAACAATTAGTTTCTCCTCTATAAATTTTAATAAGCATAGGGCAAACCATCTACGCTGTAGCTGTTAGTTTTCTCCTCATCTCATTATAACAGAAGAATCCATTTGGCATTTGTCAGCTTTCTCTGTGTATCTTCAGAAGAAAATTGTTCTTGGTATTCAGCAGCTTCCTTTTTTAATACATTGTCATAAACAAAAGCATGCATTCATTGCTTCTCAGATTTCTCCACAGGACTTGAGAAGAGAAAGTTTTGTTTGGCAGTCGTCATACTTCAGGATATTTTTCATGAGCAAATCACTCACCATTCATAAGCTTTATGTGGTTCTACTAAAAAAAGGAAGTGCTTGCTCCACTTTTCAACACACAGATGCAACCTCATTATAGGTCCAAGGATGAGCAACTCTACATGCATAAACTCATAACCAGTTAGCATTATGGGGAGATCTTCTGTACTTTGAAAGCAAATTTTGTGCAAGTAGCTAGGGGAAGCTTCCCTGTGGCTATTAATTAGAGTGGGTAATTAAGACTATTAATCTTACTGATTTTTTTTGCCTTCTAATTCACAGCAATTTACTTGGGAATAAATAACTCTGATCTTTTGGACAATTCTTCCATCCTTGAGTAAGTTATTCCTTTTCAGAAGGACAGTTAAGCACAGAAAGTGCATTCTCTACAGCCACTACAGGTAGCAGAGGGAAACAAAGCCTAATTCGAGAATTTGCATCAAAAAGAGCTGAAGTAATTTAAACTGCACCTGCCACAGGTCAGCAGAACCTCCTCGCTGCCCTCACATGCACACTTCTCTGATCCCAGGCTAGATAAAAATGACAGGTAACAAGGCAGAAAGAGGAATTCTCTAATTTTATTGGGGTAGGGAATAATCTGACATAAGTACACTACACTATCCTTCTATCCTTTAGGTCTGCAACAGCTGCACAGGCATGGGGTTCCTGGTGTTATGACAGAGACTTGGTGCCAGTTTTCTAAGAGGCTTACCACTGGCTTGCTTTATGCATCTAAAGGAATATTGCAACAGCCAAGGGAAAAATTCCTTTTGCCATCTTCATTTAGCAAAATATCTGATTTATGATTTTTTTTTTTTCCTCCCATACAAGCCTTGCTCTTCTGTGATGCTTAGCACCTTTCAGAAGCACAAAAAGCACTATCTGTCACAGCCAGCTGTTTGCTTCCTACACCTTCCCAAGAGAGCCCTGAACAGGGATTTCATTAGCTGGCTCCAAATGCAATAGGCCAGGTGTGCAGAGTGTGTGACAGCAGACACTCACTAAGTGCTTTACTCAGTAATGTAGAGAAACAAATAAAAATTCTACGATAATGCAGACTTCTGAATAGAACTTTATTGCTGTTACTGTACAGGCAGCGGGGTGGCACAAAGAGACACACAGCTGTGGCTCTGTCATTTGCTAAAAAAGGACCAGGAAACAAGTTTGGGCACAGGACCCTGATCATCCAGACTGGCTCCTTCCTATCTGGTTTGGGTATTTCAATTATGCAAATCCACCACACTGCCCGTGTACATCCAGGGGTAACGCTCATTCCAGAGGTGATAAAGTTGACATTCCACAGGACTTGGATTCTTTTCTCTACACAGTTATTTATTACTGAGAAGGCTCATGACAAAGGAAAACTGCTCTTCCAGGCTGCTAAAAATCTTGGATGTGACAGGAGATGTTTCAAACTGAGAAAACCACACAAACTATTTTGTAGCAAAGCAGTCTTGGGGATCCAGCGGTCCCCAAGGTCCAAGGACCACCCAAGCACAGATTAACTAATCTGCTCATGCAGTCTGGACATGAGCTAGGGGATACCACACAGCCCTGGGGTGAGGGACGAGTCCCTTGCAGAGCTGTAGATGCAGTGTGCGCACTCATACACCACCAGGGCGGATGGTAATTGTTCACTGTAGATGTGCTTGGTGCTTTACAGATACCATTTCGAAGTGTTTACACTCCGAAATACATTTAAAGTTTTGAAACACAATCCAAATAACCCGGAGGCTATTTAATTTTCCTTTCAAGGAGTTGTGAATTTATACTTAGGCTCCTTCTTAACAGACCATTTTTGACCCAATGGCCCATGATGGCTTCTCCCCAGCGAGCTACAGTCTATCACTCAACTTCTGTTTAGTTCACAGATCATCAGTGCTCAGGAGCTGTTATAGTCTTTCGTGTCAATCTGATTGCCAAGGGTGTAAAACAAATGTCAAAAATCTTCTAGAATAATTTTAATTGATATTTACTGACCATACACAAGTTGTAAGCCTTTCTGCCCTAGCTTTTTCTCCAAAGGGTAAAGCCAAAATACCTTATGACCAGGGAATTAGAGCTGCCAGAACAAATTGGTCAACACAGTAAACATCAGATATATTCTTAAGCTGTAGGAGCTTAACAGCACATTTACTCAATAAATCCCTGCTCTTCCTTTCATTCCTATAAAATAAAACTAGCTAAACTTCAAAAAGAAGTTTAAAAGGGAATATTTTTATTAAGACTTCACATCTGGCTTACTATATGTCTTTTGTGCACCTAAAATGCAATCCTCAAAACATCATGAATACATGAAGCCTCAAGAACAAAAGAAAAGTTGTGTTACACAGAGGAACAATCTTTATAGGGCAGAAAAAAAATAGTTTGAGGTCAGATATGTCTTTCAAAGCATGAAATATAAACACATACATAAATTAATTGCCAGGAAAGAGAAAGCCCTGATGAGCCAATTGAACGTTAAAAAAACCCCCCTCAAACCGCAGGCATCAAATTCAGCCTTGAGAAATCATCTAAAGCATTAGTCTCCATTTTCTTTACTAAAACAAAGGGGAGGGGGGAGAGAAGGAGAGACGCATTAGGGCAGTGGCTAAAATATTTAAAGGGTTCCACACCTTCCTGTCAAAAAAAACCAACCAAAAAAGTCCTTTTCCTTCCCCAAAAAGTATCCTAATCTCTCGGCTCCAAGTTTGCAGAATCTAAGACACCTGTTGGAATACAATACTTGGAGTCAAGCGGAAGAAGTTAAAAATAAAGTCTTCTGCCTTGTAAGTTCAGGGATGAACTCGCACCTGTGAGCACAGGGAAGCCCATCTGTGCTCCGTAGCAGAGGGAGAGGAAGATGATGGATCATTTCTGTCTTTCAATATTTTCTCAGAAGAGTTCTATACATCGTGTAACACATATCAAAGAGCAAACAGCTGCTGATGACAAGCCTCAGTTCTTCCACTTCCAGGAAAAGTTTTCTCACAGAGCGGCAAGGCTTTTTTTTTTCCCTTCCCAAAGGATTTTGGAGGTGTGTGAAAAAGAATTGGAAAAGGAGACCAGTTACTAAAGCAGCATTCAGGTAAGCATCCATTTTCATTCCCTCAGGCAGAGGATGACAATACATTCTAAATTACTGGATGATAGGAAGTGATACCCTCCACCTCCTCCACACCTCTGCCAGTGGATGCCTGTGAAAGGGCAGCCTTAGTCCAGAGCTGTGTAAACTAAAGGTTTTAGGAAATGGGAGTCGGTGGTTTGCATTCAAATCATCACTTCTTCTCCATGTGTCATAGGAGGGCTGATCACATCTTCTGAGGTTGCCATTTCCTACTAAGAGGCAGCTGGATATCCAGCATGACAATTTTAAGTGGCTATAAAATGCACACCTCGCTCTGTGCAGCCAACTTGAAAGAAAGCAGCCCCGCCTGTGCACCCACCACATAGTTCTAGATTATAAACTCAGAGCTGAGGAGAGAACATGCTTAATTTTCAAGTAGATCAGTCATTTGTTTGGTTTAGCCCTCATTTTCTTTGTGAGTAAAAAGAAATATTGGAAATTAGAGTCATTGCTGGGACATAGCATCCCTTGCAGAGAAAGTGAAAACTACTTAGGTAGCAAGGCAAATTTATTAGGAAGGAACTGCAAACTCAGTCAGCATTCTCCAACAGGAGAACTTCATCTCAGAAAAATAAAATTAATTTAAATCAAAAGACAAGAAAGGAAAGGGGAAAATTTAAATCAAAAGACTGAGATACAGGAAGGCATTATATGCCTGTTTATACAAACTGATACACTGGAATGAAAATAAATTCTTAAAGCCAATGCTTTTTCTAGTTTCAAGGTCAGAGTAGATTTTCCCTTACATTAAGAGGCAAAACTAGAATGACACATTTAAAGCCATTTAGGACTAGGAAAGAACATCAACCCACTTTAAAGCATGTTGTCAAAACAAAAAAATATTAACTATTAAAAAAAATTGTGTGCTTTTACAAAAAGTTTAAGGTATTTGGTCAAGTAGTTCAATTGCCACACATGCACTACAAAAAGGTTGATCTAGATTAAATATCCTGTTCCCCCTCAAAAGGTCATAAAAACGGGGAAGTCTCACCCAGAAACTTTTTCCCTTTGCTGTGTTACATTCTCTCAATCTAGGAGGCAAGAGAATACTCCTGCTTAAAAACTTTTGACTGTTCTTCAAGCTTATTCCTGCATAAAACCTCACCCATATCTAAAATACCTCTGCTCAGAAACAGAGATCTTCTGAAATGCAGAAATGAATGAAGCAGACTGATCTTTTCAGTATCAAATCACAAGGAGAAATAAATAAGAAACAACAGCTGAAGATTGAGTAAAACCTCAGCATTTGCATACCTGTGCACAGGTGGATTGCAGCACTGAGCACCAGGTTGCTATTAAATCAGAGTAATCACGCAGACACATTCACAGAAATCACTGTAAGAAAGATGCAGCATGTTTTTTGCTTTCAACTCATGAATCTAGCTGAGCTCCCACTTTTCGGCTTGATAGCATTTTGAGAGAGGAACTTTTGTATCCCAACAAAATTAACAGGATCCTCTCATTTTCCCATGTTTACATCCTATTTTCCCCCAAAGGAGCGACTGCCTGGGCAGAATTGAGGGGTTTTGTGCCAGCCATTTGTTCCACGCTGGCCACTACACTTGTCAGGCAGGAAGCAGCCTTGATTAAGTTATTTGTATTCCTAAGAGGTTTCCTGCTGCCTGGGCTCACTCTGCAGTCCTCTAACCCTGAGCAGGAACAGCTGAACAAGTGACAATAGCTCTGGCTGTTTTATGCCATTAAGACATAATGCCTGTCTCACGAGCACAGGACACCAGCACACATTCAAGTGGTGAAGCCAAAGCTTTGCTGCTCTTTTCTTTACACCAGTCTACCAGAAAGAGCCGAGCAGGTCTGCAGGGACAGCTCTGGTGCACAATCAGAAATCCTCAACACGATTTTGGATCCTGAGCTCCCACAGGTCACATGTGTCTGCTGTTCCCTCTTAACTCGCTCTTGGCTTTCTGAGGTGCCTCCCAGCTGAAAACATTTCATTAGGGTTTTACAGCATGAGTCGGTGCCCAAATGCATTAGGCTTGAGCTGGAGGAGACAAAGCATCAGAGAAAATAAGTTTCTCTCCGAACAAACAGAGAGAGGGCCAGGCATCACGTTCTACAAAGGTACAACGAGACAAAGTGTCCGTGCAGCTGCCTGGGACTGACAGCGGCTTCTAAAGCTGACTATCCAGAATCCCACTCTTCTCTCACTCTTCAGGGCTCCTTGTCCAACCTAACCAGGTTAAAAATACTTCTAGCTCACCTTATTCCTGTTTTCTGCATCATTCTGGGTAACAAGTGAGGGCAACTGAGGAAGGGTCTTTTTAAATAAAGAAGCGAGCAAAGAAGTGCTCAGTGTTCTGATACAAAAAATATAATACAAATGTAGTATTCTCTCTCTTTAGTACTCAGTTTAGAGGTCCACCCTAAGAGAATTTTAATTTAATCAGTAAAACAAGCAAATATAGTTATTCGATGAAGTAGATGAGTAAGTGCATGGCGCTTTTATGCAGTTCAGTGTTTAACTACTTTGAAAATACAAATCTAAAATAATTTCCAAAATGCCTTGACTTTTTTCCTTTGACATTCCCTTCTTAAACAGAGAAAATAATGAACAAATTATTTAGACTCCAAATACATCCAGGGCAATAGCTGATTCTCTAACCCATTAAAGGAAACTCTGAGGCAGAGAGTAGGATTCAGCAACTGCTAAGCATTAAAAAGACATTGTTAGGTTTCCCTGCAATACTTTTTAAAAGAATTTTCAAATATGCCATTAAGCTCATTATTTCTTAAACATTACAGATATTAGCATCATCATAATATCACCATTCATACGTCTTCCTTTTTTCTGTCTATTCCTCTTCTAAACTTGCTGTCCTCTTCAAAGAAAAGTTCTTTTACTTAAAAAAACCACCGTTCTCCCTTGTCAGCAAAGCACTCTCATTTTCTTCCTTCAAATCCCTCCATATAACCTACATTTCACTGAGATTGACAGTAGTTCTCTAAATGCTGTCACTATCACACCCTATCTTACAATTTTACTCTTATCCTGTGTATCATATTCTTCTAAAATCAGATTCTAAATTGCTTGGGGCTTAAAGTCGCCTTTCTACTTTTCTTTATCTTAAATCATCCCAAAGGGCCAAGCTCTGCCCACCCTGACTGGCTAATTTGCAGGAGCTTTGTGGCAGCCAGAAGTAGAGCCAGCATTCCTCTACCCATGAACTAGGAGCCAGCTGAGCACATATTATTGCAGTTCCATGTTTTCCACATCAGTGCACTGTATCACTGACATAAAAACAGGCTAGGTGGCATTTGGAAGGTACATCAAGGTCAGCTGGTGCCGCTTATTTTCGGGAATGTCTTGACAGAGCTGTGAACCTATTTGAATTCACTTCAATTTTCATAAGCTAACATTTAAAAAAATATATCAAATGACTTTTAATTGTGATTTTTTCACATGATAATGTCCTTAAAATCATATAATGAGCTGAAAAGCACAAATGATGATAATGAAATCCCAGCAGCAAAGCATCTAAGTGAGGCAAGTGAACTCAGATTGTGGAAAACAAGATGCTTTCTGATAAATTGAGGGTGAACACTAATATTACAGCAGCAGAGTATGGCAAGGACTACATATTCAATAGTCTAAATATAACATGGATGCCATCAGAAAAAAAAATCCACCTTCGTGCTGAATGTGATAGAATGTTAAGCTTTTTATTAAAGAAGAAAAACCTTCTTTGGTGATAATTATATGGATTTAATGGAAGTTCTCCCTGTCAAAATACTAAACCAAACTCACCCCAGGAGTCCTAACCATCTAAAACATACATCTTTCTCTACTCCTTTTGAAGTATCAGTATATACTAGTGAGCTTTCTAATTGACTTTTTTTAAAATATAGAAAGCCTTCATAAACATAAAATGAGCCAATTTAAAACATTGATGGTCTTTGTACTGAAGCGCTGATGAGATAAAAAGCACATCTAAATTACAGAAAGCACTGGTTTTTAGAAAAGGTACCTCTAAGAAATGTTGAAAATAATTTTTGCTTAGTGATTTTCTAAGCCAAGGAGAGAAAAGCCCTTTTACACTGGCTTATTTTCTCCACCAGCCAAGGTATCACCGAGGCCTTGGTCTGCTTTTGTAGCTGGGGCACAGGATCAAGAGCAGCTTTTGAACACTGCAGTCTTCTCATCATTACAACGTGAGACACTCGGGCTCATTGCAAGTGGCTGTAGCCATGTGGCTCCCAAAATACCCTGCTGGGGGAATGGCAGAGGTCTGTGGTGCATGGGTGGAGCTCCTTTTCTTTTGTCCTGTTCTTAACTCAGTATCTCCCACAGGGAAGGGAGACCAAAGCCTTCTCCTCAGTGCTGCTGGGGCTTGGTGTCTAACCCTGGGAGGACCCCAGGCCAGAGAGGTGAGCATTGCATGGCCCCGAGGTAGCACGAAATCAAACGGGAATCAAAATCTGGTTTCTGGTTTTCATAAATTGGAACTCACAAGAAAGAATCCATTGTTTGGCATCAAAGGAAAAATACACGTCTAAGTACAAATTAAAAAACACAGGCCATCATTTCTTTCAATTGAAAGACACAGCAGAGGTGATAAAAAATAGAAATATAATTGGGGCATGCTGTTTGAGAGAGAGTAGCTGGAATGCTGACCATAGCAGTGAGCACAGATGCCTCAAATCAGCTGGGCACTACGGTGTCCCAGCAGCCCATTGCCAGACAAGCTGAGCATGAACAGGGCAGTTTCCAGCTCTGTGTTCAGCTCAGACTCCTCCTCACGAGAGATTTAAAGCCCTGACCCTCAAGAACTGCAAGCTCTGAATCCCAAATTAATCCACAGACACACTCTAACACAAATTATCTGCCCTGTTGTGGCTCAACACGGGCCAGAAAACCTCAAGTATGAGAATACTGAGATATCTTGGAAGCTGGACCAAAAATATGAACTTGTTACCCTTTTCCTACAGAATCCAACAGCTGTAAAGGTTGCCTTAAGAAGTGTCCAAAGTACGGATCAATATCTGAAGCTCGATATGCCCTTGTGATTATCTTGCTTTCCCGTACTCATTTGCTCTTTTTGATCACGTACTCCAAGCAAAGCTTCACTTCTACAGCACGGAGGCTTCAGCTTGTATTGGGGAGTTATGAAGCTGCAAAGACACTTTAATAGAAATGCTGTAGCACAGCAGAGAGGTAAGAAAAAAGCTAATCAAGACACTACATCTGAGATGAAAAGTTACTGATCCTAAAAGAGAAAGTAAGCCAGAAAAGTTACTCTTTAACATTCTCTTTGATCTGTGTATGAATTCTCCATTTAATTTGCTTAAGCTTGAAAAAGGTGGACAAGGAAGAGAAGAAATTTTTATGAGAAAAATGGTTTCACAGCAAACCAGCTTCTTTTGAGACTTCTGAAAAGGCATTAACTTTAATATTATAAATTATCTTCTGGACTTCTAGCACAGTTCAACTTAAAGTGGAAAAAAACCAATCAAACTTAAATCATCACTTTGTACGGGAGATGTGTCTCACTAAAGGTGAAAGGCTTTTAAATAAGATAACCAATTTAGACCTTATTACTGAAAAATTTACACTCAGTATTTGCTCTGTATTCATGACTTTTGAAACAAACAGATAACGGATGTGAAGTGTGGGCTGATATGGAACAATAAAAATGTGAAACTCCTTGAGAGGTCTTGAAAACGCTGTATAATAGATCTGCGTAGTGCATAATGCTGTCCAGAGGATTTTCAATGCCACATTCACAACCATCCTGCAGGTTAGAGGATTTGGATGTCTGCCTAGGACAGCACTGGGGTGACCCCATTTTGTTGCTTGCACCCAAACCCGTGGTACACAGCTTCGGGATTGATAAAGGGATTTAAGAATGACAACGAGGTCCCTCCAGCTTCTCCAGCTCTCCACTCTCTTGCACACACAGACCCTGGCAACACCACCTTTCTCACTGTGTCACCACTGGCCCTGGGCAGCACCACAAGGGAGGTTGGCTTTCTGCCCTAGAGACTGAGAAGTCACCACAGTGGTTGTGCTTTCTCCTGGCCAGTTTCCTTCCACTTGGCTGACTCCTCAGGTGGGAGGAATGAGGTTTGGTGAGGAATGGGCCACCCACGGTGGGGCAGGCCACTGACACCATCCCAGCATCATGCACCAGCTATGCCTAGTGCATTGCAGAAGCATTAACTGACTGCAGCTGGGGTGCTCAGCTCTCTTTTACTGCACATCTTTACAGACGAAACAACCAACCTGATCTTGTCAGCTGTTTCACCAAATATCCCTTCTAAGGGCTAATGCCAGCAAAAATGCTGCTATGAACATGGAGAGGTATAATTTGATCCTCAAAGCCCCTTGATCCCTTCCCTCCTTCAGCCTTGCAGATAAAGAGTGCATCATGAGGTGTATTGTGTGCAGTTTTGTCAGAGGACGCAGTAAAAGCTGGTCCCATGGTCACATTAAATGTCCCTGGGTACCTCTTGTTAGAAGAGAATAAGGACTTTTTTTGTGCTTTCTTCAGCCAAGTGCTCTCCTCCCAGGGTGATGTACTAAGTACCTGCCAGCTGTTTTACATTTGGCAGAGGGACCTGAATGCCATTTTTTTTTTTTGCAATGAAGGCCACTACATACATGTAAGCTATTAATTCAAAGACAAACAGGCACTTCTTTGATGGAGAGATGTGAGTTTGTGAGGCAGAGACGGGTTAATAAATGTGAAAATGAATCTTCTGAGGATAATGTGCCACTGTCAAATAGCAAAACAGCTCAAGCACAGTTCTGACATCTCCTCAGGACACATGATATTCTCATAAAACGTGGGCAGGGGAGAAACATTTGAAGTCTGGCCCTACCATTTATATTTTTAGAAGGCTACACAACAATACTCTGACACCCTGAGGTATCTAATGGTTCAACAGTCCTGTACAGTAGGTTCTGCCTACTTTCTAAGGCACATAAATCCATAAACCTTCACTGACCTGTAGTGTCAGTGTGTTCCTGCCTGCAGCCCTTTTTTTCTGCTGTGCTAGAAAGCCCGACGAGACTGCTTATTGAATTTCTTCCTTTCAACATCAGAGATACCAGCCATGCTCTCCAATTATTTAATAGATTCTGCTACAGTGGAGATCACTGATTCATTTTCACTAGAGATATCCAGTCATTGTAAAGAGCAATTATATATAATAACAGCCTAGCTGTTCTCAAACATTCTTTTATCAAATGCATAGACCAGTGATCACCAAGGTGGGCAATGATCTGATATTGATAATAAAACTTAATGTCTTTGGTGTTAGTTTTACCAGACTATCAATAGTTTTGCTCTGCAGACCCCAGCACGCAAAATGCAGCAGGAATATTTGGACAGCCTTTTGCTTTAGCTGTTAAATATTTATTTCATGGTCATGCTCTTTAAGCCTCGCAGAAAAGTGCCTCTGATTCAGCTTTTTGCTGCTTGGCAGTGCTGTCTGGGGGAATGACACTGGGAGATGGGAGATGCTGACTTCTAAGGCCAGTCTGGTTGCTTGGCAGCCTGGAGCAAGATGCTTTGTTTCAGTCTCCCCATCTGCAAAATGTTCCTACTTAACTGTGCACAGGGGCTGAAGATCAATTTGTTAATGGCTGTGCATTAGCACTGAGCACAGCCCTTTGAACTCATATTATGTCCTAAAAATACTAGCCCTTTTTGCCCTTATTCGCAGATGACTTTCCAGACCAACAGATTAAAGTATTCTTTATCTAAAACTTTCCCTGAAATAAAAACCTCGATGGTAGCTACTTACTGAGCCTCATCTCTCAGTGGCTCTGAGGTGGCAAGTCCTCGACTTGAAGTAAGAACTTATTCTAACCCTTCCTTTTACAACTGTGACAAAACCAGAAGCAAAATTAGAACAGTGAAGTTCACAGTGCTCACTTGACCTTGAAGCATAAATTGTGAAGAGCAAAGTGAGAGTATCCACCTTCTCCAGACTCATTCTGAATCCCAACCAGCTAACAAAAGCTGTAGTGATGAAGATAATCGCTGTCTTGAGCAGATGTTATATCCCCATCGATGGATGGCAGCAGTATGTGTAAAGTTCCCTGCCCTAGAAAGCTATTATGTCCCACAGGCAGTCCATGCATTTCAAAAAATCTTTATTTTAGCTAGACAACGTGGTCCTCTGTCTTTTATACCTTGTCCTTTCTCACCTGTAGGGCTACACTAGACACAAGTTCTCTTTTCCTGCCTTACAAATCACCTTTAGGCCAGCTGTGGCCATTTGCCTGTTAGGTAGGACATGAGCACTGCTCCTGCTGGACCAGGGATGGCAGCTACCACAGAGGCTGCCCACAGCACAGGCAAATCCTGGGGGCCACACGGCACAAGGACCACATGCTTATGCATGAAATAAATTTACACAGGGCACTCTGACTGCCTGAAGCATGTATCATTCATTCCAGCCCCTAGGTATGGAGACTGCTGGGCATCTCTTTTCAGAATTTACCAAGCTGAAGTCTGAAGGAGATGAGCTGACTAAAAGGCAGCAAATACACACAAGTACATGTTAGCAGAGAATAAAGAACGAGCGCTCTCCTGGGAAGAGAGGGAGGGTGGGTGGCTGCAGTTATTCTGCCACAGGAGCTCAGATCTTGCACTCAGACCAGAGCCCCACACAGTCTGCATGCCAAGTTATCCTCTGGCTTTAGGCTGAAGCAGGTCCAACATGCCAGGAAACCACAGCATGGAGGACTGACTCATCCTATTCTTCCTCTAAAATCAGCAAGCTTTGGGGGGGTTATTAAAAAAAATGCGATGTGGCTGTGCAAATGTTTTTTACAGAATTCAATCCCACAGAGCAAGGAGACTACAGGTAGGAGACACCAACCCCTGTTCGGGGTCAGGGACCCTGCAGCGCTCCAGGAGAAGCAAAGTCACTGGCCTAGTTTGCTTCTCAATATCAACTGCTCCAGCTCGGACTTATAGCTGGAATTCACACCCTGCAAAAACTAGAGCCTGCAGCTAACAGATACAGCAAATTATTCAGCATTAACCAGCATAATCTGCACTGGTTTTCATGTTGCCTGTTTCCCACTCCTCCCCAGTCACTCACAAGTGCTCTGTGTGGAACAGCCATAGCAGCTGGGGCTGGTAAGGAATATTTCTTGTCCACATGGCCTCTTCACTTCTTATTCCAATGCCATATCCATTCTTTTTCCAAACCAGGCAGCTGTGAGACTTTGTTAATATACCACCTGAAATCTATTTTCATCTGGCATTCAAAACATGACTGTAAATGGTTTATTATTGTCATACTTCTAGACTGCTTTAACTTTAGGAGCAGTACGTTTCTCCTCTTAATTTTTCCTAGCAATACACTCTGCTTCTCTTCCCTGTAAGGTGAAAGATCTATAGACTGCTAGTTGTCAGTGCTTGCAAGTAGCCATTTAAAAGCAGATATTTTTTGTCAGCATTTTTATTTGTGACGCTTCTATGACAGATTTGGAAATTGAAGCCCTTGATTTATCTTCAGGCTGAAAACTAGACAGAGGCAAGGACACCATGAGCCTTAGGAATGAAATTACAAACATGTCATTACCTCCTTTAATCTGCTCTTGTTTCTGTGAAATTGCTCCAGACAACCCCAAAAATCCATGTGCTTTCACAAGAAAAAAATCCTCATTTCAGGCTATTTTCCACCCATATTATTTGAGGCCTCTCACTGTTCCCTTGTGTAAAAACAAAGGCTAGTAAATATACTTCTTTTTAACTTCTGTAGGAGCTAAGCCAACAGACCCAAACAACATATAAAACAGTCATGTCTAAAATCACCATCCCCCTCTCCCTCTTTTTCTTTTCCTTAGTGGGTTTTTAAAAAATATTTATTGAATCTTGTTTGTCTCACAGGAGAAAATGGTTTGATAGTGAGTCATACTAGCACTCAGTTCAGGCCACATTCGGCGTAACATAACATCACATCTGGCACCCTGAAACCGTGACTGACAGACTCTGATCAAGATTCACGTGATGGGAGTAGCAGGGGTTATTGCAAAGCAGGAGTGAGAGGCATGGGAGGAACTACAGTGAGAAAATGGCAAAAAGCCCAACTCCCATTTGTCTGCTCAAGCATTTCTATTAGCTCTTATTTTTCCACTGTACTGTAGGCCTACACAGAATTTTAAAGCATTAGTTTGTGCTGTTACCCATGTGACAGCATCCATGGGTGACTGAAAAGGCTCTGCTGTGATGAGAAGGGCCTAAGTGGGAGTGCAAATGGAGGTATAAAGTAGAGACCCTTTCCTGAGCCAGTCCCTAAGATGATGCTGGCACTAGTGGCAACTCCCAAGTGAGCAGTGCCAAGTAGAGAACTGCAGCTGCCTCAGCTGGGTGTGTAAAACTCCCTTCTGGGCTGGCTGGTGCGTTTCCCATGTGAGAAATACTCTGGTCGTCCTTAAACTATTCACCACTGAGACAGTCATCCAATGCCAAGAGAATGGATGGCCTTGTGCTTTGTACTTTTTACTGTGGTGGAGAACAACTAGCAGGTCTCATTTGGACTCAAAAATCAGGCAGAAAACAGCAGCAGCAGTGCCTTCACATCTTACATAGGTCTAAGTGGGTAAAGAAGTCACCTGCTGTGAAAAAGATCTCATTTTGCTTCAGAAAAGATCTGGGAGAAGGCCACTCTGCCCGAGGTAATTCCAGCCTACATCTTCAAGTTCCTGCACCACTACCACATAGCTGAAACAAAGCTGTGCTGGCAAGGAAGAGGAGTATGTTCTTCCCCTTCTTTCTTGGGAGATTTGACATTGCAAAAGAATGAGTTAGGTCCCTAGCTGTTAACCTCAAGAGTTATTCTCATCATCATTGACCCAGTAAAGTTGTGATCTTATTCTTCTGAGAGTTGGCAGTGGTGACAAACAAACCCTGAAGCAAACGTGGGCGTCTCTGCAGGCATATCACTTTCCAGAAGAGCACTCATGCCAGAGCTGAAAACACTGACACCGGGGAGCACACAGCCCCATTACCCTTCCTGGTAATTCTGCTGTTTGACCTGGTTTCTGGAAACAGCTCAGGTAACAGGTTCCAGTACTGAGCCCAAAAGAACAGCTCATTTATTATACACTCAGCTAACTTGGCAAAGCTTCAGAAAAAGGTGAAAGTTCAGAAACACGCCTTTTGTTAGCATCTCATGCCATCCAACTCTCCACAACTATTTCAAATGTATCTCTTTTCAGTGGGGTAAGGATCTACATCCCAGACACCCAGATCCATGCCCTAGGCATCCATGGAGGTTTAAAGCAGATCTCCGGACTCTGCTGTGGCAGAGAGTCACTAAAGGTTGAATATCAAAACACACAATTTCGATCCTTAAGCCTTTTTACCAATCCACCTCTTTATTCTCAGATTCCTCTCTGTGACATGAAATCACTACCTGCCCTTTATCACAGGTCTCGTGGGAAAATAAAAGCAGTAATCTCCAAGAAAATTTGGATGCTGTGCTGAATAAAGGTTATTGGTACTCACTGCCATGCTGCTAGGCTGCTGTTGTCTGCCTTCAGAAGGAGGAGCTGGAAGCTTTGTGGACCAGCATTTGAGCAAGAGTGGGCTGTGGGCAGAGGTAAGGAACAAGCAGTCTGATTGCCTCTCTCCTCCCACACCCAACCAAGAGCCAGTTAAATGGCCACAGCTGAGGCCAATGATAGCCAGGTGCCAGGCATAACCAGGCAAAACCAAAGCTGTGTGTCCTGAGCAGAGAAGAAAGTCAGCCCTATGAGAAGGTGATGGGCAAAACCTGTGTGCAGGGGACAGAGAACTGAGACTTACCAGAGGAGAGAAATGGCATCCCCCCCTTTAAAAAATAACATTTTTGTCAGTAGATCAAGCTTCTTTTGGGACGTCAAGTCAGTGATGGAATCACCAGAGGAAAAAAAAAGTATTATTTAATCATCAAGGATTAACAAAAGCCATGTTGTCATTAGCCACAAGCCACCTTAATGATGATTCCTATTGTTAGGTACGCAGGCTGCAAATTGCCTTCCCACATAACTTCTGTCATTATGATATCTGTGTGATGAATATAAAAATTTGCTTCATACCCTGACCATAAAAAAGCGTAATTCTAGCTTTAAGTTACTGTTTACATCTTTCACTTATGGCATAAGTATTCTTTATTGCACAATACGAATAATTTTGCATATTAACTACGTAGCGGCATTTTCCTATGGGCACATAATTTTATCATTTATGTGGCATTTCACATTATTTGGGAACAGGTAAATTTAAAATATTTTGTTGCATAATCTCCATTTTGGAGGAGATCTTTTGAGATAAACACATCAGACATGAGTGCTTGGTGCTAAAATTAAATCTTCATCTGCTTAAATGTGTGGGTTATGAGTGCAGCAGAACCATTTACGTGTCAGTGAGATGAGAATCAATTCCACAGAATGGAAAGATTACTTAATCTGAGATATATTTTCTTGTTTTAGAACTTGTGATTGACAGACTACCTTATTACTCTTCCTTTTTTTCTTAACTTTAAGAATATCTAATGAAATTAATCACAGCCTGGAAAAGACAGTTTGAAACCTGCTAAGAATTATATATGTCAGTGCCAGCTTTACAACTCACTTGGACTAATTTGCTGCTGGCAAATATATCATTGTCACACCCTTCTGTAAACTTTGCATTTGCAATCTTTTGAACTAACCGCACAAGTGGAAGCACTACTTTTCAAGTCTTAAGAGTGTGATAGAAGTGTCGATGCAGGGTTTCTAACTTGGCAATAGCTCCAATAAGGATGTATTGTTATAATCCAATGTTTTGTAATAAGTTGTTTAGTCCATATCAGAGCACAGAGTAGAAAATAGTAATTTTGCTATTTTTAAATAAGGCACAAAGCAGTGCTTTAGTGATAAAGTCAAAAACCAGACAAATTTGTCTGTACAGGAACTTGTACTTTATGCAACCAGCTTGTACCTTAGTATCAGATAATATCATTAAATCATTATTATTATTATTATTATTATTTATTAACTCACACAATAATTTACCTTTCTTGAATGGACAAAGAGGGTTGCATTACGCTATACTCAGACTGTGCAAACGTTTTATAAAAGCAGCAAAAGTTGGAGGGAAGTCTCCAGTAGGTTTTGTCTCTTCAATTCCTGTCACGATTGTCAGTTCCCTCTAAGTTACTGATTTCTATTTGAAACAAATACCAGGAAAAATATCTCTGCTATTAAAACTTCTGCACTAAAGCAAAACCTTAATTATAACCTCCTATTCTCTTGAGTCAAGTTACTGACACATCTGACTGTCACACAGCCCATCTGTTTCCAAAGTTGTTTTGCTTTGCCTTGCTGCAGACGTGGAAGGCGCTGCAGCGGGAGCCGAGCTGTCCTGTGGAGAGCACGCTTCTCCAGTGTCAGGACTCAGAGATGCCTGCTTATTTCCTGACTACGTGCTGCCATTCCAGCTCTGACAGGCATCTGCATCGGGTTTATTAGCAAATTCAGTAGATCCTGCTGAATTCAGTTTCTTTCTACATCGGTGGCTGCCACAGACGTTTGCTCCCCTGAGACCACATAAGTGCAAATCTAATGGGATTTCTAATACATGTTAAACTAACGTATTAGTAAGAGGCAAAGGCTAATTTTTTACATGACAATCTTTGAAACACTTTAAAAATGTGCCTTAAATATTACCTTCATTTCATACACGGAAAACATGGAATGGATACAAGACTTGCTCAAAAGGCAGTAAAACCTAGGTAAACTGATATTGATTTTGCTCCTACCAGCTAAAAGGATTTGGGGAAGAGAACACCCCCCAAAGTAACTCCTCCCAACCCAAACATGTTGACAACATAATATATTTGCACTGACACAGAGTGACTCAGAGACAAAAGGTGCCTAGGGATTTGAATAAATATATTTAGAGAATTCAGTATATATATATGTCTCAAATATCTTTGGAGATCAGGCCAGATATAGATCTGTATTCTTTAGCCACGTTGTTGTAGGACTTCTGGTTAACACAGGCATGCTGTAAGAGAGGCAATCCTCAGCCTCACTCATAACAGATCAAGAACCATTTGAAATGCTGGTTTGTAAGACATGTTTCAACTTTCTAATTCATTACAGTAGGAGGCAGTAAGAAACCCAGGTACTTACAGACTGTGTTTAAAAACCAAACAAATAAAGGCAAATTTGAATATTATTTAAACCCTTATTTCTTACCCTTTTCCGAGGTTATTCATTTAAAAAAAAAATTATTAGTATTTATTTATCAATTCATTGGAAAAGGCAAGTCTTCTGGTGAGAAATGATTTGCAAAGGGACTTTTCACACAGCAGTCTTACAGAGACACTTCTGCTTTTGTTTTAAAGCCCAGTTCTCCACTGAGGAAATGCTGCTGTAATCCTGTACCAGCCAGATGAAACTGCTAGATTAGCCCCACAAAAAATCCCTTAGCTGGTTCTTGGTGCCAGCTCTGTATCAGGAGAGGGGTTGGTTTTTCACGGCAATCTGAGCACTAGAGTGAGTGTTTGGCCATCAAGGAGCAAGGGGATGGGGGTTAGTCACACTCTACCAGGGGGCTCTGCTTCTTTAGAAATCAGTCATTTGCATTTCTTGCAGCTTAGCACAGCTACTGAAAGCAGCTGTGCCCAGTGAATTTTATGAGGACATTTAATTCCCAGGCCTTTCCCTGCAGGCCCACATTTCACTCACATAGCAACTTCTTAGGAATATCTACTCATGGTTTTCCCTTGTCATATCTGACAAATCCTCCTGTAGCCCATCACAACCCCCCGCCACCCCGCTTTTCCATGACTTCTAATAAATATAATAGGCTTTCAGAGAAAACAGACAAGCAAGTAAATACCAAGTTCCTCCATTAGTTTCAGATTTATTTTTTTTCCTGTCCAGCTGTAATTGCACATTTTCTAGCTTGATACATGGGCAATTAGCTACCAGTATACGGCAGTGCCAGACACTCATCCTTCCCAATATCCTCCCACTCCAATTTCCATGCATTAGCTTAGAAACAACTGTAGAGTTGTCCCTGCTTCTTGGGAGAGGTCAGTGCATTAACATGCAACTGATTTTTACAGAGGCTTCACGAGGTGTGAGTCAGTACTGTAACACTTCACACAGTTTTTTTGGACATCTCTGATGCTGCTTAATGAGAACTTTGCCATAAGAGGGCATTCAAAGGGGAAAAAAAAAAAAAAAGCAATGAGAAAAGAAAAAAAAGGGCTGAAATAAATCTTTCTTCATTCCTTGCCCCAGCATGACACCACACTCAACACTTTGCATAAACAATAATTGGGTTCTATGCTTAAGTACATCCAGATGAATCAGGAGTAATTTCACAGAGGTCTGGGGAAGTTAGGCTGAATTTAAACTGAACTCGCTTTGGTATAACTCAGCCTTATTTCTGTGGTTCTCAGTTTCACCTTGTTTCATACATAGGTGATGTCTGCCAAATCACTGTTGGTCATTAGAACAACTAAAACCATAAATTAGCTGGCTCGTTAGGGATATAGGGCAGCAAGGGCTTTCCTTTATCTTCTTATATAATGATCCCTGTTTCTACAGAGTACTTCATTTCCATTTGCAAGAGAATTTCATGGCTTGTACAATGAACTCTGCAGCTCATGAAACCCTGACAATGGTCTTCACTCCTTTCTTTTGGTTAATTGTAACAAATTTCATTGGCTGGTTATAAAAGAGATTATTTCTGGGAAGGAAATTCCTGCCTGAGGTATATAAGGAGATGAGAGATTTCCAAGTTTCGTCTCTTGAGCTTATTAGTAGTGCATCAAGGTTTAGCCTCTTTCAGTATGAATTTAACAGAGGGGTTTTAGAGCTCCTTTTAGCCATGAAGGAGTGAGAATGCCACTGCCATTGTCAGAGAGTAACTGTCTGTCATTCTTTTTTGCAAGCACCCGAGTAAGTGGGTGGCAGCTGGTGACAAGGTCACTATGACTGCACTTGCCATTTTCTTGTGACAGCTGAAGCAGAGCTTTGGCCTGAAGCACTTGCTGCTGACTTCCTTATGTCTCCAGTATAGCTTTGAGAGAGGAGTTATGCAGATGTAAATATTTCTATCAAATATTCCCGTTCCAGTTGAAGCTGCTGGTATACTTTTACCCCAAAAGAGTAGGGAATGCTTTAGACCATGTCATCATTTCCCATTAGTTATGGGGAGGGAGCTTTTGGCGGCTACAGAAACCACAAAATACTACCTTTTACCTTATTGTCCCCTACAGATTTTATGCTCAAGGTGTTGCCCGTAGGCAATCTGCTCTTTCTTGGGCTCCTGAGTTCAGTGTGGGTTTTTAGCAGTACCCTTTGATCAGCTCCAAGGCTGCCTGTGAGTGACAGTGGAAGTCCTTTCTGTTGGGAATCTGATTTGATGCCTCCTCAGTTCCAGCTCTGGGGACTTTAGGGCATCTCAGCAGTGTCAAAGTGACACTCTCTCAGCCTGCCATCATCTTCTTCCAGAGGCCTTTTTCTCTCTCTGCCTTTGCTTTGAAATTTCTTTCATTTCCTCCTTGAACTCTTAACAGTTTTTGCAGTCTTATCTGAATCTTTAGCTATACCCCCTTCTTTAATTGTGGACCTCACTTTCACAATTTAATTGTGAGACTTTCAGTGCTGTGAGAGGTATTGCAGCATTTCCTCCTGCCAACACGTTTCTTTTTCTCACTTTTCTTGTATTTCTCATTCTCATCCACCCCACACATCCTATATAGTTCTCTTTCCCCTGTTCCCAGTTCCTTACAAGATCAGTATTTGTGAGCTTTGAGCATTAAAGGGAAATACCATTTTGTCTGGTTTTGCCCTACAAAAGGGCACGATGATCATGAGTCATTCCCTGAATGAAAACTCAGATTCAATGCCACAGGGGCATTGAAAAAAGCTTTGCTATTTCCCTCCCACTTTGAAGGAAATAAAGAGTAGTGTTGGCAGAGAAAAGTGTGTGATTTGGTGCTCAAATAATGCCCTGATCTGGTGCTTCTGCTGACACACACGCTCTGCCAAACTGCAGCACAGCCGAAATCAGCCACACACCCATCAGCTTCCTTCCCACCCTTGGTTCAGCAACAGGCACCTTCTGGAACCGATGCTGAATCTCTCTCCCACTTCAGTGGATACTGCCTAGCTGTACTGAATACAGTGGGAAAATCCATAATATTTTCCACCACCTCCTTTTTATATATTATGGCTTCCCTTAGAAAGTCTCAATATGCTTCCTGCTGAAAAACTTACAGCCAAACTTGTTGATCAGTGAGTAAACTTAGTTTGCCTATGCCACACAAAGCATCACTAACAGCTGTGCAGGTATAAAACAAACAGGAAAAAGAGGAAGCTGTGTCCTAAGAGACTATGGTAGTTCTAAAATCATGAACTTGGAGAAGCAGAGAATGTAGGAGTTGTCTCCTAGGGCAAGAAAAAGGCATAGAAAAATACAGGAAGTGTTGTGCTTATGTGTGTGCACATTTCTGTGCAGCTGTGCCTGTTCTTTATGAGCTCATCAACTTGAAAAATAAACCCCCTGACTCAGAGCCCACCACTAATTTCATGCAGAACCAGAAGATGACGACCTTGCATTCATATTTCAGTAATCGAAGCTGTCCAGTCCCACAGGATTAACCCTCTCATACATCACCCTCAGCCTCCCTGTGCAGACAAGACTTGGTCAGAGGCGCTGCAATCCTGTGCTACCTGCATGAAGAGGGCACCAGCCTCAACTGTGTCCAGGTAAATAAAATTTAGGAGTCAGTCTGCTCCCAGGGAATGCCAAAAACAGCCCCAAAGTGACACAGAGGCATTGCTATGCTCCCAGCAGGAGGATTGCTACCCTCCTCTCCAGCAGCAGCTACGACTTTTCACCACCTTCAGGCAATAAATTAATGTGAAGGTGGTGGCAGCAATTCATCTATGTCACCTCTCAGGTGGGTTCGAGCCGTGCAGCATGGCTGGCCATGAGGAATGTCCTCGTGCACCCTCAAAGGCATGGAAAACTTGGATGCATCTTCTCATTAATAAACAAGCTCAGCTTGCTTCCCGCAGCCTACATCAGCTTTTCGGAATTAATTCCAAGGTCCTGGACTTTTCTTTAAAGGCTGGATTTGAGTATAGTTAGGAGTCTTGCTAGAGATCATAAATGCAGACCATCATCAAGAAAATTATTCCTCTATCCCGCTGAAGGTTTTACAGGGAGAATTGGCTAAAACTGGAGCATTGAATCTCACAGGAAGAAGGAACTATCACAAACTGCATTGGTTTCATCTTCAAGTACAAAGTGCTTTTTAAAATCTAAACTTCTTACATAAACATTGGGGAAATATGAAAATAGATAAATAAAAAATTAAACCACAATGCTTCATTGCACACACATTCCTTCACGGGGTGTGGGTGAGGAAATAAATATGACAGCTCTTAGTCATGTTGCTTACTGCTGTTCTGGAGGGTAATTTCATCCCATGTGAGTGAGTGCAATATAATGATGTACTTTAACTGGATCACATCATGGTATATGTGCTTTTGTCCCTGAGGTTACCATTAGATGCTCCAGAAAAAATGAAAATGCACTGGAAAAAAATTACAGAATTATATACAATTTTTTATTTGTCCTGAGACAGGGCTGGCTAATGCCATGATACAGGACTAAAAGCCCTTGCAAATGGTATTATTTTCATTTCTGTTGCTTACACTTTCCATCCAACTTTATCTGTCAAGGTTCAAATTCTGATTTCCTTCTCTCCTCTTTTCTTTGTCTTTTACAAATTCTCACCTCTGTCTAAGTTCTAATAAACTCAAAGTCTTTGACGTGGGAAGCTGCCAGGTGATGGCATCAGCATTTGGGAGGATGTTTCTCGCTGTTCAGTGGCTTTGCAAATCTCCTGGTTGGATCAGTTTCTTTTTGCATCTCTAGCTGTGAATAGAGGCTGAAAAGAAGAGCAACAGGCTCCCCCTTTGGTCCCACACCTAGAGAGGGACAAACCTGTCTCCCATGTTCCTGGCATGTGCAGTTTTCCTCCTCTCTCTGCTCCCTCTTTCATCCACCCAGCTGGCACAGCCCGGAGGATGTCCTCCCCCTCAATACTCCAAGCAGGGATGGTTGCTATCCTCACCAGCTGACATCAGTGCTAATTTCCTGTAAGTTGACACAGAATAAAGGAGAGGCCTCTTCCTAAAAAATCTTTCCGGCTGGCTTAAAAACACTCTCTGTCTTTTCTTCCTGTGTGAGGCTTGCAGAATCAATAAGGCCCCAGCCTCTTAGCCCTGAGCAGCAGAGAAGCTATTGCTGCAAACTCAGCAGGAGGAAGAGCTAGGGCAAGCAAGGAGCCCAGAGATAATCAAAAGTGCCCTCCCATGGCTCAGGATGTTGCCAAGTGCTTGGAGCAGGACCAGAAGGCAGCACACTATGACTCTTTGTCAAGCAAGGAATCTTCTTCATGATCTCCACTTAATTATCTCTGAATTTCACTAATTGCACTTACCTTTACCTTGCACTTACCAAGAGGGCTGGGCCAGGTGTTACTCTATTACATTCTTTTTTAAAAACTCTGTGTATCTTCATGCAGGTGCCTGGTGGCTGTTAAAAGGGGCAAGGAGCCCCTCTTACACATCAGTGTTTAATGTGCATAATGCCATGACAGGCTGGTACAGAGACTCTGTATTCAATGAAATTATTCTCAGTATTCTCAGGATTCAGTGTAATTTCAGGCAGTCTTTATAGTTTAGAAGAAACCCTGTTTGTTTCCCCTTTTGAAAACAGACAAACAAACAAAACCCCACAAAACCCTAAACTAAAACCAACCAAACCAAACACAAACCAAATCAAACAAAAAACCCATAGAAAAAGGAACTTTCATTGTTTATTACTACAGAAAGTGGGAAAGAAGGCTGAGATTTTGTTGGCTGTTGATGAAAAAAAATGTTAGCAGCATTTACAGATTTAGGACTCTTTTTTAAAAGGAAACCACGTGAGGGACATACCAGGTTAGAGTGATAACTGTAAGAATCTACTCTCAACCAGGGAAAGACACAGAGTATAGTGCAGTTACCTCTGGGTAAATTTTTGGCTGGTGACAGAAACCAGGAGAGTACTAAAATTACAGTTTGAGTGCAGAAAACTATTAATCCAGGGGTGGATTGCATCATTTGCTGGACTGTGTCATTCTCTGGATTGTGTCATTTTGCTTGGGTACACTGTAGACTTCCAGCATACTTTGCTCTAAAAATTATGGGCATGTGACTGCAGGTAATGTGAAAACCTGCATCGTTGCTATATTTGAAAAGCTTCTTATTGCACTATAAAAATTGGGGAAGAGGACATATTTTAGTTTAGTGAAAAGAAGCAATAAAGATAAGAACAAATGCACTGAATCCAACAGGACTCTGCATTTGTCAAATGTGGGCTCAGCTGAGGTCACAGGAAAACTCTGCCACCAGAGATGTGCAGCAGCACTGTAAATCCTCTGCACAGGGGTAGCAATCTGGGACTGGTTTCTTTTTCATAAACACAGACACACTCAGAATTTCCTCTTGCCTCTGACATTTGTCCCTCTCCCTTTGAGACGGGCGGCCTTCTTGCCCTTTACAACTTCAACTCAAACATGATAAGTGGTGCAGAAAACCTTGCATGAATTCTATAGCTCATTCAAGAGGGCTAATCCACCATTTAAGTCCCACAGGTTTAAATGCTTTTTCATCACTTGACCTCTTCAAAAGGATGAATTTCTCCTACAGTGAGGATGGCATCTGACAGTTGTTACTTTTTTAGTCAGAAGAAACTATAAAGCAATACATAATAAATAGTACATAAACATCAAATCAAAGAATAGGATTTGTAATTCTGTCTCACAGATTATTTACTTGAATTACTGTTTAAAATCTCAGAATTAATATTTCAAGAAGAATGTGATTGCAACAATTCTACTGGAAACAGCAAAATCTGCTCAGTGAACAGTCTGTGTGTACAGCCACTGGTCTAAATCAACTCCACTGACAAACTGGCAAGCACCAGGTAATATATAAAATGAATAGACAATTCAGAAATGTCCAACAGATAACTAAAATTGAAATTTTATTTTTTTTTCAATAATATTCATCAGACAATTTTCTGACAAGACTTTTCTGAAAGATGAAGTGCAAATGGGAACCCTGTAAGAATGTTTAGAAGAATTGTACATGACATTTTTAAGCGCCACCAAGTACACATTGAATACTTTGTAAGTATATAGGCATAGCAACATGCAAGTGTCATGTACCCAACATTACAATATGCATTTTGTCTGCTTAAAGTTATTAATGAGGAAATAAAATGAAATTGATGTGTCTCATCATCAGTGCAATATGTTTAATTCCCATGGATTTTTTTTTTACAGGTTAGTGGTTGTATTTCTGAACCTTTCAGATATATCCTTCCCAGGGCCATAAATTGCCAGTGTAAGAGCAAAGTACAGTATCCTAGGAGAATACACTTACACTGACCATGAATAGATGAAGTTCTTATAGTCCTTTCACAAATTATGCCTTATTATTTATTCTAGGAAACTCTCTGCTGAACTGAAGGGGTTTTGTAGTTATAAAATTTCTAGGCTAAAAGTAAAGGATGCACAAAGATTGCTTTATAATTCTTTTGAAAAAGAGCTAAATAGCAACTCAAACGTGCATTAAGGACTTGAGCCTTGTTCTTTTGAAATCAATAGGCGTACTGTACTCAATTTTGACGGTAGCAGGACATATATGAATCCAGTAATCCATGAGTTCACTCTCTTGGCTCACTGTTTTGGCAGAAGCAGAGGACTGTAGGTTATATTTGCATATTTCTATGAAAGCTATGTAGGGGTATAAGCAAATCTGCATTCACTGAAAAAGGACAACATGTGCAACTGCATATTTACTAACATTAATCAATATGCATAGAAAGGGGAGAAAGAGGAAATTATAAAGAAATCAGCCCAGCAATTAAACACTATCCTCCTCTTTATAGTCAACATAAAGAGTTGATGATCATCTTTACAATCTTCTTTACAAGTTATTACT
Source organism: Callaeas wilsoni (assembly GCA_013398955.1). Taxonomy (NCBI): domain Eukaryota; kingdom Metazoa; phylum Chordata; class Aves; order Passeriformes; family Callaeidae; genus Callaeas; species Callaeas wilsoni. Next base: position 146,813 of record VWPU01016414.1, on the reverse strand, counting down.
TTAAACTCCCTCCCTTTACACCTATTATAAAAACCCTTCAATATTTCATTTTAGAACAAGACTGAGAAAACGAGTATGTTTAGAAGAAAATAGCATTGGTGATTTTCAGCACTATGCATAAGGGCAGGCTAAGGCTGTCTGTAGTTTGTGCTGAAACATGAGATCAGAGCTCACACATGAAACACTGCTGGCTTGACCCTGAACACAGGGAAAGTGCTAAAGTGCTGACCCCAACAGGCTTGGCTTTGCACCTGAAATCTTAAAAAACAGAAGAAACAAAAACCCTTGAACTTTTCTTTAATAGTAGCACAGACTGCTCCTTTTAGAGGTGATACTTTTCCTACCTCCTTTCCAATTAGAACGCTGCTTTTAGCCCAGCAGAGAATAAATGATTTAAGACACAGAACGTGGAGGGCAGACCTACAGTAAACACAGAAGCCATGAAGAAATTTTTAAAATTTTTTTTCCCCCAACTACTGCAAGGCTCTGGAAGCCCCTAGAACTGTAGACTCATCAAACTGGCTTCACACCTTCTGTCTGATCGTGAGTACATTAAACATTGCTGAAGACAATGAACACAGCTTGGCAACAGGATGATTCCTAGATGTTGGAAGAATTCCCTTAAGGGCTGCTGGAAGCGCACAAGGCTTGGAGCATCCTGAGGATGTGGAGTGATACACAAGTGTGCTGTTCAACCATGTTTGTACCCTTATTTTCTCCTGAGTTAAAAGAAGTGCAGAGTGCTGGGAAAGATTCCTCGATAGCAAGAAGGAACTGTGCTAGCTTCTATTAGTGCCAAGTAAACAACTCTCGTGTGTTTTAGAGGCCCGAGGTCCACCCTGAAAAACCCTGCAGGAAGTCCTACTCTCAAAAGAGTTTCTACTCTCTTCTCTTGACATCAAAGGCTTCTCTATTAATTTAATTTTCTCCTGCTGTTTGCAATAGTCCTTCTCTGTTCCCCATGCATTGAGTGTTTTTAATGTAAACATGCCCTGGCAATATTATGTTTAAATAAGTAAGAGACAAGTCAGGATATCTCGACACTATTGATATTGCATATTTAATTCAAAAGCTTGCATGTGCTTTTTAAAGTTTCTCTTCGTATGTGCATGCCTTACTAGGAAGAATTGTGTTGCAGTTGGATTGCACACCATTATCTAGAGCTGACTAAATATTGATGTGTTATAGCAGTTTATTTTTAAGCTGTTTGGGATGAATCCCCAGCCAGTGTAAATTGGCCCACATTTAAGGCAACAGAGTGAAGCTGATTTATACCAGCTGAGGCTGTGTCCTTATGCCCTGTTAAAAAGCTAAAACTATACCAAAATTAATAAGAACAGGGCAAGAATTATGAACCCAGGCGATATATTTACCTATTTTTAACAGAAAAAAACCAATAATACAGTGATTTCATTTCAAGACTGAAGCAAAGATTCAATAGTATTTAAAATGTATACAAATATTCCATAGCTAGTATTTAGACTAAGAGGTAGATGTCATATTCTAAGAACAGTATAGTGTGGAATGATGCTAATGGCAGTTGTTAAATACAGTTATTTGCCTGTTACACAGGACACAAAGGAGGGTGATAGCAATGGCAACCACAAGAAGGCTTACGAAAAAAAATCTTGTCTTCTTTTGCTATTCTTTGTTATCTGTCTTTTGGTGCATTTCTTCTGGAAGGGCATGATGGAACAGCATCAAGAAGTAAAAAGGTCTATAATACAAAACTTCATGTTTACAAAACATTAGCTTTATCATTAAAGGCAACCTCTGTACTGTAATGGAAGCATTTTGTACTTACAATTTAAGATTACGTGGTGTTACTGAGCAAGTAGTGGAAATTCCAGGTGAGGTGATTCAGCAAAATAGGGGTCAGAAGAATGCAGCTCTCTCTCTCTCTTTCTCTCTCTCTGTTGTTCATGCTAAAAATACCAGGGCATATGGCAGCATATTTCAGCATCTTAACATACTAGGCTCCCTTGAGGACAGAAAAAAAGATGAAACTTCTGCTGTTGAGCCAGAAATAAGATTACAGAACAGTGTTGCCAGACATTCAGAGTGCTGGCAGCAAAGCCATTAGAGGAGTCAGTGTCTTACTTTGCCTAAACGTGTTTCAGTGCTATTTAATGGTGCTCCAAGAAATGGAAAGCAAAGCTGGTGAGAATGAGGAGTGGTATATAAGCATTTTTATAAATTAGTTGTCATTGCAAGTAGAGGAATTACACATATTGCATTAGGATATCCACTGCTTCTATATGTACCTTCCACTTTTCCCTTGTGACTTGAAATAATCAAAATGCATATTATAATTACATGGTTTTCCAATATCCATACACAGCAAGTACAAGATACTTACATGTAAGTACACTGTATTTACCTATATTTTTGCATAGTTTTTAGTGTGTACTTTGTGCCACTTAATAAAAAGCATTACTCATCATTTTTGTTGTTGCTGTTTCTCTTTATTAGACAGCTTGTTCAATTAGAGTTGGAGCAGCTGGGATTTTTTGGTATGTTCATCACAGATTACCAGTTCCTAGTAGTGTAGAGATTAGACATTTGGAGGAGTCTGGGTAAGCGGTGGGGGAAGCTGCAGTGTGAACATGAAAGTTTTAAATCACCTCCTTAATTAAGAAACGCAGATTTAATGATGCTAATTTGATAAACTTACCTTTAATTCGAATGGAATTCTAAAGGTAAGAAGTCCGTTTTCCTTTTGGTAACACTTTACAATAAGTGGCACTAAATTACACTAGAACTGCTATGTTACAGGGAATTACATGTAACTACACTGTAACTGTTGAAAGAGCTACTGTACATGTGCGTACATGGTAACCTCAGTGCTGTTACAATCATGAATTACATAATTACAGATGATTCTGTCCTTTCTTTTCATTGAAATAGCTATATATATATTTATATATATATATTATACTGCAATGAAAACACACAAGATGTTAACTTTCATGTCTCACTTAGAAAAGTTGGTTTTCTTCATGTGTTCCTTTAGAGAGGGAGTCTCAGTGCAAGACGAACCATCCTTAAGTAATGTGGAAACTTTTTGAAATGTTCTAGCTTAAATTCTGAGCCTCAAGTTAAACATCAGGTTCCTCAAACTGTCTCTTGGTTTGTCAGATGACACTAAAAGAGTGGGATGATGCACCCTTTGTCTTCTGATGCACCGCTTTCTTGTTCAAATCATGAGAATGTTCTTGAAGCATTAAAAAAATGAAAAAAAAAATCTACATCAAAAAGTTTAAAAATAATCAGCAATTGACACTGTAAACAGTACACTGGCAGAAACTAGCTACCTGGTCTGGAGAAAACTACTCTGCAAGTGAGTGAGGGAGAGGATGTCACATACATTTTAGCGAAGATGGTTCCCATTCAGAGCCTCCATTTTACACACTCGCTGGGTACCTCACACCGTAATAAAAACTTTTTTTTTTTTTTCAGAATGGGAACTTGAGCGAAAGGAATGGATAACTGGCTTTTAGCCTACTTAATGTGATTAGTGTCGAGCCATGACTCTGCGTACAGAACAGAGGGATGCCTCTTTACACCCAGTGTAGTAACTCGAACCCGTGAAGACAGGCCTGCAAAGTGCTATCCAGGTAGAACGCTCTGTGTGGGGCTTTTCACACCTGCTGTGCACAGCTGCAAGGGACATCACCAGGTGCAAGATAATGGAAGATCAAATGGGTTAAAAATGAGCACATGTGAGAAGTTTTAATTGAAAGCCAATGGGAAAAAAATCTATTTTAACAGTACAATTTATACAACTTTTTTTGCCAAGTTGAAATGCTGTTTCTATGCCACTGGAGAATATGGTTTGAAATGGTTACCACAAGGCCAATCCTGCTTTTGAAGGTCCTACCTGACCTTGGCTGGGTAATGGTTCAAGTAACAGCCCTGCTATTCAAGCGAGCTGGAGTTAGGAAGAATGAAGAAAGGCGTAAACACCACGCTGGTGGGGAATTCCACTTGAGCAAATAAGGCCCTCATCCAGGGAAGCACTTCATTTTTAAGCATATGAACAGTGCCTTATACTCCAAGGGAACCTCTCTGACGCCTGACGCTGACTATGTGCTTAAAAGCTTAGTTGAACTGGGCCCCAGGTCCTGAAATAAAACTTTGATACTGCACTATAGCTAATGTAACTTACTGCTGTGACAAGAACCCATATTTTTGGTATTAAACTGAATGACTTCCTTTGCCAGCCTTTTACATGTGTATGTTTTGAAAGACATGAATATCTTGTAAACCTATACTAGTTTTCAATGTGTCTAGTAGCACCTACCTGGTTCTCTCAAACTACCATATTATATTAACATATTATTGCATTTTTCCACAGATGGGTATGGAGTGAACTGTAAAAACAAGCATGCAATCACATCAATGCAGACTTATTTCTTTAAAATGTCATACTGTATATGATTTATTATGTTAACACTCAACCACATCATATTATTTATGTCTGTATATTTTGAAAAAAAGTGCTGCTTTGATTGACGTCACCCTTTTTTCTTAGAAATTAACAAGATAAATGCTTCAACAAAAACAATTAAAATACTCTAATATTGTCCTTAAAAGGTTTATATTCTTCTGATAAATAATCTGTCACAGCACCTTTATCTTCCATTTTACCATACCACATGATGTCGTATTCCAAATTCTCCCTTCCCCACACAAAAATAAAATCCCAGGAGAAAGTCCTTTACAGCAGACCATCATGCTTTTATGCTTCACAAATACATCGATCAGAGAGAAATACTTCTTTTGTCAAAGGTGCAAAACACAGGAGCAAAGCGAGCTCCAACTAGACTAACTTGCGTTCTCCAGTGTAGAATCATTTCCAAGACCTGTTATGGCAACCTTTTCTTTTCATTGGAAGAGGAAATAAGCCGATGGGCTTACAGTGTTTTGTTGTCATATTTAAGAGCATGTGATTTTTCAGCTGTCAATTACACAAAAAAAAATTCAGAAATAATCCAAACAGAGACTTTCACTGTGGAGCTAAAAGCATGGCAGGAATTCTCTATCATTCACGGTGACATAAGTTTGTACCTCACAAAATGCATAGACAGGAATTTAATATAAAGAATTAGTCCATTTACTGTATACACAAAACATATATCTTTTGTTTTAACACTTCTATTTTTTCTTTTTTTTTTCCTTTTTTTTTTTTTAACTTTTTTTTTTTTGGCAAACCAACATAGAGAAGCAGCTCTGGAACTGCCAAATTAAAAATTGAGAATTTTAGCAACTCAATAGTACTTTTTAAGGATAGTAATCAAATGTGGTTGTAATTTAAAACCTGAGGCTGTGCACTGGTTGTTAGCTTAAAACTACCTTTCCATATAACATTGTGCTTCCATTGTATAACAAAGAAAAAATTAACAAGAACTAGAAAAGTTTGCTGCTGAACAGTGCTAGGACATACAGACAAAAAAATACTAACACATGTTATCTACTCAGAATATTGATTTTGAGTCATATCTAAAGGGATATAATGGACATTAGAAAATGCTTACGTGTGACTGACTTAGCTACTGCCAAAAAAGTTGAATATGTATCAAATAATGTTTAATTGAATTTATTATATGCACTATATACAGATACTAAAATGCCTTGCAATTGTGCCCCATGAACACATCAAATTTGAGTAGGCAGGTGAGTTCATGTTTAGCAAATAAATTATAAAAACATAAATTATTCAGAAAGTTCTCTAATCTTTGTGATCTCAAAAGGGAGTAAAAGGGCAGGACAAATTGTTTCAAAAGAACCTCTATTACCTAACTTTGCAGAATCTGTGTAGCTCTTCAGCATGTTTTCACCCTGAAACATGGCACTATTGTCAAGGTACCATTTAAACCATAACAAAACAAAGTGAAACAAAACAAAAAATTCACCAGACTGATCTTCTTTTCCACCAAATCCAAGCATACAGGAAAATATACTAAACATATTTCAATTTGTGTTTCCAAGGGTGTATGTTTCAAAAACAAGTTGCTTTTTTGAATTATAGATAGACAGGTATAAAATATTCTTCGTAAACCTCTAATCTTAGACTTAACATTTTCCGTAAGTAAATTAGGACCTTACCTAATAGTACTTGTTATGAATTTTGTTCTATGACATACTAGTAGGGACATGACAAAAGAAAAATTGGAAAAGAAAGCTGCGTAACACTTAAAGATGTAGAAAACTTGGATTAAGATGATGATTAACATTGTTAAGGCTGTATATTCAAGCACTGTATGTTAAGAGAGCAGTGGATATGATTTTTAGGCAATAAGAAATGTCCTGTTTTACGCATGATACTGTAATTATAGAATGATGATGTCAACAGCTGATTGTTGGCATAAACTGGCTACTTATAGCAGGTATGCGAGTTAATAAAGATAGCAGAAGATGGCAGAAATGAATTCTGAGAAATGATAGCCAGTTTTCTCCAGCAGTCAGCCTGATAAGTAAAACTCCAAGATTCTAGCTCTGCATCTAAATGAAATACTCTTTTTTCTCCTCTGCATTGACTTGGCTGCCTTCTGCATTGATAATGGCTGTGTCGGCATCAGGTGCATCTTCAGCTCCTTTTGCTTCATTTGTTAAATATGTTCCTGTAGGAATCAGTACAAGAGAAAAGAAAAAAAAAAGAAGAAAGATTGTTTCTTTACACTGCATTATAGGAAGTTTCAAACAATGCTTCAATATTTTAATGAATGGAAAATATTTTTACACAGTTTTTATTATACAGTATAAAGGTATGCTCAACTTTCTAGTTTGCTGAAGAAATATTTACACTGATACTTATACTGATAAAGGCACACATACAAACTCTAGTATATCCACAACAAATTAAAGAAATATTTTAATAAAACTCCACTTTATCTAACTGCAGTAATACGCAATATATTTTTCAATTATAGAATAAGTGATAAAAGCTTTGTTATTTCATGAAATAGCCATCCATCAAAAACAAAGCAATTTTGAAGACTTAGATATTCATAAACATAGGTTTGGTTTTTTTTTAATGGCCAGTGATCATTTGTATTTCTGTTTTTTCTTGATCATATCTATGCTTTAATTTTATGGAATTGTATCATAGTAGCTTTCAAGAGTTATGAAACTGAGGCAGTTTTATTAACTGAACTAACTCACATCATACTATCACAGCTACTTTTATGCTGTGGATAAGAATGAAAAAAGAAATGTGTATAATAGTCAAATTTCCCTTTGTGAAAAGCATTATTTATGCTGGCATAACATGTACAATTATTCATTCAGGAAAGCAAAACAAAAGGGACACACTTGCACTGGCTCACTAAAAAAAAAATCCTTATTTTCTCTCATGTAGTCCAATCAAATTGAAAAGATGTTTTTTTATCAATTTATGTTTGCTAGGTATATGATTATCCTATCTAAAATGAGAGTTACTGAATTAATATCTGCACTCATCCTCTATTCTTTTTTTGAGGGGCATGGATAGGGAATCAGCTGAGTTTTAGGAATAGGCCTACAAGCTGTACAGAGTTTAAATCTCAAGGCATGATTTTGGAACTAACTAGGTCAAAATCAAGTCATAGAGAAGTCAGAAGTCAGTGTCACTCCATTCCTGTTATCTTTAGTGGCAGAGGGGACTGAAGACGAAGGGTTCAGAATTATTAAGGTAAAACCACAGAACAAAGTAAAGTTAGCCCCAGGAATGAACCCCTTATTCCAGTGGGATCATTGATAAACTGATCTGAAAACTCACCACTGGATTCTAATATTATCTTTTAAACATACACTTAAAATATTAGCATAAGCCATTAAAATGAAAAATCTTGTTCACTCAATGCATGTATATTCTGCTGAATTGATATGGTAGTTAAAACTATGAAGCATGATAAGGACACGTAATCAAGTACGAGGAGTTAGGAGCCAAAATCAAGGGGCAATCTCACCCCTTGGTCTCTCTAAATCACTGACTTATAAGATGACCTCGGGCATGTAACTAACTCCATGTCCTTTGCCTTAGCCAGCCCACTGGAAAACTGATTAAAATTCACAGGAACTTGCAACTGGACTGAAAACTAAAATTTTTTTGTTCAAATCATTTAGCAGAGGGGAGAAGGCGAAAGGGAATGGCACTCCCAGGTGAAATCATGCCTTGCTTCCAAAAGTGACTGAACTTCCACTAAATGTGTCCTACCTTTATGTCTTGCCAGGTATCGACCAAGGAGAATTATAGAACATAGTGTTACAAAGACAACTACAGCCACTATTCCTCCTATAAGAGCGTGGTCAGGTCCGGTCTGTCCAGCCAAAGCGTTTGGATCTAGAGGGAGAGACAAAAAGCAAAAGTGGTCCTACACAGACAAAAAAAGGACAGGAAAATTCACAATACCAAGTTTTATTGTGATCATCCTGAAAATAGGGCATTTTCCTCTTTAATATTCAGCACGGTTATTCCCACTTTTACTCCCAGTATCTTATCAACAACACAGTGCTGCTTGTATTCCCAGATTGTTAAAACCCTGAGGACATCACAGTTATGAAAAATATTACCTTATTCTTCTTTGGCAGAGGTTATTAAATGGAAAAGGTTTCTAGCTTTGTCCTCATCATTTTACAACTGAAAACCTGGCCATAGCTATTTATAGAAGGAAAAACAAGGAAGTGAGAATTGGGGATCGGATCGCATCAGCAGAATAGTGTCTGCATAATACATAATTTATAGAATTGATTCTCGGTGGGGAACCCTTCTATGTTCTCTTCCTCTCATTCCTATCCTCCTGCACCAGAAATAAAGAGGCAAATAAAGTGCAGCCATGCCAAGTTCCTCTGCTCGTGGCTGAGTCTGCATGCATTTGGTCAGATAAACGTATCGGGCAACCTGAAAGCTCATCATTCAGGCTCAAGCATCAGTTTGCGAATTTACTACAAACACTCGGTTAACACCCAGTGTGAGCAAGCTGTAATAGATATCACAGAGTCAGCTAGGATGGAACAGACCTTTGAGATCATCAAGTTCAACCGATAAAGTAACACCACCTTGTCAACCCGTGCACGGCACTGAGTGCCACATCCAGTCCCTTCTTAAACACCTCCAGGGATGGGGACTCCACCACCTCCCTGGCCAGCCCGTTCCAATGCCCAATCACTCCTTCTGTGAAGAGCTTCTTCCCAATGTCCAACTTAAACCTCCTCTGGCACAACTCGCCCTTTTGTGTTGTTAAACCTCATGTTGTTGTATTCAGCCCATCCATCCAGCCTGTCCAAGTTCCTCTGCAGAGCCCTCCTACGCTCTAACAGATCAACACTCCCTCATAACTTGGTGTCGACTGCACATTTGCTAATGGCAGAGTGAATTAGCAGGTCCCTTTCCCCAACTCTGTGCAGAACACTGGGAATACTGTCAGATTCAAGCATTCTGTGCTGGTCATTTGCCTGTTCTGTTGCCTGATGCATCACAAAAGTTGCAAAGAGACAATCATGGGAAATAGCACTACTTTGGGGTGAGTAATTCTTCAGAGCTTTTAACAATGAACCAGTAACCTGTGACTGTTGACTCAACAGATAAGTGCAGAAGAAGGTAAAAATTTAATCTGAGATCATGGTACGGTTCCTATTATAACGAAAATGCCTCTGCTATGAAGTAATAGTAATTCTCTGAAGATGTTATTAGCATGTGCTGTATGCTGCAATCATTCCACTCTCACTGCTTCAAGGGCATTTCCCTTGTAGGAGCTGTTTATATTTTTTGAATAGTTTGCAAACAACTTCTTTGCTTTGCAAAAGGGAAAGGCAGGAAAAATATTTACACAGAAAAGAGGGCAAGTCTGTGAAGATGATAGAAAGGCCTCTGATAATGCTGAGGAGGTGTGATTCCCTAATACCATAATTACATTCTGCTGACCAGGATTGCTGTATGGCAGGAAGATAGATGTGTACATCTGGCATGGGAATCTCAGGAAACGTAACAAGGCCAAGTGCTGCTGCTGCACCCCGGTCAGGGCAAATCCTGCTCTCAATCCAGGCTGGGGGATGAACTGATCCAGAGCAGCCTGGCTGAGAAGGACTTGGAGGTGCTGGTGGATGAGAGGCTGGACATGAGCTGGCCTTGTGCTCCTGAAGCCCAGAAAGCCAAATGTGTCCTGGGCTGCATCCAAAGCACTGTGGGCAGCAGCCAAGGGAGGGGATTCTGCCCCTCTGAGCTGCTCTTCTGAGACCCCATCTGGAGAACTGCATCTGCTTCTGGGGTTTCCAGCACAGGAAGGACATGGATGTGTTGGAGTGAATCTGGAGGAGGCTGAGCTGATGTGAGGGATGGAGCACCTCTCCTATGAGGAAAGGCTGAGAGAACCGGGATTGTTCCGCCTGGAGAAGACATGGCTTTGGGGTGACCTAATTGTGGCCTTCCAGTACCTGAAGGGAGCCTGCAAGAAAGATGGAGAGGCACTATTTACCAGGGTATGTAATGATAGGACAAGGGGAAATGGCTTCAAAATGAGAGTAAATTTAGATTAGAGTTTAGGAAGAAATTTTCCACTGTGAGGGTGGTGAGGTGCTGGCACAGGTTGCTCAGAGAAGCTGTGGCTGCCCCATCCCTGGAAGTATCCAAGGCCAGGTTGGATGGAGCTCTGAGTAACGCGGTCTAGTGGAAGGTGTTCCTGCCCATGGAATGAGATAATCTTTAAGGTCCCTTCCAACTCACGCCATTCTATGATTCCACAATCTACAAACACATGTGCATATAAATATAATGTTCCATAGATGAAATAGAAGAAACCTGTTTTCTCCTCCTTTTGCAAACTGTGAGGCATTCTGAAACTACACTTTCAGGCTTGCTGGAGCACAGAGTGGTGCAGCCACTGGTATGGATTCAGTTCTGCTCTTAACAGTCACTGGACTCATTGGGCATGACTTTTTATTGCTGGCTTTCTGAGCTCCCACACCTCTCTCTTCTGGCTGCCACGAGGACTTTGGGGAAGCTGGTCATAGCACTTCTGTGGACATGGTGGCAAATAATAGGTATTTTAAGGTCAGCTCTCCTGTATCCTCTCCCATCTCCACATCCTCCTGGCACGGTGCTGCTGGTGGTGGCACCATGCTGAGTAAACATAATCAGTCCAGCGGGACATGGGCTCCGTTTTGGTCATTAAAACTGACCCCAAGTCCTGTGCACCAGCAGACTTACAGGGGAAGGCAAGACTGCTCAATCACTGCCTTCCCAAAGCAAGAGCTTGGAATATTCCTGCCTTCCTGTCCCCTGCCTTGCAGGGGCTCTGTTTTCCGAGCGGAGTAAGGAGGAGGTGGCTGCTCGCTTGAGAAAGTGGAAGGTGACAGCTTGCTGCAGGAATGCCAGCCTGCTTGAGCCATCTAGAAAATCCCTCCTTTTGTGGTGCCTGGGGCAGTGTTGAGCAAAGCTCCTCCCTGCAGCAAAGGGGCAGGACCCATTTGGACTCTGAAGGCCACCCATGTCCCCAAGCCCTGTGTGTGACCTGCAGGAGATGCTCTTGGACAGCGCTGGGACAGGAGCAGCATGAACTTGTTTTCCCACTAAAAAACTGGCTCCTGCTGGTATGCTGCCAGTAACACTGAAGAGTAAAAGGAGATATTTTAAGGGATAACATACTTCCCGATGCAGAGTATAATCCAGACAAGGGTTAGCACAGAACTTTATCTAGAGGCATTTTTGCAAAGCTGATTGAAGTGTACAGCCTTAGCTCAATACCCAGACTTACAATGCATGTCCTCTGTTAGCTTTAATAAACATTACAGATAAAAATCCTCACAATACACTGAGATAAATGCACCTCTGTGTTTTTATCCTCAGGTGATTTCTGACATAGAGTGACTCACTCCTCCTCTGACACACTTGATGTGACTACATGAAGTGACCCAAAGTCAGCATAAATAGAAGGTTTCCACCTATTAGTGTACATTAATGAGATTCTAATACTGGTATAGGCTGAATTTTTTTAACATTAAAATTAATGTAGGTATTCATCGGACTGCAAAAGTAGTAGTGTGTTTTTTGCTATAATCTCAACCTTGCTACAAAAGCAGGATTATATTGGTTGGTATTGCTAGAGAAGTTTGTCCAGAAAAAAATCTTATACATGACTTATTACCATTATATTACCAGTGAAAAATTCCTTTGTTAAAAAGGAAAAAGGAAAGGAAGGAGAGAAAGGAAAAGATGGAAGCAAAGGAAATAAAGAAAAATTCTTAAAAGTGGCCAACATTTTCTTGGGAAACAAGCCTTTTTTCCATCTCAGAATGAAAATCTGTACAACATAAACAGTATTCTGAACAGGAAGCATACCTCATGAATAATCTCCTCATAGAAAAATAATGCTAGCATTAAATATAAATATGCTCTACATTATGCATACAGAGTAATGCACTATACTTTTGCCTTTCATGAAATGACCTAAGTCCCATGAGTGAATTATAGATCTGGGGCTTTCTATCGTGGTATAAATAATTACTGTTTCAAAATGTGCTCGAACAGTATCTGAAAGATAGAAATACAGGGATTTGGAAACTACACTTTTTTGTCTTTTATGTATTTATATAGTGAACATGCATAATCGTTCAAGTGTTCTGGGCACAAGTGTTAGCAACTGCCACTGAAGTTCCTGAAAGTGCAATGTGTATTTGTGCTCTGACCACTCCACAATCTGCTCTCCAAAAACCAGAATAGTATTCGGATTATTTTTAGAGACATGTTTTTAGCTTCACGGACTTTACCAAGTAAATCCTACCCTGCCATACACACAACTCCAGCAAATGAAATCTTATGTACACAAATGTGCAATAAATACTTATAATTCAGCTGTTTCCGTTAAAAAAAAAAATTAAAAATTGATTGAAAATTTAGATTACACTGTTACTGCTTTAATACCTACTGGTTTTTACTGTATGAGCACAGGCAGCTACAGTAGTCACGGCCTGAAAGAGTGAAATTCCAATTTTGCAATCAGACTAGATCTTCAGAGATCACTTCTTTTTTTCTGTTTATTTCATCCTTTGATGAAACAAAATTTCCTAGAAACATAATGACCCAAACCCTCGTAATTCCCTTTTATTTGCTTTTTTTTTTCCTAAATTTAGAAAGCCTCTTCAAAATACTGATTGTCAATGCTATGAAAATGTACCCACTTTTAACTTTTGGGATTTCCCTGTTACTGTTTGTTCACAAACTGTGAATACACTTAAATGAAATAACACACACTTAAATGAAATAACACTTAAATTAAATTACACTTAAAATGACTTAAAGGAGAAAAAAAGAGCCTGACTTATTAAGAGATGAAACACATCAGATAAACCTTAGACCTAATAAATAAGTAGATATGTGCTTTTTATGACCTGGTGACAAAGTTCCAGTGTAGAACATTTTACTATGAATTCACACTTTAGTTAAGCAGAGAAATTCTGGAATAGTTTTTCATGCTTTTGCATAAAGTGTATGTTAATTATTCATCTAATTTCAGTTTCTTCATGCATAAGTTTCCTTCTTATTTATGCAGAGTTGACTTGACTGAGCAGGCTGCAGGAAAGGGTCAGATAACCCTTTCCTGAGCAAAGGCAAAACAAGCACATTTGTGAATGCTGAAATGGCATATTTTGGGGAATATGTTCTCAAGTTTCCCCCTCTTTTGCAGAACTTTATCAACATATATTTTTGGCTCATATGCTGAAGTTTTAAAAAAATCACTCTGAGCAGGAAATGACCTAGGTTTTGAGGCATCAAAAATAATAATTTGTTTTGACCATTTCAACTAAGAAAAATTGGAAATATTCTAATTTGCTGTGGCGCTTAAACAGCATTCACAAAATGAAGAGTTATTAAATATATGTATTATTCATAAATTACTGTTCCTTAAGGCTGGGAAAAGAAAGGGCTGTCCCATTTCTCACAGAAGTACTGAAACCATCAGCCTACAGTCACTTTTACTGATTTCATGAATAATCAAATGCTGTGGCAAAGCAGAATTGCTCCAATAAGGGATCCTGGGGCATGGCTCCATGTTACAATTTCTATGGCAGAAAAATCTCTTCAAATGACTCCTGATCCTTTCCCCGTATTCAGGGACTTGTTATAACCCCCAGTACAACTCACCAATATTTCATACTTTTGCAAAAACTATTGTTTGAAAGGCTTGGCTCAAATCAGATCAGTAAAGCAATGTGCATTTCATTTTAGGGTGTGAAAACGCAGAAAGTACAAAAATTAAGTAAATAGCTCTGTCTTATTTGAAAGGCTGTTGAATTGGTGCAGGTGAGGGCGAAAATGAGTGGTGGGAGACTGTGAAGATTTCTGGAGAAAATCTAACAAGGACCCTCAAATCATGAGACATCTAAACCTGCACTACTTTGAAGTGTCCTAGCCAGAAGAGACCAAACTGCAACAACTCTGGTGAGAGAGTAGTTCGAGGTTTTCTGAAGTCCATCAGTGAATGCAAATTACATTAGAAATATTCCCCACCGAATTTTCTCTTCATATCAGCTTAATTTCCCAAGGAGAGAGATCTTGTGTTATGCTCTTTCAATCTGTTCAAATTACTTAAGAACCGTGGTTCCATTACAACAAGTTTTAAGAGACAGTAAAGAACTTAAGATTCTTGTTTTCTTATAACTAACCTGAGAGGACAGGTTGCAGCAGGGGCTCAGAGCTTATTAGATACCAGAGAATGTGTAGGAGGAAGCCTTTATAAAAGCCCTAATAGAGACAAAAGCTTCAGTCAAAATCTCTGCCCAAGAATCAATTTTTCATTAGGGGTTTCTCTCCATTGCAAATAACTTCGGTGTCCAGTATGGCACAGATACTTTTTGAAGCTTTTCGCATGGTTAGGTGGCATTTATAACATCTGAGCCCTTGCCACCTCACCTTTTTCTCCTTTCCCCAAAACCCACACTTTGTGCTTCTCTTCCTTCTTGTCTCAGCTCACACTGCAGTATTTCTATAATTCAGTTAGAAAGCCACGAGGCACAATCTCATGGCAACCAGAGAAGATTTCTTTCTGCAGCTTATGGCACAAACTTGGCTTTTAAAATGTATTCCGACTAATGTAATTTCCAAGATATAGCCATAGGGTTCATAAAACATTTAGTTGTCCCACCAATGCAAGCTTGGAGAAAAGAAGTAAAACTTAAAGCAAAGCCAAGCAAACAAGCTAAAAAACCCCAACAACAACAAAACAAAACCTCAAAACAGAACTTCAAAGATCTGGTTTCACATCAGTAGGAAAAGAGACTGAAGTGGGAATTGTCCCACAATATGGATAGAAGGTTAGACTGAAGTGATAGCTGACACGGTATTTGCCTTAGGAAAAGTGGCAGTAGTGCTGTCTGTGATAAATGCTGGTAAGTAGAATATACCCATTTTAGCATCTTAATTTGGGCACCCCAGAGTTCAATTTCCCCTGCCTGGCCTGGAAGGCTGAAACAGGTATTTTTACTCTCTTTTTGTAATATACTACTAACCACTAAAAGACATGTTCGCCAAACTTGTGAAACTATTGTTAAGAGGGAAAAGAAACTTTCTGCACCTTCATTTAAATTGCAAAGAGTAGATGCCCAAAGGGGCTGGTTGTGAAATTTGTTGGAAATGTGTTTTGTTATTAACCAATTCCGAACTTAAAATATGTGACAAGCTTCTTTATCCTTCAGTGCCTGAAGCAAAGAAGAACAAAAGAGTGTACTAATATACAGCATATATAAACTGCAATTTTAATAGTAGAACATCATCAACCATAGTGAAGACAGGCAGGAAAAAATACTTCTAAACCTTCAAAAGAATTGATAGCCTTTTCTCCCCGTGCTACTGCAGCAGCCCATTTGGCCCATTTTGCCTGTAAGAGGTTTTTTTTTTTTTCACAGCACTGAATTTTATATACATTGCTATTAAGAAGAGCCTACATCCCAGAAGGATAAAAGTCCCACACCAATGTTTCAGCAGCTGAAACTACGGCTCCTTTTGAAGAGCTCATGTTGTTCTGATGAAGCCAAGACTTCTTCCAGCGGAGAGAAAAATGCAAATATCTTCTGCTGTGTACTTGGGAGTAGGTAGCCCTTGCCAAAGTGAATAAAAGCATTACCCATACCTATTTATTTTGTAAATGTATTTTTTTAAAATGCTTAGGAGAGAGCTGTATACCTACAATGTTAAGATGAAAAGTTTAACAATATTTTTCAGGGTCCTTAGAGCCCCGTTCCATATTTTGTGCCTGTGTCATTGATGCATTTTTTTTTAAGATTTTTTTTCCCTCTCTCTTTTTTTTTTTCCCTTAATGCTGCTTTAAAAGCTCCAGTTTCCTGAAGGAAACAGTTCCTCTAATTAGAGCACATAAAAGACTTTTCTTATTGACAACATTATCTTTTTGGCTGTCAATAAACTCATTAATTGCTTCAGATTTTGTCTCAGGAAAAAAAGAACTGAAATCTGCAACTTTTTGCCTTCATCTTATTTTCTGTAGAGGATAATTAAGTCAGTTCTGGGTTTGAAGAAATACTTGCAGCCCATCCAGCTATAACTTCTGTCTACTGAAACAGGAGGCTGTACGGAAAGAGACAACTGGCACAGATGACATGAGAATTTCCCTGTTAAGTTGAATGAGTCAACTGTTCCAGCATTTTAATTTTCATTTTCTTATGAAGTTCCAGAATGCTCAATGCCTTCACTGCAGTTAAAAAAAAAAAAAAAAAAAGGAACTTTGGAAACA